>SJXQ01000276.1:39332-217591 GCA_006408695.1 Aepyceros melampus
GTCCCTTCTTTTGAATACACAAAGCTATTCTAGTAGTTTTCAATATATTTTCTGAAACCTTGTGTCATTCTGTATCAAATAAAAACTTGTGGAGAAAAGCAATGCAACATCTAAATACTTAGGAGTGTAGATCCTTTAACTCTTTAAAGCCTAGAAGGTAAACCCACTTGTATTACACTTCGCATTTCACTCCAAAGTATCTCCACTTGAAGCTGTTTTTCCTAAATTAGGTGAGTAATTATATTACTTTTTGGTAACTATCTCGATAATTTTTCTAAAACAATGGAGGTCTGTTTTAAAAGTAATTGACTTGTTGATCGTTAGACTCAAAAAGGCTATAATTACCAATGCACTTGGAGAAGGAAATGGCAACCTCCTCCAGTCCTCTTGCCTGGAAAATTCTAAGGACAGAGTAGCCTGGTGGGCTACAGTCCATGGGGTCACAAAGAGTCAGACATGACTAATCAGCTAATACACACCAATGTACTTGCATAAAAAAACAGTTCTTCTTTATGGACATTCCACTGCACACACATTTTTCCTCTTTAAAAGGCATTTCTTTATATAAAGACATCTTGAAGCATATTACAACACTTTCTAGTGTTATACACATTTCTCCCTGAAGTTATCATATTGACAAATTGCAAATGATGATATGCCAGAATAGGATATATGAAACTGATATCAAATTGTTTGTCAAATGGATTCCCATACACAGCTTGTCTATCAAATCACACATTATTTTTCAGAAAAGTAGTAAAAAAAAAATTCAACAAATATCTATGCATGTCCAGTGTTTTTTTTAAATAAATACCTAAAATTAATATCATTTTGATTCCAAAAGTATGCAGAATTCTAAAATTTTGCTACATCTTATGAAGTGGACCTTTGCAAGAGAATTGAAAATTTCATGTTCTTCACAACTGTGTATGAGATCACTTTTTCCCCTTCCTACTTCTAACCAAATTCTATCATAAAAAACCAACAACTGTACACCAGTAATTATTTTTCCTGCTTTTTGATTCCTATGATCTTGTACGTAACTTCAGGAGGTGTGCAGAGGACTTATGTCTTCCAGGTTCCAGAAAGATATGTCCAGGGCAGTGGGGAGAGCTCCTGGTGCCTGTTAGGGACTGAA
This sequence comes from Aepyceros melampus, assembly GCA_006408695.1. Taxonomy (NCBI): domain Eukaryota; kingdom Metazoa; phylum Chordata; class Mammalia; order Artiodactyla; family Bovidae; genus Aepyceros; species Aepyceros melampus. The sequence goes on from SJXQ01000276.1 coordinate 40,471, forward strand.
TTGTCCATATGGACTGAACACAAAAATCATATGCTGAAGGTCTACTCTTCTCTGTATTTGGAGATAAAGCTTATAAAGAGATATAAGTTTAAACAAGGTCATAAAGGTGAGGCTCTAAAACAACCTGTTGTTCTTAAAAGAAGGGACACATGGGGTACACGTACACAGAGAAGCCCCATCTGCATACGCAGCAAGGAGGTGGCCACCTGCAATCCAAGGAGAGAGGCCTCAGGAGAAAGCAGAACTGCCAGCACCTTGATCTGGTAGTTCCAAGCCCAAGAATAGGGAGTAAATAAATTTCTGTAGCTTAAGTCACCCAGTCTGTGACAGTTCCTGACAAAGTGGACATGATTCCAATTATAGTAAGAAAGTCTTGAAAGGGACCTGACGTTTAGTTTTTGGTGTTGAATGAAGGCTGGAGAGGCACATTCTGAGCAAAGAGTTTTGCATGCGGAATGTTGTGGGTGGGACTCCCAAGGCAGTTATGTGTACCCGGATAACAGCCAACTTTCGTGCAATGTGTAACCTTGTTTTGAAAGATATTTTCCAATTAACTGTGCATCAAGACCCAGTGTACTGGGTATGTGGGAGAGGCTTCCAGTTCAATGCAGTTCTCAACACAGAAGCTACATAGTGGAGAGAAAACTTTAAGAGAGGAGAATCTCAATCTTGAAGAACTTTGGAGTCTGCATTCCACAGATCCCCTTCACATGTGGGGAGGGTGATAAGGCTTTCCCAACCAGCTTAGGTCTTTTCCAACATAAGGCCACTTGCAGCAAGGGGAGCCACATAGGAGTACCAAGAGGGAGGAGGCCTTTCACACTAGACAAAAGCTTTACAAATGCAATGAGTAACCGAGAGCCTTCAATTACGATAGATAACTTGCCCAGCACCAGAGAATACACACTAGGTAAAATGCTTATAAACATGGTGATATAGAAAATTATTTAACCATAAATCCATATAGCAAAGTCATACACTGGAGAGTGCACACTAGAGAAACACCAGTGAATGCAGCAGTTGCAGGAACGTCTTTAACTATATGTGTGGCAGAAGCCGTCTCAGCTAGACAAGCTGGTGGGTCCTCACAGTGTGCTTTAGTAATCTTAAAATGTGTAGAGAACTCAGATCAATGCCCCTGCCTCTTCAATTCCTGGAGGGAATCTTGAGTACTTGGAGCCCTTTGGGATTTCTAGTCCCCCTCCCTATTATTTTCCTAATAGACAAGATCTATTTTAAGCTCTTCTACCCATCCCATTTGTGAAAGGGATTCCCACTCCAGGGTTAGGAAAAAGGTTGGACACATATGGACAGATGTGACTGATAGAATTAATCACATATACTCACAAGGGAAAAGGACCTTGCATGCCACACAGGACCACACTCACACTGGGGTTGCATTTGGTAACCAAGTGGACAGCCAGGTAATGTAAGAGACAGGCTTTGTAATATCAAGAGGATGAGGTGACTCCTGGTTCCTGTGGAAGGATGGAACTGAGCTGTTGGAATAATTCTGCAGGTCGGCGGGAAACTAAAACTTGTCATGCAGGGATAGTCAGGCACTCTGCATAGTCCCCTTGGTAACAAGGATTGTTTGAATGGGGACTTTGTTCATGGCGGCAGAGTGGGGAGGGGAATTTGTCAGTAGGCCATTCAAGTTTCATCCCTCCTGGTTTCATCAGATATCAAGGCAGCACATAATGTTGGGCCTTGATTTTAGGTCTTACACTGCACCATCTTAGTCAAAAGGGTCTGAACTTGATTCTGCTTGTAACTTGCAGGGAAGGTTTACCTTCTTCATGGACATTATGTACTTGTCAGATTTAAACACCACTCAGCTGGAGAATAATCTGCTTCACATTGTTCTGGCTTCTATGACCATATAAGGCTTACTTTAAAAGAAAATAAACAGACTTTATTTTTAGAGCAGTTTTATGTATACATGGAATTGAGCAGAAAGTACAGACAGTTCCTATATACCACTGCTCTCACTATCACAGTATCTCCACTGACATCTGGCATTAGTGCAGAACATTTGTTAAATCTGCTGAACTGATATTGAATTATTTTTACCTAAAGTCTATAATTTACATTAACATTCTTTGTGTTGTACAGTTCTATGAGTTTTAATGCATTCATATGTTCATCACTGAAGTATACAGACTAGTTTTACTATCATAAAAATACCCTGGGCTCCACCTTTTAATCTCTTTCAGTTCAGTTCAATCACTCAGTCGTGTCTGACTCTTTGTGACCCCATGGAGTGCAGCACGCCAGGCCTCCTTGTCCATCACCAACTCCCAGAGTTTACTCAAACTCACGCCCATTGAGTCAGTGATGCCATCCAACCATCTCATCCTCTGTCATCCCCTTCTCTTGCCCTCAATCTTTCCCAGCATCAGGGTCTTTTCCAATGCATCAGTTCTTCCAATGAATATTCTGGACTGATTTCCTTTAGGATTGACTGGTTTGATCTCCTTGCAGTCCAAGGGACTCTCAAGAGTCTTCTCCAACACCACAGTTCAAAAACATCAACTCTTCAGATCTCAGATTTCTTTGTGGTCCAACTCTCACATACATACATGACTACTGGAAAAATCATAGCTTTGACTGGATGGACCTTTGTTGGCAAAGTGATGTCTCTGCTTTTTAATATGCTGTCTGGGTTGGTCATCTCTTTAGCCTCCCTTCAAACTTCTGGAAACCTCTTGTCTTTTTATATTTCTGTAGTTTTTATTTTCTAGAATGTCATATAGTTGGAATTATACACTTACACGGTCTTTTAGGACTGACTTCTTAACGAAGCAAAATGCAGTTAAGGTTACTCTATGTCTTTTGTGGCTTGATAACTCATTCATTTTATCACCGAATAACATCCCCTTATGCAGCATGGATGTATGTGGCATAGTTTGTTTTTCCATTTATCTTTTAAAGTCTATCCTGGTTGCAAACAGTCTTTGGTAAATACTAATAAAATTGGTGTCAACAAATTTTTTACTAATTTGATGGGTAAAAATAATATATCATCTTTATTTTATTTGTTCCCTTCCAATATATTTTATTTACAAGTGAAAACTAACAGCTTTTCATTTTACTTAGCAGTATTTTTTTCTTCTGTCAACTGCCTATAACTACTTCTGGTGGTTTAAAAAGACTATAGCTAGTCATTATTGAAAGTTTAGAACGTAAAGTGGACAATATATACCTCCTTTAACCCTATATCTACTTTAAATCTATATTCTCTTCCTAGATTCTATTCTACCTAAGGAGTTTTGCAGATGATGAATGAAAACAATGAAAATAAGGAATTTTCTCATATCACACAGATAGTGTGTATGAGAGATAGCTTGAACTCAGTCTTTAATTTCAAAAATTTATCTGTACTCTTCCATATCTTCTTTATTGATCAGCTCATCTATCAATATAGATTTATTATATTATTAACTGCATCTCTCTAATATATGCTGTACATCTGTCCCAGGGCTTTTCAGTCTATGAGTTGAAGTCATCAAATTTACATCACCATTCCTGACATCATCTCTAATCTACAGAATGTTTCATATTTCCAGTTAAGGGTTTAATAGACACCTAAAATTTAAGTTATTCGTTTCCTGAAACTTTCTCCTCCAAACCGCTCTGATTTGAATAATTTGACTCCCATATATCAATTCTAAAGTTTAAAAAAGCACTGTTACCATCTTTTATTTGTGTCTTTCACTCTTTAAATTACATCCGTTAGCAACTTTTATTGATACTAGTTTCAACATATTTTCCAATATAGTAATTTCTGATTATTTCTATTAATAATGCTCACATGCAGATCCAAATATCTTTTGCCTGGCCATGGCCATCTTGTCCTAATTGTTTTCATATTTTTAATCTTTGAGTTTTAATATATATGTAAAATGTGAAGTGTATAGCTTTGTGAATTGTGTACATATTATGGGTCGCGATAAAGAAAACTTAGCATTTCTAAGTTCCCTTCATTGCTCTTCCCAGACAATATCATTCTTCCCACAGATATGCCCATTATCCATAAATTCAATCACCATAGATCAGTTTTCACTGCTCTTAAACTTTAGAATGGAATCATGTAATGGGATTGTGGGGTCATATCATAGATTTCCTTAAAAAGGAATATCCATAGGGTTCTCCATAGTGGCTGTATCAGTTTATATTCCCTTCAACAGTGCAAGAGGGTTGCCTTTTCTCCACAGTCTCTCCAGCATTTATTGTTTGTAGACTTTTTGAGGATGGCTATTCTGACTGGCGTAAGGTGACACTTCATTGTAGTTTTGATTTGCATTCATTTCTCTGATAATGAGCATTGTTGAGCATCTTTTGAAGTGTTTATTAGCCATCTGTATGTCTTCTTTGGAAAAATATCTGTTTAGGTTTTCTTTTTTTTTTAATTGGACCGTTTTCTAAACCAAGATTTGTTTTTTCCATGACTTTTTTTTTTAATAAATTCATTTGTACCATTGTTTTTAGATTCCACACACAAGCAATATCATTTCTTTGTTCTTCTCTGACTTGGTGCACTCAGTATGACAATCTGTAGATCCATCCAGGTTGCAATTCCCAAGCTGGGAATTTTCTTATAAAGCTAAACATCCTCTTAACATAATGTGGTTATGCCCTCTTAAATAATGATTACATCCTTTTAACATAACATGTTGCTACAAATGGCTAGATACAACATCCACTGGATCATGGAAAAAGCAAGAGAGTTCCAGAAAAACATCTATTTCTGCTTTATTGACTATGCCAAAGCCTTTCGCTGTGTGGATCACAAGAAACTGTGGAAAATTCTGAAAGAAATGGGAATACCAGATCACCTGAGCTGCCCCTTGAGAAACCTATATGCAGGTCAGGAAATAGCAGTTAAAACTAGACATGGAACAGCAGGCTGGTTCCAAATAGGCAAAGGAGTACCTCAGGGCTGTATATTGTCACCTTGCTTATTTAACATATGCAAAGTACATCATGAGAAACGCTGGACTGGAAGAAACACAAGCTGGAATCAAGATTGCTGGGAGAAATATCAATTACCTCAGATATGCAGATGACACCACCCTTATGGCAGAAAGTGAAGAGGAGCTAAAAAGCCTCTTGATGAAAGTGAAAGAGGAGAGTGAAAAAGTTGGCTTAAAACTCAACATTCAGAAAATTAAGATCATGGCATCCGGTCCCATCACTTCATGGGAAATAGATGGGGAAACAATAGAAACAGTGTCAGACTTTATTTTGGGGGGCTCCAAAATCACTGCAGATGGTGACTGCAGCAATGAAATTAAAAGATGCTAACTCCTTGGAAGAAAAGTTATGACCAACCTAGACAGTATATTCAAAAGCAGAGACATTACTTTGCCGACTAAGGTCCGTCTAGTCAAAGCTATGGTTTTTCCTGTGGTCATGTATGGATGTGAGAGTTGGACTGTAAAGAAGTCTGAGCACTGGAGAACTGATGCTGTTGAACTGTGGTGTTGGAGAAGACTCTTGAGAGTCCCTTGGACTGCAAGGACATCCAACCAGTCCATTCTGAAGGAGATCAACCCTGGGATTTCTTTGGAAGGAATGATGCTAAAGCTGAAGCTCCAGTACTTTGGCCATCTCATGCGAAGAGTTGACTCATTGGAAAAGACTCTCATGCTGGGAGGGATTGGGGGCAGGAGGAGAAGGGGACAACTGAGGATGAGATGGCTGGATGGCATCACTGACCCGATGGAAGTGAGTCTGAGTGAACTCCGGCAGATGGTGATGGACAGGGAGGCCTGGCATGCTGCAATTCATGGGGTAGCAAAGAGTCGGACATGACTGAGCGACTGAACTGAACTGAACAAATGGCATTGTTTTGTTCTTCTTCGTGGCTGAATAATATTCCATTCTATGTATGCACCACATATATCCATCCATTCTTCTGTCAATGGACATTTAGGTTGCTTCTAAATGTCTTGGTTATTGTAAATAGCTCTGCAGTGAACATTGTGTTGCAGATTTTGTTTTTTCAAATTATAGCCTTCTCCAGATAAATGCACAGGAGTAGGATTGTTAGATGAAATGGTAAATTGATATATTTTTTTAAGGAACGTCTTTATTGTTCTCATAGTGGTTGTGCCAATTTACATTCCCAGCAACAGTGTAGGATGGTTTCCTTTTTTTCCATAACTTTTCCATCATTCATTGCTTGTAGATTGTTGATGAATGCCATTCTGAGTGGTGTGAGGTGACACCTCATCTTAGTTTTGATTTACATTTCTCTAATAATTAGTGCTGTTGAGCATATTTTCAGGTGCTTTTTAGCCATCTGTATGTCTTCTTTGGACAAATATCTAGTTAGATCATCTGCTTGTTTTTTGATTGGTTTGTTTGCTTTTTTAATATTGAGCTGCCTTAGCTGTTGCATATTTTGGACATTAATTCTTTGTTAGTTGCTTTGCTTGCAAATATAATTTTCAAACCTGGGAGTTGTCTTTTCATTTTTTTCTAGTTCTCTTTGCTATGAAAAAGCTTTTAAGCTTAATTAGATCCCATTTGTTTATTTTTGTTTTTATTTTCATTACTCTAGGAGGTGGATACAAAAAGATATTGCTGTGATTTATATCAGCAAGACATAAATCTATCTGTGCTTTTCTCTAAGATTTTCATACTATCCAGTCTTATATTTAGGTCTTTAGTCCATTTAAAGTTTATGGTTTTTTGCATGGTATTAGGGAGTATTCTAACTTCATTCTTTAACCTGTAATTGTCCATTTTTCCTAGCACCATTACTTGAAGAGACTGCTCTTCTCCATTATATATTCTTGCCTCCCCCATCATAGATTCCTTGACCATAGGTGCTTGGGTCATCTCTGGACTTGCTCTCCTGTTTCACTGATCAGATGTCAATTTTTGTGCCAGTAGTATGATTTTAATTACTATAGCTTTGTAGTATGGTCTGAAGTAAGGGAGCCTGATTCCTCCAGCTCCGTTTTGTTTGCTTAAGATTGCTTTGGCTGTTGTTGTTCAGTTGCTCAGTCATGTCCGACTCTTTGCGACCCCATGGACTGCAGCATGCCAGGCTTCCTGCCCTTCACCATCTCCCAGAGCTTGCTCAAACTCATGTTCATTGAGTCAGTGGTGCCATCCAACCATCTCATCCTCTGTCGTTCTCTTCTCCTCCTGCCTTCAATCTTGCCCAGCATCAGGATCTTTTCTAGTGAGTCAGCTCTTCACATTAGGTAGAAAAGGTATTGGAGCTTCGGTTTCAGCCAGTCCTTCTAATGCATATTCAAGATTTATTTATTTTAGGATTGTCTGGTTTGAGCCCCTTGCACTCCAAGGGACTCTCAAGAGTCTTCTCCAACACCACAGTTCAAAAGCATCAATTCCTCAGTGCTCAGCCTTCCCTGGGTTTCCCTCATAGCTCAGTCGGTAAAGAACCTGCTAAAAAATGCAAATGCCCAGGTATCGCTATTTTTCTCCAAAGCTCCATATGTGTTTCTAAGGAGCATCCATGTTTAAAAACAACTGGACTATATGATGATTTTTTTGCTTTTATCTCGTTTGTTTCACTTTTTCTATTTCATATTCAGTGTTCCCATCTCATTCAGTTTGTTTTCCAATTTCTCCGTCTCTTTTTTGTTGTTGTTGCTCTTTCTCAAGCCTTTATCAAGCATAGTAAAAAAGCTTTTGCATATATATGCATAGCATGTATAATAGAGTATGGGGCTTCCCTTATAGCTCAGTCGGTAAAGAACCTGCCTGCAAGCAGGAGATTCAGGTTTGATCTTGGTCGGGAAGATTCCCTGGAGAAGGAAATGCCAACCCACTCCAATATTATTGCCTGGAGAATCCCATGGACAGAGGAGCCTGGCAGGCTACAGTCCATGGGGTCACAAGAGTCAGACATGACTTAGCAACTTTACTACTACTACAGCCTTCTTTATGGTCCAGCTCTCACATCCATACATGACCACTGGAAAAACCATAGCTTTGACTATATAGACCTTTGTTGTCAAAGTAATGTCTCTACTTTTTAATATGCTGTCTAGGCTGATCATAGCTTTTCTTCCAAGGAACAAGCATCTTTTAATTTCATGGCTGCAGTCACCATCTGCTGTGATTTTGGAGTCCAAAATAAAATAAAGAAAATAAAGTCTGCTGCTATTTTCATTGTTTCCCCGTCTATTTGCCATGAAGTGATAGGACCAGATACCATCATCTTAGTTTTTTGAATGCTGAGTTTTAAGCCAAGTTTTTCACTTTTCTCTCTCACCTTCCTCAAGAGGCTCTTTACTTCCTCTTTGCTCTCTGCCATAAGGGTGGTGTCGTAAGGGTGGTGTCATCTGCATATCTGAAGTTATTGATACTTCTCCCAGCAATCCTGATTCCAGCTTGGGTTTCATCCAACCCACCATTTCATATGATGTACTCTTCATGTATGTTAAATAAGCAGGGTGACAATATACAGGCTTGACATACTCTTTTCTCACTTTGGAACAAGTCCATTGTTTCACGTCTGGTTCTAACTGTTGCTTCTTGACTTGCATACAGATTTCTCAGGAGGCAGGTAAGGTGGTCTGGTATTCTCATCTCTTTAAGAATTTTCCACAGTGTGTTGTGATCTACATAAAGTATTTAGAGTAGTCAATGAAGCAAAAGTAGATGTTTTTCTAGAATTCTCTTGCTTCTTCTATGATCCAACAGATGTTTGCAATTTGATCTCTGGTTCCTCCTTTTTCTGAAAGCAGCTTGAACATCTGGAAGTTCTTGGTTCACGTACTGTTGGACCTGGCTTGGGGAATTTTGAGCATTACTTTGCTAGCATGTGAAATGAGTGTAATTGTGTGGTAGTTTGAACATGTTTTAGTATTGCCCTAGCTTTGCTTTGGCTAATCAGAGTCTTTTGTGTTTCCATACAAATTGTATATTTTTTTCTTTCTGTTTAGCATTTTTAAAATTGAATTATCTTTGAGTTCTTAAGGTAAGAAGCTACTATATGACAGTGGAAGACCTGGAATTATATATTAATCAATATTAATTTAATCAATTTAATAGTAATTAGTTATTATTTTTTTAATTATCTGTCTAAAGAATCTTTTACTTTTGAATTTTCTACTATAGACTTATTTCATTTCTTTATCAGTTATAGTATTAGAATTCACAACTTAGCAACATAAGTTCAGTAACTCTGAGTATTCTTATGCTTTGTGATATATTATATACAACAATAAAAATATCTAATATTTAATATTAACACATGCATGCTATTTGTGATGTTCTTCTGAATACTTTCCCTATATTAACTCATTTAATTATATTTACAGCACTATGATATCAATACCTTATTATTTTTGTCTTGCAGAGATCAAAACTGGAGTTCAGAGAGGCTGACTGCCCAAAATCACATGAGTACACCCGGTCCATGTGCTTTTCACACATAGGCCATAAATTTCATATGCTGTGCTTTTAACCATGATATTTTACTAGAAAGGAGTTATCTTTACTCTAAAAACTGGATACAATTTGACACCCAATTCCTTAACTTGTACTTAAAATTTTGATTAAAAACTGCCAACCTTTTACCTTCAGTTTGTATTATCAGAAAAGATAGACTTTGAATGTGGAAATATCTGAAGAAAGAAACGAGACTTCAAAAAGCAAACCAAGATACCACAACACATCTTTTAAAATGGCCAAAATCCAAATCACTTATGACACTAAATGTTTTTGAGGATATGGAGCCACAGAAACTCTGATTTACTGTTGGTGAGAATGCAAGGTGGTGTAGTCCCTTGGATGACAGTTGAGATTTTCTTATGAAACTAAACAATCTCTAACGTAATGATTCAGCCATCACACTCTTTCGTATTAACCTAAATGTGTTAAAATTTTGTGCCCACACAAAAATTTGCACACAGGTGTTTAGATAAGCTTAATTCATACTTGAAATTTGGAAGCAACCAAGACGCCCTTCAGCGAGTGAATGTAATATATTTAGATAATATTATATTATTCAGTGATAAAAAAGATATGAGATGTCAAGTCATGAAAAAGGAGGAATCTTAAATCTATATTACTAAGTCAAAGAAGATAATCTGAAAAAGCTACATACTGTATGATGCAACTATATGACATTTTGGAAAAGGCAGAACTATAGAAGTAGTAAAAGTTCAGTGGTTTCCAGAAGTTAAGCATGAGAGGGGGTGAACAGGCAGAGCACAAAGGATTTTCAGGACAGTGAAACTCTTCCATGTGACACTATATAACGGTGAAGCATATCATTACACTTTTGTCGAAACCCTTAGAATGTGCAACACCAAAGAGGACCCGTAATATAAACTGTGAATTTGGGTAATAAGGATGTTTCCCTGTCTGTTCATCATGGTACCAAACACGCCGCAGTGGTGGGAGGGTCTCGGTGTGGTGGAGTTTGTATGTGTGTGGCGCCTGGGGACACATAGTAAGTTTCAGGTACTGTTTCCTGTGAATATAAAAATGCTCTAAAAAATTAAGTCTACTACTAAACTGAGGGAAGTGAATAATATTTTTTGTTGTTGTTGTTATCTTTGTATTAAATGTAAAATGTTAATGGAGTATAGAAGGCTAACAATTTTCCTGAAAAATTATGGACAGCAGAGCCATTACTATTTGAAAATATTATCAATGAATACAAGAATTCCCTGGCAAAAATTTTCTACTATTATTATAAGCTGAAAAACATAGATCTTTTAAACCTTAGATATGTACCTAACTATGATATTTATTTTTTAATGTAGTGTTCTGGTTACTAGTGGTAGTTTTAATTGTAGTGTCAGTAAAAATACAGAGACACACCTGGAACTTCAGTTAATTTCTGCCAAAAATTTGTCTTTAATTTTATAAATTAATGATTTAGGAGGATGGATGTTAATTCTTATATGAAACAACACAGTTGGTGGAGTAGCAAGCCATTCAATTTGTCCTTGGCAAGACAAGGCAGGATTCATAATCTTAAAACTCATTTGCATGTACTCAGTGAGCATCAAATTGCTTTAAATGGGCTGTCCTGTTATAATATAGATAAATTAGCTTTCATCTGTGTCCTCTATTCCCACATAGTTTGAACTATCTTTGAAGAAATGTTCTTTTTCAGTAAAATTAAGTCTACACTAGTGCTAATTACTCATTCTTATATAATGTACTTTCTTTTGATAAAATTCTAGAAACTGAATAGCCTCATCTGTTATTTTAATATCTACAAGTCTGCCTGTGTAAACAGATAATAAAAACATTAATATAGCTTAGACCTAAAGTCATAAAGAAGAAAGATAATTACTAAAACAAGTATAAAACCCTATCTGCCTATATGTGAGTGATTGCCTTCACATAGCCAGAAAACATAATATGTGCAGTGAAATCTACAGAAAAGTTAGGCTGAGATAATATTTAGACAGCATTGGGAATTTTATTCACAATATAAATAAATATTCTTGTATGGATATGTTTTGTATATGAGCTAAATAATTTTCAGCTACTTTACTCAATCTAGAATTCCTTTTATCATTTAAAATATACTAAAATTCTTCATATCTTCTGTATTTGACTTTTGGCCAGAACATGAATCTCTGATATAGAAGAAAAAGATTTGGTTTGAAATCAGACTAGATTTTGAATTCTATCTCTATTATTTACTATTGGAATGATCCTGGGCAAGTTAATTTCTATGTACCTCTGTTTCCTCTTCTTAAAAAAGTAACTGTGATACCTCGTTCATTGTTATTCACACTTCCCAGGTGGCACAATTGGCAAAGAATCTGTTAGCCAATGCAGGAGACATAAGAGACAGGAATTTGATTCTGGGGTCAGGAAGATCCCTGGAGGAGGGAATGGCAACCCACTCCAGTATTCTTGCCTGGAGAATCCCATGGACAGAGGAGCCTGGCGGGCTACAGTCCATGGGGTCGCAGAGTCCCATGACGGGAGCGACTTCACACACATATTCACTGTTAGGTAAAAAGATGAATGTAAATGTATGCAAAGTCCTTATCAGCAGTCCCAGCACCCTGGAAGTATCATGATGAATAATAATATTACCTTAGTTAATAGTAATATGATTCCTAAAAACAGTTATATTTATAGAAATATGGTTATGCTTTTATATAATAATGTTGCAGTTTCTGCTCTAAAATATTCACTTTTTGAGACAAACAAAATGAGTTTCTTTTTTGCAATAATTAATTTAAGAAACAAGGAAATTCACTGGCATGTCATAATGGCTCGGTAAGAGTTTTGCCTATTAAGCTTTATGTGTTTTTGATGTAACTCTTTACCCACTGACTTCTCATATTAGCCAAATAGCTGACTCCAGATGAAAATGTCATCTCTCTTGAGAATGTATTTCATTGCAAGTGAGAACTTGGAAGTAACCCAACACTAATTTTTGTCAAGATAACCTCTTTAGTAAAATCTTTTATCTCATTTCCTAAAGGTATGTTATAAAACATGCTTTCTTTGGTGGAGTGCAAGATAAAAAGGTTCTACTTTTAAAAACTGTTATAAAAATATGGCTATCTCTACCACTCACTCACATGACATTTGTATGCATACACACTATACACACTTGGCAAATTTAATAATGACACCTATAACTTACAACACTGGGGGAAAAGAGATTTTCGTTTTAAAGAGATTCTTCCTCCTATATCTCAAAAATAATGCATCACAAGGCATCAGATTTTCTGGTTTTCAGAATTTAGTCTGTGAAGTGAAATTGACAATCGTTCAGTTGTGTCAAACTCTTTGTGACCCCATGGACTATAAAGTCTATGGAATTCTCCAGGCCAGAATCCTGGAGTGGGTAGCCTTTCCCCTCTCCGAGGGATCTTCCCAACCCAGGATTGAACCCAGGTCTCTTGCATTGCAGGAGGATTCTTCACTAGCTGAGCCACCACGGAAGAGGACGCCATAAAGGGAAACTATTGTGCTTCTATCTGTATAACAATTCAGTAGCTGTAATGTCAACCTTGGTCTGTTTTCTGTGTAGTCAAAATGAATAATTTTGTTTTTCAGAAAATATCTCTCCATTGAAAATATATTTACTGATTTCTTGTGCTTGTGATAATAATTTTGTAACACATCAATACTAATTAACAAACTTTAGATACAATCTAACCTTCTAGGAAAAAAAAATACAAGTTCACTTTATCTTCATTAAAAAACTCAGGAGTCTTTGGTTGGGTATGATTTAGTGCCTATTTGAGGCATTAATCGTTAAGACACAGAGTTAGCTCCTTCTATCTGGGGTTCCACAATCTCAAAATGTGGCTTCCATCTCAACTGACTGCTTGAAAGGCTATCATCAAAGTGGACGAAGGAAATTACAGAGGTGAGCCTTCCCCTTAGGAGAACAATCTAGAAGTTGCATTATCACTTTCATTATAAACATTAGGCTGAATGTGGTTATATGGGCTCATTTAACTTCTAGGGATGCTGGGGACTATAGCGTTTAGTTAGTTTTGGCATACTCAGATTAAACTTGAAGGAAACACAGAGGGGAGGAGCAACGAAGAGGAGTCCAGTTATTAAAGGAAAGGGGTAATAGATATTCAAAGTCTCTGCCACGTGGATTGAAGTCTTTGCATATTACCACATTTCATTATATCCAAGATGCCAACAATGATAAAATGAACGATTAATTTATGTAGCACAGCACAACTAAAAATGGAAATACTGTAAGTGAGCCGTGACACAGTGTCTTTCTTGCTATTTATTGTTATTTAGTCACTCAGTTGGGTCCGACTGTTTGCGACGCCACGGACTGTAGCCCGCCAAGCTCCTCTGTCCACGGGCTTCTCCAGGCAAGAATACTGGAGTGGGCTGCCATGTCCTTCTTCAGGTTATCCCTTTGTATTTTATTGTTATCTTTTAAACTTATTTGGAGATACACATAAGTTAGCTTTGACTGAGTCATCAATATCCATTCTTCCTACACAACATTGTCCTTTGTAGGAACAAAGGCACTGATGCAGCATTTTTAGCTTCATGATTTCTTCTAAGACACTAGTGTCCATTCTGTAAATTTTGAGGCTAACAATTTATAAGTTTATTATAAAGTCTCAACCAAAGGTTTTCAATAAACAGCCATGACCCACATTTTTTCTTCAAATGACTTGTTGACTGAAATGTTGACAGCTATAATCTTTTTCTATTTATGACACTGTGAACAGCATCTAAATCTGTGATGTATTAAAAAAAAAAAAGTGCCTGGCCAACAGGAAGTGTCTCAATAAAAGACATATCTCGATTTTGAAGATAACAGAATGTGAAGAAATGCATTGTACAATCAATAAAGTAACATATTTCAATTTAGAGGTTCGGGATGATAGACCATTTGAGAAAGTGACTCTGAAATGACTGGAAGTCATAAAATCATGTTTTGCCTCGTGTTGGTTTTATGACCTTGAGAAACTTACTTAAAAATTAATGAGTCCAGCTTCCTATCTGTAAAATGGAAACAATTGTAATGTCTAATGCTTATAATTATTGGGAAGGAATGTGATTATATAAGTAAAGGACTTGAAACAGTGCTTGGCATGAATAAATGTTACACAGAAATTGGCTATTTCTTTTACTATTTCTTGAGTACTCTGGAATTGGGAAATCCATTGTTCCTGATCTATTCAATTTTTTAAGTTCTTACATCAATATTGAAATACATAGTTTCCCAGACAGTTACTCTTTTTATATAAGTTTCCAAACATAGCACTATGCAGTTATTCGAGTTGACTTTTGATAATTGTTCTCTCTGAATTAATATCCACTCATTCATTCTTCTTTTTATTTCTGTTTTATTTTATTCTTTCCTTGATCAGCTTTGCTGAAGATGCAAAATCTTATTAACATTTTCAAAATCTATCTTCCAATTTTCTTAGCTGTTTGTTTTTCTTGCATGGATATTATTCTTGATTTCACTAGTTTCTTCTTTATGCTTATTTTTGTATGTAGTTTCTAATGTGGTTTTTTTTTTTTCATTTTAAATGTTTGCTAGCTTGCCTTATGCTTTTAAATAATGGTATAAATTTTTAGTTTCTAAGCAGAAAGAAGTTTTAGTTTTTTTCTCAGTTTAATATTTTACTGCATTGTCTTCAAAGAACATAGGCCATAAGATGATTATCGTTGGATATTATTATGGACTCCTTTGTAGTTTAGTTTGATTTTTTTTAATGTTCCATATTTTCCTGCAGAGAAGTGATTTTGCATTTATTATAAGTAAACTCCTATGTATCTATTTCAACTTATCAATTGCATTTAAATATTTTATCTTGATGGTCATTGTAATAACAAATGTTATTGATAGGTTTATATTGATAGAAGCATTAGAAATAAGCAATTCCTGGATATACTAATAGCATTTACTTATCCATGGGTTTCAAAATATATTTTGAATATTGAGTATTGAATATAGTCAGGACACTTGACACAGAAATCTGTAACTGAATGTGTGTGTGCACACCTTGTCAATTGTGTCCAACTCTTAAAGGCCCCATAGCCTGTAGCCCACCAGTCTCTTCTGCCCATGGAATTTTCCAGGTAAGAATACTGGAGCAGGCTGCCATTTCCTAGTCCATGGAATCTTCCCAACCCAGAAATCAAACCTGCATCTTTCACATCTCCTGCATTGGCGGGCGGGTTCTTTATCACTAAAGCCACCTGGGAAGCACAAGAAGTCCTGCCTGCTAAAGTGCTTCAGTCATGCCCAACTCTTTGTGACCACCTGGACTGTAACATACCAGGCTCCTTTGTCCATGGGATTCTCCAGGCAATGAATTAATTGCCTTGGAATTCTACGGGAGTGAATTGCCTTGCCAGATCACCATTGGGGAGTTACTGAAGATAATGTCTGTGAGAGCATCACACCAGTCTTTGTGGAAATCTAACAGTACCCTTAGGTCTTTTCTCTCTTTTTTATAACCATGAGCCTAGGCAATTTTGCCATAGACTGGCATGGGTGTATGCTTGAGACCAGCTCATCTGTATCTTATTTACATTATCAATCACAGAGTTACTCAATAAAAAATGATTATATTTGTCCAGTTCATTAATTGTGTTTCTTCTGGTTTTACTCTTCAGATATCTTTGTATATTTGCTGTGCGTTCTTGTTTCCCAAACTGGATACTCGATCGGAGGAAAGAATATTTTAGGTATCAGATACTGCTCCTTTTGCAAGTTTGGCATATGTGGGAATGCTCTTTACCATCAGCTTATCCGTCTCCATTTGCCAAGTAGTTTCCCCGACAGTGTTATGGACTGAACTGTGTTCCTCATGAATCCATATATTGAAGCCTTCACCTCCAATTTGATAGCATTTGGAGATGGAGTGTTTGGGAGATGATTAGGATGCGGCAGTGAGGGATGAGGTCCTCATGATGAGGTTAACATCCTTTTAAAAAGGTTCTAGAGAGTTTGCTCTCTCTCTACCCATGCACACTGAGGAAAGGCAGATGGCCTGTGGGAGGACATCTGTAACCCAAAGAGAGATCCTCAACACAGACCAATCCTCCTAGCCCCTCAGTCTCGAACTTTCTCTCAGTAAGGAGACAGCAGAGAAGCTCCTCTGCTGTTTTCCTCCTGCAAGTGGCCATTCAGCAAACAGGTGTGTGCCGAGGAATGCCAGGAAGAAGGGACAAGACAGAGAAACTCTCTCCTTGACGTCTATCTTTTTAGATTTTAACAAACTTTTGTTGTTGAATAAATATAGATTTACAGAAAATTTGCATAAGTAATATATACATAGAATGTTCCTTGTATCCTTCATTTACTCGTCATCCCTAATGTTAGCATCTTATAATACTGTAGTATATTTGCCAAAACTAAGAGATTAAAATTTGTAAATTAGTATGACCTAAGAGGCTATGGTTTTTCCTGTGGTCATGTATGGATGTGAGAGTTGGACTGTGAAGAAGGCTGAGCACCGAAGAGCTGATCTTTTGAACTGTGGTGTTGGAGAAGACCCTTGAGAGTCCCTTGGACTGCAAGGAGATCCAACCAGTCCATTCTGAAGGAGATCAACCCTGGGATTTCTTTGGAAGGACTGATGCTAAAGCTGAAACTCCAGTACTTTGGCCACCTCATGCGAAGAGTTGACTCATTGGAAAAGACTCTGATGCTGGGAGGGATTGGGGGCAGGAGGAGAAGGGAATGACAGAGGATGAGATGGCTGGATGGCATCACTGACTCAATGGATGTGAGACTGAGTGAACTCCGGGAGTTGGTGATAGACAGGGAGGCCTGGCGTGCTGCGATTCATGGGGTCACAAAGAGTTGGACACGACTGAGCGACTGAACTGAACTGAAGCCCCAGTATTACTTGAGTTTTTTACTCGGGTGTCTTTTCAGTTCCAAGATTTGATTCGGGATGTTACATTGAAGTTAAATGTGTCTTTTTTTTAGTTAAAAAAAAAAAGCCACCTGTTTGCAGTATATGGTCTGAAAGGCCAAACCCTTACTGTGGATCTTTTCTGTATTTTCCAATTCATTTTTTTAAAAAAGCATACATGTTAGTCGTAGCACTCCCACTCAGTGGCCCTATGTGCCTGAGTGTACTAATTACTCTGCTTCATGTTCTTTCTATTTTAACATTATTATCTTTTTCCAGGGCTAGCATAAGATAATTTCTGTTTCTTTGAAAACTTCCTGAATCTACCCACATCCACCCCAACAGAACTAATTGCTCACTTCACTGAGCTATATTGTACTTCTGTTATATCCTATCATAGAATTCAGAGTCTGAGTTGTAACTAAAGTGATTCTAATGTGTCATTCTCCTCTGTGAGATTAATCTTTTTCAACCATTCTTCTCTGCCTCAGCATATATAGCTTCCCACCAGTAATAGTGACTTGGTGCTGCAGTGATTCTCAATAGAAGATTGCTAGCATAAGATAATTTCTGTTTCTTTGAAAACTTCCTGAATCTACCCACATCCACCCCAACAGAACTAATTGCTCACTTCACTGAGCTATATTGTACTTCTGTTATATCCTATCATAGAATTCAGAGTCTGAGTTGTAACTAAAGTGATTCTAATGTGTCATTCTCCTCTGTGAGATTAATCTTTTTCAACCATTCTTCTCTGCCTCAGCATATATAGCTTCCCACCAGTAATAGTGACTTGGTGCTGCAGTGATTCTCAATAGAAGATTTATGTGATTTTTTCTCCAGCAATGCATTCTCCCATGTCCTTAAACTCTGCAATGAAATTTATATCGGGCTTCCTTGATATATTAGTTCATCAAGAATCCGCCTACAATGCAGGAGACCCTGGTTTGATTCCTGGGTCGGGAAGATCCAGCTGACAAATAGGCTTTCCATTCCAGTATTCTTGGGCTTCCCTGGTGGCTCAGCTGATAAAGAATCTGCCCTCAATGAGGGAGACCTGGGTTTGATCCCTGGGTTAGGAAGATCCCCTGGAGAAGGGAAAGGGAATTATATTCTCCTCTATTAGATGAATCTTTCTCAACCATTCTTCTGTGCCTCAGCATATATAGATTCCCATCAGTAACAGTGACTTGCTGCTGCTAAATCGCGTCAGTCGTGTCTGACTCTGTGAGACCCCATAGAAGGCAGCCCACCAGGCTCCCCCGTCCCTGGGATTCTCCAGGCAAGAGCGCTGGAGTGGGGTGCCATTTCCTTCTCCAATGCATGAAAGTGAAAAGTGAAAGTGAAGTCACTGAGTCGTGTCCAAATCTCAGCGACCCCATGGACTGCAGCCTACCAGGCTCCCCCGTCCCTGGGATTCTCCAGGCAAGAGCGCTGGAGTGGGTTGCCATTTCCTTCTCCAATGCATGAAAGTGAAAAGTGAAAGTGAAGTCACTGAGTCGTGTCCATTGCCTTCTCCTCTCTCTACCTTTACTGCAGGATGAGTTAAATACCCTGAGCCTCAACTTCTTAATCTATAAAATCTAGATAATAATGATACCTACTGTATAGGGTGGTTTTAAGGACTGCATAACTTAATGTGTGTAGTCTCTTGGCATATAGTAAGTGCTGTATAAATGTTATTATGATGAGTACAAAGATAGTTTAGAAGGACTGTGTATCAGGCAAAACTAGCAATGGTATCAGAATTTAGGGTACAGGTTATTCCTGAGATTGGTTGTCATGACTGAGTAATGTATAAGAAAAAATGTTTGGGGACTAGAAGTATTCTGGATTTTGATCCAAGTACTGGTTATGTGGGTTTCTCCAATTTTAAACAAATTTACCAAGCTGTGTAATTATGATTTGAACATTTTCCATATGTATGCTGTACTTCAATAAAAATGCTAATTTAAAAAAAAAGGTTCCTGACACTCCCACCAACAACTGCTCCATGCCTTACACATAATATTTACTGTAGTCAATTAACACTTTTGCATGTCACTGCTTACCAGTCTTCAGGCTTTTTTAATTATCTTTTATTTTAAAACAGATTGTTTTATGATTCATTTTGTCAGACTCTGCCTCTTGAAATTTTCTTCTTCAAATCTCTCTAAATACTAACTTGACAGTATCTTTCATTTTCAAATATGAACAAAGTTGTTATAAAACATTTTTATCTCCATAAGGTACTGTTTTTTTAAAATCAGGGCCTTTGATGAATAAAGAATCATAACATAATTTAAGATATAGTTGTCAGTGTGAAGACAAACTAATCTAAGGGAAGTAATTACATAGTCTTATGCTTTTTTAATGAAGCCATATTTCTTGATGCTTCAAGTCCAAAATATTTTAAAATAAAAATATATAAACCATTTTATGTTATATTCAGTTGAATTCATGGTGAAATAAACCTCAAATTTCCATTCTTTAAAGTTTTAATTCAAAAAATTAAGTTGTATGGCAAACCATGCAAAAAATTTATATCTCCCCCACTCAATCCACTTAAAACTGTACTGATACTGTGCTGCTTAAACTTGCACACGAGTAAACATGATTCGCCTATCTTTAACCTTACTCTTCAGAAAGGACACGATTAACGCACACAAGTATGTGATTCTTCACGACTGTAGTCAGCAAGCAGAGGACTGTAGTGAATGAGGCCTCCTGCCTTCTTACTCGCTTTCCCATCCACAAG
Organism: Aepyceros melampus; assembly: GCA_006408695.1. Lineage (NCBI taxonomy): Eukaryota > Metazoa > Chordata > Mammalia > Artiodactyla > Bovidae > Aepyceros > Aepyceros melampus. The sequence continues at coordinate 60,547 of SJXQ01000276.1, forward strand.
CAGTACTTACTGCACACAGACACACTCAAAAGAACAAGTACAAAGAGACAATTATCACTTTGCAATTCCGTATCCCTCCTCCTTTTCGCGTACAGATCTGCACATATAAAAGGGTCCGCAAGCCCACACGCCATATGTTGAGTAATCTTGGCTGGCAGAAACCTGGGTGGAGTGCTCAGTGTGATTTCTAGACGTGCATTTATTTAAGCTTCACAGGGTTTTGTGGTTCTACAAAGCTCCGGGGAATTGCCATCATATTACAGTCACAGCAAGAATGTGGCTGACTACCTCTCTTAGACAAAACTTGCACCTCAAATCCATCTTCAATCTTTTCTAATATTTTGAGATCCATTGCAGGTATCTGTGTTTCCAGCCCCAATCTGCGGGCTTCTTATATATGTCTGTGAGCAGTTGCATCCTCAGGCGCAAGCAGGAGTTTATTCTGGTGTAGCGATACTGTCCTCCCATCATCCAGCCGGTTCACATCCTCGGCACCATCTGTTTTGTGAATATCTTCACTACAGCTCTTGCTACCGGGGAAAAAAGTATTTAACTGGAGTTCTTTCTTTCTTTGATAAGCACATTATTGCAACTTCAAGAAATCTTGGTGTTATCATTTTGTTGTTATATGTTTAAGGGTATTATTTATCCTCAAGGGTATTATTTTAAATAAAAAAGCTTCACTGTTAATGTAGTAAAACAAGGAATTGTCTACCCTTTTGTTCTATGAATGTGCTGTTTTCAACAGTAAGCATTAATCCTAAGAGTTTTGATTAATATTTGTTTTCTTGTCCAACAGTTCAATAATTGTACATAGTCCTTCAAACAATTGGTGCTCTAACTATTCAGTTCCAAAAGGGAGAGGAAACTGGATTTGAATCAGTAAATATTGATAAAGTAGTAAGGATGACATGAATATCATGTTATATTTTGCTTACTGTAAAATTTAAGCAAAATGTCCTTCCTTTAACAGTGTTTAGATTATCCTATAATTCACTTGAGTTAATAGACTACCAAATAATAAGAAGTTATTTCATTTTTTAGAGAAAACACCATCATTTTATTGTGCTTCATCATAAATTCTATCCAATGTAACTTTTGTTTTTCCCACTTAGAGAAGAGTGGTAAGAATTCTCACTAACAAATAATTCCCATGACTCCCTTTTAATTTTATCTACACACAAACACTTAAAATGCTGATTCTCAGCTTAAATTTATGATGATTTATATAATTATGATGATTATGGTGATTATATTAATTATGGTGATTTATTTAATTATTGGCCACCTTATGCAAAGAACTGACTCACTGGAAAATACCCTGAATGCTGGGAAAGACTGAAGGCAGGAGGAGAAAGGGATGACAGAGGATGAGATGGTTGGATGGCATCACCAATTCCATGGACAGGAGTTTGAGCATGCTCTGGGAGGTGGTGATGGACAGTGAAGCCTGATGTGCTGCAGTCCATAGGGTCCCAAAGACACAGACATGACTGAGTGCCTGACCTGAACTGATATAATTAAGATCCTTATTATAGGTATAAGTTAGCACTTTTTGCTAGTAATTGTCTGACCACAGCTTTTGGGCTCTAGCCCAAATAGAAGGGGGCACAGGAAATCTCTGAATCAAGGCATATTTGAGTTTCCATGGAGTAAACATTCCCACCATGGCTGAAACAAACATCACTGAATATGCATTTAGGTTGTCATCATGTAGGACAGTTTTCTAGGGCAGAAAGCATGAGAAGAAGGAGGAAGTGCACTTCTGGAGGGACAAACAAAAGACACCTAGCCCACCATACAAAGCTGTGGTTTTTCCAGCGGTCATGTATGGATGTGAGAGTTGGACTGTGAAGAAGGCTGAGCACTGAAGAACTGATGCTTTTGAACTGTGGTGTTGGAGAAAACTCTTGAGAGTCCCTTGGTCTGCAATTAGAACAAACCAGTCAATCCTAAAGGAAATTTTCCCTGAATATTCACTGGAAGGACTGATGCTGAAGCTGAAACTCCAATCCTTTGGGCACCTGATGCAAAGAACTGACTCGCTGGAAAAGATCCTGATGCTGGGAAAGATTGAAGGTGGGAGGAGAAGGGGTCGACTGACTCGATGGACATGAGTTTGGGTGAACACTGGGAGTTGGTGATGAACAGGGAGACCTGGCCTGCTGCAGTCCCTGGGGTCACAAAGTGTCAGACACAGCTGAGCAACTGAATTGAACTGAACTGATACTCTAAGACAAATTTTAATACTTCTCATTTTAAATGTGGTGAATATTATTTTATTTGCTTTGAATTAATTATGTATGTGCACACATGATTGGTTGGTAACTTTTCAAATATAATATTTGTATCTGGTGTAGGAGCCAAAGATATATATAGTAATGTAGCAAAGTATATATTGAAATTAAAATTCATGTTAGTCAAATAGAAAAAAACCTTTTTTTTCCTTTAGCTAATATTTAAAATTCATATTTTGTAGTTTACAAATACAAGCAAGCTTAATTTAAAAATTTTGTGATATCATGCTAAGTGATGAGGTGATATGAAAGGTTTAAACTGCCATTTGCAAACACTTTGCATAAAACAATTTCATGGAGATATAAATACACTATTCCCAATATGAAAATCAAAACTACATGACATGTTCTCTTCTTCATAATAGCTTTTAAAATACTAGGCATTTTGATGTGTCAATCAATATGTTTTATCAGAAGTATATAAATTTTGCTCCTGATTAAGATAATTTATTTATGAAGTGATTAATACATTTTATATTCATTGTTAATTTATTTATTCAACTTAATGTTTATACCCAAGATAGAGAGTGAGATATGATCTAAAGGCAGTGTCTGACATCTTACATCTTATAGTAACTGATCTTACATTTATGCCTTTGATCCATTTTGAGTTTATTTTGCCTATGGTGTTAAAGAGTGTTTTAGTTTCATTCTTTTATAAGAGGCTGTCCAATTTGCCCAGCATCATTTATTGGAGAGACTGAATTTATTAAATAAATCAGTTCAGTTAAGTTCAGTTTCTCAGTCATGTCTGAAGCTTTGCAACCCCATGGACTGCAGCATGCCAGGTTTCCCTGTCTATCACCAACTCCTGGAGCATGCTCAAATTCACGTCCATCGAGTTGCCATCCAACCATCTCATTCTCTGTTGTCCCCTTCTCCTCCCACTTCAATCTTTTCCAGCATCAGGGTCTTTTCCAATGAGTCAGGCCTTTGTATCAGGTAGCCAAAGTTTTGGAGCTTCAGCTTCAGCATCAGTCTTTCCAGTGAATATTCAGGTGATTTCCTTTAGGACTGATTGGCTTGATCTCCTTGCAGTTCAAGGAACTCTCAAGAATCTTCTCCAACATCATGGTTCAGAAGCATCAGTTCTTCAGTGCTCAGCTTTCTTTATGGTCCAACCGTCAGATCCATATATGACTACTGGAAAATCCATAGCTTTGACTATATGGATCTTTGTTGATAAAATAATGTCTCTGCTTTTTAATATGCTGTCTAGGTTTGTCATAGCTTTCCTTTTAATTTCATGGCTGCAGTCACCATCTGCAGTGATTTTGGGCCCAAGAAGATACAGTCTGTAACTGTTTACATTTTTTCCCCATCTGTTTGCCATTACATAAATAAATATGCAATATTTATTCTATTATATATTCTTACCTCGTTTGTCACAAATTAATTGGCCATAAGTGGATGGGTTTATTCTTGGACTTTCCTTTCTATTCCATTGATCTATGTACCTGTTTTTGTACCAGTACCAAACTTTGATCTGTCCAGGTTTTGATTACTATAGTTTTGTACAAAACTATACATAATTTTGCACAGAGAGCATTTTTCCTCTAGCTCTGTCCTTTCTAGACTGTTTTGGCTACTTGAGGTTTTTTCTACCCCCATATAAATTTTAAATTTATTTGTATGGCCTAATTAAACTTCAAAGCTTTTGCATAGCAAAGGAATCCATGGACAAAACGACTAGACAACCTTCTGAATGAGTAAAAATATTTGTACATAATATGACCAATAAGGGCTTAATATCCAAGGAGATCCAACCAGTCCATTCTGAAGGAGATCAGCCCTGGGATTTCTTTGGAAGGAATGATGCTAAAGCTGAAACTCCAGTACTTTGGCCACCTCACGCGAAGAGTTGACTCATTGGAAAAGACTCTGATGCTGGGAGGGATTGAGGGCAGGAGGAGAAGGGGACGGCAGAGGATGAGATGGCTGGATAGCATCACCAACTCGATGGAGGTGAGTCTGAGTGAATTCCGGGAGTTGGTGATGGACAGGGAGGCCTGGCGTGCTGCAATTCATGGGGTCGCAAAGAGTCAGACACGACTGAGCAACTGAACTGAACTGAACTGAATTGATCCAGTTTATAGAAACAGCTCATACAACTCAACATGAAACAAACAACTTGATTAAAAACTGTGCAGGAGAACTGAATAGATATTTTTCCAAAGAGGAAATTCAGATGGCCAAAAAGCCCATGAAAAAAATGCTCATCATCTGAAATCATCAGGTTAGTGAAAATCGTCAGGTAAGTGGAAATCAAAACTCACACATGTCACAATGACTATCGTCAAAAGAACACTGATAAAAATCTTGGCAAGGATATGGGGATAAGGGACCTCTCCTAATTTGTTGATTGGAAAGTAAACTGATGCAATCACTATGGAAAACGGTATGGAATTTCCTCAAAAAACTAAAAATAGAGTTGCTATGTGAGATAGCAGTTCCACTCATGGTGATATATCCCCCCAAAAAACCCCACTAATTCCAAAGAATACATGCACTCCAATGCATGTATTCATGGCAGCATTATTTGCAACTGCCAAGACACAGAAGCAATCTAAGTGTCCATTAGCAGACGAATACATAAGGAAGCTGTGGTGTGTGTATACATATACAGGTATCTACACACATATGTAACTATGAGATCATATATATTAGATACAGGTATACACATCTATGATGAATTATATTGTATGTTACTATAATATGGCATATTATATATTTTTATTATTATATTATATATCCTAGATGTACACAGATAACCACACATACTTAATTATATATTATCTGTGAAAAAGATGAAAGTAGCTCAGTTGTGTCCAGCTCTTTGTGACTGCAAGAACTTTAGCCTACCTAGCTCCTCTGTCCATGAAAATTCTCCAGGTAAGAAAACTGAAGTAAGCAGCCATTCCTTTCTCCAGAGGATTTTCCCAACTCAGGGATCAAACCTGGATCTCCCAATTTTAGGCAGATTCTTTACCATCTGGGGCACCAGGGAAGCCCATATCTTAATTAATTATATTTATAATATGATTCTAAATACATACTAACAAATATTATATTAATATATTGTAATTTTATATTTCATATAATTATATGTATGACATATATGATATAATATGTTATGGTCATATTATTTATCCATGATATATATCATACACAAATAACTGTACACATATATATGTGAATATATTATATAAAATGAATTATTAAAATAATATATTGTAATTGCATTATATATCCTTATATATTTATGATAGATACATGTCATCATATATGTGTGGTCATGGATATGCGCATATAATTAATTATAGTTATAGCAGTTATGTAGTGTTCAATCATTATTATATTATACATTGTTATTGTATATATTATATATTATTCATTTAAAAAATATATGAAGTGAAGTTGCTCAGTCGTGTCCGACTCTTTGCGACCCTGTGGACTGTAGCCCACCGGGTTCCTCCGTCCATGGGATTCTCCAGGCAAGAGTACTGCAGTGGGTTGCCGTTTCCTTCTCCAGGGGATCTTTCCACCCAGGGATTGAACTCAGGTCTCCTGCATTGCAGGCAGACTCTTTAACCTCTGAGCCACCTAAAGAGGTTAAAAAAATGTATATATATATACATCAAAATCAGATTTTTAATCTGAATGCTAGCTCTAGTTTACTGTAATAATGATAGAATAAAGTAACAGGATTTGTTTAGTATTTTAATTGCTAAAATGTGTTGAAACCTTACTATGGATCGGCAGCAAATATTTCCACCTTTTAGTCCAAAACATAAGTGAGATTCTTAACATTTATCATACCAGTTTCAGTTTACTTATTTCCCTGGTTTGGCGTTGCTCTTTGTTGTATTGTAAAGAATGCATCGCTAGAAAGTAAAACAATAAAACATGCTGAATTTTCTTCAAATCAAAATTGCAATCATTTATTTTTCATTTATTTACACAGAAAAATAGTTCAAATGATCGCTTGCTTCATCAGAGGTGTTCGGGCAGACTCTCATTTCCCTCTGTACTTCAGAGACTTGTCACAAAATGCAGAGCTTCTACTTCAAAGAAAACTTACACCTTGAAATAAATAGACAGAAAAAAAGGCTAAAAACATATGTTATTTTTTACTACATATACTGAACTACATCCTGTTTCCATAATTAATTTAGTTATTAAAAAGACAAATGAAAATGGGTGTCAAGCTTGATTATTATTTTTATCACTTAATATATCATTTTCTGTGTTTATTTTTCTGTCATGAATCTGGTATGACACCAGTTAGCATGTTGTCCAGGAAAATTGCTGTGCATAAATTTGGAAGACCAGGGCTCTGATTTCGCGTGTCAGTGACATACGTTTTGTCTTTTCATCCCTCTGAGACTGACTGTAGATTTAGGGGGGTGATTTCAGTAGCTATTAACGTTTTAAGAAGTCATACTATATTTGAGAATATGGAGAAAGTTGTAACAGCAGAGTGGTGGAACAAATAGATATATTTTTCATGTAAATTGAGACAAATCAACTGCATCTCTAAATAAAATAAAAATTCTTAGCCAGATGAAGATCTGACCTAATAAATCCTTGAACTAAATCATCGCCAGTAGTGATAATAAAAATTATTTCCATACCTGGCAGTTGTTACTATGACTAAATGATTAAACATTAGGCTTAAAATGTCAAAGGTACATCTGGGATAACAAAAATTAGTAATTCTGCTGCTTTTACAAGAATGACATAAAGAACAAAAGATAAATTGTTTCCTTAGTATAATTTTTAAAAGTTTCCTTCATAATATTAATTTTTTCAGCATTCGTAACTGACATTGAGTGAAGAACAGCTTTCTAGAAATTAATAAAAATATTATAAAATAGATTATAGAAAATTGTTAAATACATGCTGAATATTTTCAGTTCAGTTGCTCAGTCATGTCTGACTTTGCAGTCCCATGGACTGCAGCACGCCAGGCCTCCCTGTCCATCAACAACTCCCGGAGTTCACTCAAACTCATACCCATTGAGTCACTGATGCCATCCAACCATCTCATCCTCTGTCGTCCCCTTCTCCTCCCACCTTCAATCTTTCCCAGCATCAGGGTCTTTTCCAATGAGTCTGTTTTTAGCATCAAGTGGCCAAAGTATCAGAGTTTCAGCCTCAGCATCAGTCCTTCCAACAAATATTTAGAGGTGTCTCTAGAATATGTGTATTATATACCACTAGGTTACCATTATTAAATTAATCAGTCATTTGTCTGTCTAGTCAAAGGTCCATCTAGTCAAAGCTATGGTTTTTCCAGTAGTCATGTATGGATGTGAGAGTTAGACTATAAAACTGAGCACCGATGAATTGATGCTTTTGCACTGGGTGTTGGAGAAGCCTCTTGAGAGTCCCTTGGACTGCAAGGAGATCCAGCCAGTCCATCCTAAAGGAAATCAGTCCTGAATATCCATTGGAAGCACTGATGCTGGTTGACCACCTGATGCAAAAGACTGACTCATTTGAAAGATGCTGGGAAAGATTGAAGGTGGGAGGAGAAGGTGTCAAAAGAGGATGAGATGGTTGGATGGCATCAGTGACTCAATGCACATGAGTTTGAGTGAACTCCGAGAGTTGGTGATGGACAGGGAAGCCTGGCATGCTGCAGTCCATGGCGTCGCAAAGAGTTGGACACGACTGAGAGACTGAACTGAACTAAACTAATATACACCGTCTGAGAACACAAAGGCTAATTTATAATTTTTTTCCAACTAGAAAGCCATTTAAACCTATTTATTGGATGTTTACTGTTTATGCAAGATATTATAATGGGTAAAACAAAGGATGCTTATAAATAAAATGCAACTTTTCTCTCAAAGAATTTATAACATTAGAAGCAATGAAGCAGACATATACATAACTGATATACTGAATAGAGGGTTTTTAGTAGTAAAGGTACATTGTTTCATGATCTTGAGAAGGTATAATAATTATTCCACACTGGGAGAGATAAAGAAAAGGAGCATTCCATATGGGTGGTGAGTGGGGTGGGGGGGAGCATGAACCAAGAACAAAGATAGAAAAGCTCAGAATATTTTCAGAGAATGTCGAGTTGTCCAGTGTGCAGCTGCGGCACCAAATTTAGAGGCTATAATGTAAAGAAAAACATAGAATGAAATCCATTTATGGAGATATCTCCTCGAGATCTGCATTTTATTCTGTGTGTAATGAGGTGCCACCAAAGGTTCTAAGAACAACTCTGTGGGTGGTGTACTTTAAGAATGATCACTACACCAGCCTTCCCACTCACCATCTTTGTGCAAACTATTTTATGCCTCTGAGGCTGCTTCCTCAACTGTAAAATATCATAACAATTCTATGAAAGAGATAAGGTTAAAATGCTTTAGCAGTCAGATTCCTAGCATAAATGCAGACTCAATAAATAGTATTTCCCTACTTGCAAATTTGAGTGAAAAATTACTAAAATAAAATATTAACTGGAATTCCACTATGTATAATGATCAGTCTTTTAGTCAGTATCAAACTGATATGTGTTCAATAATTTTTTGAAAAATTAGTAACACATGGGCAAAGTATGCTTTCCCCCCCATCATATGCAGTGACTTTTTCTTAACAAAACTCTTTTTATAAAAGAGAACATTCTATACTTTGGCCTTACTACATAGCATTTATGCACAATGTGTTCATCCATCATGACCATCTGTCCAGACAAATGATTCCAACTTTAGGAAATATATAAATGTACATATATATATATATATATATAGTTGCTATAAAATCTGTAGTCCAAATTAAGTTTTACATAAAGTTCATTGAGGCAGGGAAATGACAGAATACGAATAACAGAAAATACGTTTTGGAGTTTCTAGGAAAGACTAGAAGTGTATGAATCAGTGATGGTTCTATTTGTGCTATAATAATCTTTGAATCCATTCTTTTTATTTATCAGAAATCAGTGTTGTTGTTGTTGTTGTTTACAGTAGGATTTACAACAGTATATTTTTTATACAATAACAGCAATCCAGCCCAAGCTACCTAAATAAAGCCTATAGAAGCTATCTACTTCTTTTATAGTTCATTATCCTTCAAAGTGCTATCAGTTCAATGGGAAATAAGGGCTAAATTTTTTCTCTCCTGCGGGTTCACAGAAAAGGTATACTGTGCTCGATACACTGAATTACTATAGGGATCCAGGTGATTACTGTTGATGGTCTTTATGAATCCAAAATACATGACCACACTCAAGAATATGTTCAAGTTGTATTTTAGTATTTTTGTATTTTATTTTGTATTTTACACCTTTCAGTAGGCCAGCAAATAAATTTTGTTTCTTCACTATAAACAAAACTAGCTTAAGGACTCTGGCAATGTAAAAGTCTTTCTTTCAGCTCACTTAATCCTATCCCTTTCATGTATCCTTGCATGTAAAAGGAAAGCTGTACAGGTTCCCAAGTGAATACCTGAAACGACTTCAGACATGCATACTCACGTTGCTTCATTCTATTCCATCTGAAACCCAAAACTTCACTTTTCAACGTGAGCTACCCATTCTGGTCCATCTAGTTCATGAATTAAAACATGTTATTACTCAAATACTGCTTTGTCTCTCACCATACTGACAAAAACTTAAAGGAAGAAATTAGGCAATAATTTTAAACTACATAAGAGCAGACAAAATTTAATTTAAAAATTTTAAATACACAAAACAAGGGGGAAAATTTTGCTTCAAAATTTCTGAGTTTAAACTGGATTCAACTTGGAGGGGGCAAACCTAAAAATTACATTGTTTATCTAAATCTCTAGAGTCTGGAAACCAGATTTCAGAAATACCATATGAGATCGATTTTATTTTGCTCATGAGATTTCTGGCATTGTTGCTTGCCTCTTGAGTTAGTAATGCCCAGGAGAATAATGAATCTTTTTCAATTTGGCACTGTGGAGGCCAAAACCTGCCAGGAAACGAGTGCTAGTGAAAAATTCCAACCTGGCGGAAAGTTCTCAAAAGACAACCATCAGTTGGCATTGCTAAACAAGGGGATGACCATGGAAACGGCACCATTTTTTCCTCATTGCTAATCAGCAGGGACTATGAAGTGAATCTGACTATTAGGATACTTTTCTCTTTTTTTTTTTTTTAAATGAATGACTAGTTTTGCTTATTTATTTTTACAAAGAAATCCAGTACTAACATCACAGTTATTTCTGAAAAACTTTCTTGCCACTGGAATGACTTAAGTAATTAACTGCATGAAAACTATTTTCTTTGGTTCCTTCGAAAGAAAGAAATTTACAGATTCTCCCTTTGCAGGCTAGTCTCCTTGCTTCGGTGCCCTGTAGGAGGGAAACAGATCATGATGTGAGCTTATGAAAACAAGACTGGAACATAGAACCAAGTTCAGATTTCAATCAGGGTGCTGGTGGAGTTATAAACCGCTGATTCTTCTGCCTTATTCACATATAAAACTTTTATAGACTCCCTTCAGGATACAAAATTGTCTTAGTGGTAAAATTTATGACCTTGTCAAAAAAAAAAAAAAAGCACAGTGGAACCATAAAGGCATTTCCATTAGCTTGTCATTTTTAAAGGAACTCAGACATCAGCTAATATCAGAGTGGGAGTTGGGGAGCAGGAAACTTACTGATACACAACAAAAGAGGAAATCCCAAACTGCATGTCTCAGTGTATCTGAGAAGTGTCTAGTGGCAGCAACAATATGCTTGCTGCTCTCCCCAAATCACGTTTCTCTTTCACAGGTTTTCTGTCAAGCAGTTCCATTTTTAAGAAGATACGTATCGAACAGACAAATTTCCATATTTTTCTCATCTATATTTTGATTCTATGTGGATTCCATTAAAATACAGTTTAGTTTCAAAAAAAATGATTAGGAAATAGCTGGAAGCTGCTTCAATAAATCAGAAATATAAATTTTAAGAGATATGTGAATATAATCAAATCCTTAAATTCACTTTTACAGGAAATCAATAAGATTTTTGAAAAAAAGATTTTACATAAATATATAAATAAAGGCGGCATTTGTTAGAACGTTAAATAGACAAAGGTGACAAAAATATGTACTCTTGTGCCCTGTGAAATAAAGTTAATATGTACATGAAGGAGACATTCCTCTTCATTTTATGAAGAGCACTGATGAGTATTTTATGGAATATAATTCATAGAATATAATTTGTGTGTGGGGGAGGGGGGCTTTCCTGGTGGCTCAGCCATAAAGGAGAAAATGGCAACCCACTCCAGTATGCTTGCTGGGATAATTCCATGGACAGAGGAGCCTGGCAGGCTACAGCCTGTGGGGTCACAAAGAGTTGGACATGACTGAGCACACACAGGCACACATGTGTACATCTGTATGTGTGTTTGTAGAGAGAATTATGGTAATTTAAATTTTTTGTGGATTTTGTGATAAAAAAGTATCCTTGGATATTAAAAAATAATTTAAATGTACCTTTTTGTATCTTCTTCTTCCTGAATATCATCATGGCTTTGGGACACAGTTAACAATCCAGGAAACAAGTATTTATCAGTTATCACTCAAACAAAGCTTAACAACAGATGAGATAATGGTAATTGGAAGATTATAACTGGGAAAGGTATTTCCCAGTGGAGACATAGGTAAAGAAAGCAGGGGGTGGCAATTACATTGGGATCTTGAGCATTACTGCCAAAACACACCTGTAGACTCTTCATGGTTTACCTACTCTTAAGGAGAATGAAAACTAACATGATTTTCACTAATTCCTGGCATGCTCCAGTCCATGGGGTCACAAACAGTTAGACACAACTGAGCAACTAAACTGAACTGAAAGATAATATTAACTCTAATTCTCTCCTATGGCTCTGTCATTTTTTGCTAGAAACACACTATCAAACACTGCCACTAACAACACAGCTTTAATTATATATTAAAATGCTGCATTGGTACCTTAAAGTAACATCCTCCACTGGCATCCTAATGCTAAACTAACTGCTGTGACAATTAATTAATTAGGGCTGCCCTATTAGGCCCACCCTTTAAATAAAACTTCTGTATTAGTGGATATATATGTTACATTATTAGTGGATATATATGGTACATTATCATTCAATGTGCCCACATTCTACTCTGAAAGCTTCATTTTGCATAACTTACATCAATGTGCATCTTCTTTCCCCCAACTGATTTCTTTTGTTTTCTTACAGTTTGTTATGCATCAAATGTATTATTATAGATGAAAGACTGTTGAAATGAAATGTTTTGCTAATAAAAAGATTCTGGGTTAGTTTGATATTTAAGTGGTCTTCATACTTTCTAATGTCATTTTAAGAAGAAAATTAGTTGCAGTTGGTTATGATTTTCTTTGTATATATGTGTGTGTGTGTGTGTGTGTGTGTGTGTCTGTGTCTGTGTCTGTGTGTGTTTATGTGTGTGTATAAAGGAACCTGAATCAGCAAAGGAATAAACATTCTATAGCAATCTATAGTTGAAAGATACAGAAATGTGGACCACTAGCAAAAGACTTCAGCCTATAATCTGGTTTGCTTGCTATTTTACTATGATAAGGTTTGGCTACAAGTATTAGTGAATGCTGATGATAATGGGTTAAATAAATAAGAAGCGATTTCTCAACCATGGGAGAAGCCTGAGGTGAATCAGATGCCTTGCGCTGTTGGACTCAGGTCCCTCTTCATCGGTACAATCTTGCACTCTTCACCTGTGTTTTAACTATATTATCCATCTTCCAGGCACAGGAAGAAGAGATGAAGAGGCAACAGTCTCCACGAGCTTACAGAGTATGTTCCTGTTTCTATCTCTCTGACCAGCTGCTCAGCAAATCAGAAATACAGTTTTCATCCTGAGCTGCTATATGTCCAGACAAAAATCAGGTGTTTCTATCACTATGAAAGCAGAGGAGATCAAACATTTCAGGCAATACAAGTCTCTAATACAAGTCAATTTATGACATGTACATATAGAAAAAAACCATATAAATTCTGTGGCTATGTAGTACCAACAACGGAAAAAAAAATTGTGCATATAATTGTAGGCAAGCAGTTAGTGCATATTATATTAACAAGGCAACTTAATATTATGATTTTTTCAGAGCCATGCTTGAGCTCAGAGATCTTTTCTGAGCTATAAGTCATATGTTACTAGAAAATGAAGCTGTGTTTATGTGCTAGAAAAAAAAGTCTATTGTTTCAGTTATCTTCTTTGTCACAAATGATCCCAAAATGTAGTAACTTAAAATAACAGCTGTTTTGTTATCTCTTACAATATTGTGAGCATCCTGAACTTACCTGGGCAGTTCTGTTCCATGTGATGTTTGCAGAGGCTACAGTGATTTGAAGACTCAACTGTGTTGGTATGTCAAGATGGAGGCTGTTCATCAAAGACTCTAAATACCTTCCAAGGACCACTTCACATGCCTGGGCTCTTCCAAGCATGCAAGCTAGGTTCCAAGGGTCAGGAAAGTAAAGCTGATAGTAATTCTCTTCAAGCCTTATTCATAAATCCCAGAACATCATTTCTGCACATTCTTTGGTTAAAACCAGTCACAAGGCCATCCCAAAGCAAAGGTCGAAAGTGGATTAGGGCAGGTGGGAAGGTTAGGTTCTACTTTTTGATGTAAGCAGAGATATGTACTTAAAAGGAGGGAAGAAATTGTTACAGGTCATCTTCAGAGACTAGCTACTAACTATATGTAATAGCAAAAATAGTAGAAACAGCACAGAAAATCAACAATTCAGTGATAAAACTAAATCTAAAATTCTATCAGAAAGCATTGCTTGATAGATAATAAGGTCATTGGAAATGCCCTCACAGACAATGAGATTGCAGATTAGCTTACAAAAATCAATTTTTTCTCACCTTCATTTAATAAGCATTTATTGAGTATCTTTCATGTTTCAGATATATGTTACATGATGAGTTTACATAATCAAGGTCATTCTTAACCACAAGGTCACTCCTGACCAGGCCCCTGGGTCAGGTGCCGTTTCACTGGGTTTACTGTGACTCAGTACTTTGGCCACCTGATGCAGAGAGCTGACTCCTTGGAAAAGACCCTGATGCTGGGAAAGACTGAAGACGGGAGGAGAAAGGGACGACAGAGGATGAGATGGTTGGATGACACCACCGACTCAATGGACGTGAGTTTGAGCAAGCTCCACGAGTTGGTGATGGACAGGGAAGCCTAGTGTGCTGCAGTCCACGGGATTGCAAAGAGTCGGACAGGATTAAGCGACGGAACTGAACTGTGACTTTCAGTTGTTGGGGACAGGTGAGGTGTCCATCAAGATTGGGGTCTGTGTGATAGGTGACATGAGCCAGACTCCTCACGGTCAAGTCTGAGACCAGGGGCACCCGGGTGTTTTTCCTCCTGAGACTCTCCTGCTGGCCCCAACAGAACTGAGACCCCTGGAGATCTGACTCCTCTGCAAAGAACTTCATGGCAGCAGCTGCTGGACCCGATCTTCTGAGCTGTCCCGGTGCTCAGCGTATCCTGACCGTCCTCTGCCAGCTCTCAGCCTGGACTGCACTTCTGACATACACACCGGAAGCACAAAGCCCAGCCTGTGGGCTACGGCTGAGCCCTGTTCGCTCTCCTGGGAAAAAGAAAGAAAAGATTCTTGATCTCAAGGATAGACTTAACCTACAGACAGTAGACTTTGAATACGGGCAACGGGAGAAATCTCACAAGGTGCCATTTGAGCAAAGGGAACCCACTTACGGTAGATGCGGGAAGGAGGGGGAGACCAAGTATAAGGCATATATGACTTTCATTTCTTTTTCATTTAACCTTCAAGTTGTGAACTAGTAATACTGAGAGAGAAAAGACAATCCTTCTCGGAAGACTGATTTACATATAGGTAAAAATCTATTGGTCCTCAAAGTCTCGAGCTAATTCTACAATCCATATTTTACTACAGAATTTAGCAACTCAAGGCACTAGGGCAAATTATAGTTAAGAAGGTTTATTACTTCTCTTTCCCCTGGTCAGTCTCTCACATCTTGTACCTTCCTTACCACTTACACACACCTACCCAGTGTCTTCAAAGATATGAAAAATAGATGTCAATATGTCTTAAGACTTTTCAAAGACTGATTTAGAAAAAAAAAATTCAAGTTCTTAAAAACAAACTAAACGGAAAAGTCCAGATCATTTGTAGACACATGTGAAATTAGTTTCACATTTGCCCCTTTATTTTAAAGAAACAGATCTTTCTTCCGTGTTTCAAAGGCCCTGCATTTGGCTGTTTGGTTTTAGAGAGAAAATATTTTTATATGTGTGGATAATTCTCCAAGTGAAATAATATTTTAACCAAAATATTGAGCCAACTATTATTGAGAAAATTTATTACTTGATGTAGGAACAAAAAAGTAAAATCTTGTAAATATGGTCAATATAGCATTTGGATTGCACTTAACAGAAAATATTACACTTGCCTAATAGTTAGCACTTTTAGGGTTTTCAAATGAAGAGAAGGGAAATCTTAGTGGATATTCTAACCAAAATGAAAGAAGATTCTGAAACAGAAAGATCACTGCTTAGCTCTAAATCCAGGAAGATGCCAATTTCTAATTTCTAATGTCAATAAGGTTTGTATATGTTTCATGTAGCCTATAAATGTTATAGGATGGAAGTAATCGATTTTGTTGTTTAAAGGACCATTTATTATTCTCTACTTACAGCTACATTTTCAGATATAAGTACTGCAAATTACAGGATCAATATTAAGCATTCAAGATAGAAATCAGCTCCTTTGACCTAAAGCTGCTTTCAGGATGAAGATTTAGGGTAAGCTAAGTATCTGTCCTATACATATATGCAACTTCATTTATCTTCATGTAGAATTTAGAATATGCTGCTGCTAAGTTGCTTCATTCATGTCTGACTTTCTGTGACCTTATGGACTGTAACCTGCAAGTCTCCTCTGTCCATGGGTTTCTCCAGGCAAGAATACTGGAATAGGTTGCCTCTTCCTCCTCCAGGGGATCTTCCCAACCCAGGAACCGAATCCTCAGCTCCTGTGTCTTCTGCATTGCAGGCAGATTCTTTACTGCTGAGCCACTGGGGAAGCCCGCAATTTAGAATCTATGATGGAATTATTCCTTGAGTTATTTTGGGTGATATGTATATGTTTATGCTAGTAACCAGTTCTATACAGCTTTTTCCATTTCTATTTTCCTGGAAGTGTTCCAATTCTCCCAGGTCTGGGATAATGTGTTATTTTGTGGCCAACACCAGGAACTAGTTGTCCCAGATCCTTCCCATTACATTTCTACTTCCTAAAGGGAATTAAGCTACTACTTGATGTCTTTATTTTCATTGATTCCTCCTGTAGCAATAAATCTCTGCCTTTGCTCAAGCACGCTGCTATCATTTCTCAACCAAATCATTTTGCAAGTCTCAACTAACTTAACTATTGACAGCTTTCTGTTTTAAATTTTCTTCTTTCATCATAACTAATGTAAATCACTATAATTTCCACCTCTTAGATACCAGTTTTTCCTTTGAAATCACACAGAATAAATGAATTTCCTCTTTCAGAATAGCATACTAACAATGAAGTTTTAGAACCAGACTGTGTCTATTAAATTCCCAATCTGTGTCTCTTATGTCTCCTGCATTGGCAGGCAGGTTCTTTACCACTAGCACCAGCTGGGAAGGCCTTAATAGCTATAAGACCTTGATCATCCTTATACTTGCTTGTCAACATCTTGTTTGAATCCTGATCCTTTCATCATGCTTGTATTAGTATCCTATTGCCTCTGTAACAAATTACCATAAATCTAGTGGCTAGAAAAGACACAATTTTTTAAACTGAAGGATAATTGCTTTACAGTATTGTGTTAATTTCTGCCATATATCAACATGAATCAACCATAGGTATATACAAATATCCCCTGGCTTCTGAATCTCCATCCCACCTCCCATCCAATCCAATCATCTAGGTTAGAAATGACCTAAATTTATTATCTCACAATTATACTGGAGGATAAAATGGAAAACCACTGCAGTGTACTAGCTTTGAGAAGCATAAGAACTGTATAAAAAGGCAAAACACCAAAAGATGAGCCCCACAGGTCAGAGGGGGTCCAGTATGCTACCGAGGAAGAGAGGACACCTCCTAATAGATCCAGAAAGAATGAAAAGGCTGGGCCAAAGCAGAAACAATGCTCAATTGTGGATGTATCTGGGATGAAAGTAAAATCTGATGCTGTAAAGAATAGTACTGCATAGGAACCTGGACTATTAGGTCCATGAATCAAGGTAAACTGGACATTCTTTCTAGCTGAATATAGAGAAGCTGTATGCAGTCAACAAAAACAAGACCTGGAGCTGACTGTGGCTCAGATCATCAGCTCCTCATAGCAAAATTCAGGCTTAAAGAAAATGGGGAAAATCACTAGGCCAGTCACGTATGATTTAAATCAAATCCTCTATGACTGTACAGTGGAGGTGATGAATAGACTCAAAGGATTAGCTCTATTAAACAGAGTGCCTGAAGAGCTATGAACAGAGATCTGTAATATTATACAGGAGACAGGAACGAAACCATCCCAGAGAAAAAAAAAATGCAGAGAGGCAAAATGATTGTACAAGGAGGCTTTACAAATAGCAGAAGAAAGAAAAGAAGTGAAAAGCAATGGAGAAAGGGAAAGGTACACCCAGTTAAATATGAAGTTCCAGAGAATAGCAAGGAGAGACAGGCAGGCCTTCATCAATGAACAAGACTATAGAGGAAAGCAATAGAATGAGAAAGCTAGAGACTTCTTCAAGAAAATTGGTGATATCAAAGGAATTAGCTCTATTAAACAGGTGCCTGAAGAGCTATGAACAGAGATCTGTAATATTATACAGGAGACAGGAACGAAACCATCCCAGAGAAAAAAATAATGCAGAGAGGCAAAATGATTGTACAAGGAGGCTTTACAAATAGCAGAAGAAAGAAAAGAAGTGAAAAGCAATGGAGAAAGGGAAAGGTACACCCAGTTAAATATGAAGTTCCAGAGAATAGCAAGGAGAGACAGGCAGGCCTTCATCAATGAACAAGGCTATAGAGGAAAGCAATAGAATGAGAAAGCTAGAGACTTCTTCAAGAAAATTGGTGATATCAAAGGAAAATTTCACCCAAAAATGGGCACAATAAAGAAAAGAAATGATAAGGACCTAATAGAAACAGAAGAGATCCAGAAGACATGGAAAGAATACACAGAACTGTAAAAAAAAAAAAAAAAAAGATCTTACCAGATAACCACAATGATGTAATCTCTCACTCAGAGCCAGACATTCTGGAATGTGAAGTCAAGTGGGCCTTAGGAAGCAGTTCTGTTAATAAAGCTAGTGGAGGTGATGGAATTCCAGCAGAGTTGTTTAAAAAGATGATGGTATTAAAGCACTGCACTCAACATGTCACCAAATTTGGAAAACCCAGCAGTGGTTACACAACTAGAAAAGGTCAATCCTCATCCCAATTCCCAAGAAGGGCAATAATAAAGATTGTTCAAACCACCAAACAATTGCCCTCACCCCTGCACCCCATGCTAGTAAGGTTATGCTCAAAATCCTCCTAGCGAGGCTTCAGGATTATATGAATCGAGAATCACCAGATGTTCAGGCTGGGTTTAGAAAAGACAGAGGAACCAGAGATCAAACTGCCAACATTTGCTGGATCTTAGAAAAATCCAGGGAATTCCAGAAGAAAACATCTACCTCTATTTTACTGACTATGCTAAAGCCTTTGACTGTGTGAATCACAACAAACTGTGGAAAACCCTTGAAGAGACAAGAATGTAAGATGATATTGCCTGTCTTCTGAGAAACTTGTAAGTGGGTCAAGAGCAACAGTTGGAACCCTGTATGGAGCAACTGACTGGTTCTGGATTGAGAAATGAGTACAACAAAGCTGTCTATTGTCACTCTGTTTATTTAACTTATATGCAGAGCACATCATACAAAATGCTTGGCTGGATGCGTCACAAGCTGGAACCAAGACTGTCAGGAGAAATACCAACCTCAGTAATGTGGATAATACCACTTTAATGGCAGAAAGTGAAGAGGAACTACAGAGCCTCTTAATTAAGGTGAAGGAGGAGAGTGAAAAAGCTTAAAACCCAACATTCAAAAACTAAGATCATGGCATCTAGTCCCATCACTTCATGAAAAATATAAGGGGAAACAGTGCAAGCAGTGTCAGATCTCCTCTTCTTGGGGTCTAAAATCACTGTGAATATTGACTGCAGTCATGAAATTAGAAGATGATTGCTTCTTTCCAGGAAAGCAATGACAATCCCAGACAGTTTGTTAAAAAGCAAAGACATCACTTTGCCCACAAAGGCCTGCATAGTCAAGGCTATGGTCTTTCCAATAGTCATGTATGGATGTTAGAACTGGACAGTAGAGAAATCAGAGTGCTGAAGAATTGATGCTTTTGAACTGTGGTATTGGAGAAGTCTATAGAGAGTCCCTTGGAAAGCAAGGAGATCAAACCAGTCAATCTTAAAGGAAATCAACCCTGAATACTCTTTGGAAGGTCTGATGCTGAAGCTGAAGCTCCAATACTTTGGCCACCTGAGGCAAAGAACTGACTCACTGGGAAAGACCCTGATGCTGGGAATCAGGTGGGAAGAGAGGAAGGCAACAGGGGCTGGGATGGTTGGATGGCATCACCGATTCAATGCATATGAGCTTGAGCAAACTCTAGGAGATAGTGAGGGACAGAGAAGCCTGACGTGCTGCAGTCCATGGAGCTGAGAAAAGTCAGACATGACTTGGTGACTGAACAGCAATAACAACATACAAGTCATAAGTATTTAATGGATCTCACTGATCTAAAATCAAGTGGTAGGCATGGCTGCATTTCCTTTCTGGACACTCTAGGGGAGGATCCATTTTCTTGCCCTTTTAGCTTCTAGAAGGTGCTGGTATCCCATAGCTCATCATTCTCTTCCATATTTAAAACCAGCAAAGGTTGTTTAAGTGTTTCTCACAATCAAGATCTCTCCTGATCAAATTCTTCCGCTTCTCTTTTCTGTCATTTCAGAACTACTGTAATTACACTGGACAAACCAGGAAAATCTCCCTACCTTGATGAGCAACCTTAATTTCATCTACAATCTAAATTTCATATTGCTGTGTAACCTAACATATTCACATGTTCAAAGGATTACAGTGTGACTATTTTGAGTACTATTAATCTGTCTACCACACCATTCAATCCTACATTCCATTTTCTTCTTGTTTTTTATGATTTTGTGTTCTCTTTGAACTTATTAATATAGTTCATGATATCACTCTAATTCATAATGATGAGTTCAGTGAATACTTGGTTGGTGTAAAAAGAAGATTCAGTCTGAATATTAAAATATGAGAAGGATTTAAATATACAGAATAGAGAAGGAAAGCTTTTGGAAGCAGAAGAAGAAATTCATGAAAAAAAAATAGTGATAAGAATGAGCAAACTAAACAAAATTTAGTAAAGTTCTGGAAGAACTTCAACTTAGAAATGAATAATAAGAAAAAATGGTAGATGAAGCCTAATTATAGATTTATAGATGTCTTTGAATACTACATAGAGAAGATTTAGTTCAGTTCAGTTGCTCAGCCATGTCCGACTCTGCAACCCCATCAATCGCAGCACGCCAGGCCTCCCTGTCCATCACCACCTCCCGAAGTTCACCCAGACCCACACCCATGAAGTCAGTGACACCATCCAGCCATCTCATCCTCTGTCGTCCCCTTCTCCACCTGCCCCCAATCCCTCTCAGCATCAGGGTCTTTTCCAATGAGTCAACTCTTTACATGAGGTGNTTCTACTGTTTCCCCATCTATTTCCCATGAAGTGATGGGGCCAGATGCCATGATCTTCGTTTTCTGAATGTTGAGCTTTAAGCCAACTTTTCCACTCTCCTCTTTCACTTTCAACAAGAGGCTTTTTAGCTCCTCCTCACTTTCTGCCATAAGGGTGGTGTCATCTGCATATCTGAGATTATTGATATTTCTCCCAGCAATCTTGATTCCAGCTTGTGTTTCTTCCAGTCCAGCATTTCTCATGATGTACTCTGCATATAAGTTAAATAAGCAGGGTGACAATATACAGCCTTGACGTACTCCTTTTCCTATTTGGAACCAGTCTGTTGTTCCGAGGTCTTATGAAGGCTTATTTGGCAAAATTGCCTCTCAGGCAAATTGCAAATTCTTAAAATTCTCCCATTGGTTTTAACATTCCTTCTTTTTAAACACAAATACTCCTGGGCATGAAGACACAGACAGTAGACCATTAAGATGGTACACATAGAAAAATTACTCTACAAATTGCTTCTTTTCTCAGCTATGTTATGAAAGCACTGAGGCTAGGGATGGAACTAGGGGACTGGTAGAAATTTATTTATAATAAGTCTGCAATTGTGATTGGTGAGGGGACTAATCATTGAGCTGGAAAATGTCAAAGACATAATTTTGCCAATGGCTTTCCTAGTCTTAGCCAATGAGGAGCATCTTTTCTTTTTTTAATTGAATACTGATATGTTAAGAACATTTTTGGATATTAAATAGATTCATTTTCAACATTTTTTTAGGTGAAGTCGCTCAGTCATGTCTGACTCTTTGCAACCCCGTGGACTGTAACCTACTAGGCTTCTCCGTCCATGGCATTCTCCAGGCAAGAATACTGGAGTGGATTGCCATTCCCTTCTCCAGAGGATCTTCCCGACCCAGGGATCGAACCTAGGTCTCCCGCATTGGGAGCAGACGCTTTAACCTCTGAGCCACCAGCAAAGCCTCATCAAAAATAAAACAGAAAAAGACTTAGGAGTTCATGCTACATCATTCTTTACATGTCATCACACAAAGCTTGTATGCAAAGTCGCTCAGTCGTGTCTGACTCTTTGCAACCCCGTGGACTGTAACCTACTAGGCTTCTCCGTCCATGGCATTCTCCAGGCAAGAATACTGGAGTGGATTGCCATTCCCTTCTCCAGAGGATCTTCCCGACCCAGGGATCGAACCTAGGTCTCCCGCATTGGGAGCAGACGCTTTAACCTCTGAGCCACCAGCAAAGCCTCATCAAAATAAAACAGAAAAAGACTTAGGAGTTCATGCTACATCATTCTTTACATGTCATCACACAAAGCTTGTATGCTGAAGTCTTATAAAGGAGCTAACAACCTCCTGGTGCCTATAGCAAGAAAAAAGTTTCAACAAAGGAGAAAAAAAAAAAATAGAATTCCTTTAATAATGCCTTTAAACTGTTCAAATCAAATCAGTAACAAAACTTTTAATATCCAAGAAGATTAGCAATTAAAATAACTTGGGAGCAAAAAAAAATAAGAAAGAAGCTAAAATAAGGATTAACAATATAAATTATTTAATAATGGAAGATGTACCGCATGAGGACTAAGACCACTTGCCTCCTTCCTGTGCCTTTGATGGACATCAGTATCCACCACAGCATTCCTGCTCACGTAACTGGTTATGATTTCATTAGCTCTCTCAAAATAATCCTTTTTGTAGCTATTTTATATTAGTAAGAAGTCATATAAAAGATAAAGTCTCACATTTACTGTACTAGGTTTCATGGGAGGTATTTTCACAGGTTTCACCAATAATTATTTTTTAATTCACATAAAACCCCTATGAATCAGATATGCCATTTACAAATATTAAAAAAAAATTATGATTCCTGAGTTGAAGTAAAATGCATTAGTCACTCAGTCCTGTCCAACTCTTTGTGACTCCATGGACTGTAGCCCATCAGGTTCCTCTGCCTAGGGAATTCTCCAGGCAAGAATACTGGTGTGAGTTGCCATTCCCTTCTCCAGGAGATCTTCCCATCCCAGGGATAGAACCTGTGTCTCATGCATTGCAGGCAAAGTCTTCACCTTCTGGGCACTAGGGAATCTAAATTAGTAACTTCCGCTGCTGCTAAGTTGCTTCAGTCGTGTCCGACTCTACTTGAGTAAATTATGTGAAAACTATTAGCCAATTTGGAGCTGCTCTATGTGTATATGTATGAACTGTGAGGTGGGAATAGTGATGCAAATTCTCCCAGAAATTTGAGCTGCTAATTTTCCAGACATATCAACTAGCTAAGTAAAAATGTTGATATTTGCTTTTTCTGGTATTTCCCCTAAATAAATGAAAATTAGTCTTGCCTACAGAACAATCTGATGACTGAAAGATGGAATGGTTAATACTTACCCTGAGACAAAAGGAGTAAACTAAGACTGCCCAGGATAAACTAGGACCTGTGGTTACCCTGTGTGTAACAAAGATGCATTATCTGTGTGGGTGGAAACCTGATTATAGTTTATAGTCACATGATTTTTGGAACTATTGCTGATTACTATACATATATAACCCCTGTGTATGTAGGGGGACAGGGAGGAAATAAATATATTTTTGTATTTCCATGAATATTACCTTGACTTTGATTTGATTGGCTACATTTAGATACTGGGGGATAAATATGGCAAATCTCTATTAGCTCTATATAGTTGATGCTAGAGGACAGAAGCAAGAATCACATAAAATATGCAGATAAACTTCGAGTTCAAGATTGGGTGATGTTGGGAACGTCCTGGAAAGCAGTATTTTGGAAGGAGGCCAGCACAGTTTCAAAAGATGGTTTGGAAAAGGCAAAGGATGTCTATTGAGCATGGAGTGAAAAAGGTAGGGACAACCTTTCAAAGTGCTAGAATGACGCACTTCTAAAAGAAATCTGGAGCGGAAATGTGAAAGGAAATGGGCATCGTTGACCTGGGCACATACACTGGGTGAACTTCTCAGCGTGTCAATTATACCTTAATAGTTCAGTTCAGTTCAGTTCAGTCGCTCAGTCATGTCTGGCTCTTTGTGACCCCATGAATCGCAGCATATCCTGCCTCTCTTTCCATCACCAACTCCCGGAGTTCACTCAGACTCACGTCCATCGAGTCAGTGATGCCACCCAGCCATCTCATCCTCTGTCGTCCCCTTCTCCTCCTACCCCCAACCCCTCCCAGCATCAGAGTATTTTCCAATGAGTCAACTCTTCGCATGAGGTGGCCAAAGTACTGGAGTTTCTTAAAAAAGCTGTTTCTTAAAAAAGCGAGAATCTTAGAAGTCATGACAAATATTGTGCTTTTATTTTATAGCATCATCTTTGATTTCAGTAACGTTTCTTTGGTAAATCATAGACATGCTTTGTACATGACTGTTGAATAATGATGTCAGTGTGTGTCCATGCATGCTGTCATTTCCAACTCTTTGTGACCGCATGGACTATAGCCAGTCAGGCTTCTCTGTCTGTGGGATATTCTGGCAAGAATACTGGAGTGGGTTGCCATTTCCTTCTCCACAGGATCTTCTCGACCCAGGGCTTGAATCCATGTCTCTTGCTTCTCCTGCATTATAGGTGGATTTTACCACTGCAGCACCTGGGAAGCCCCAGTAGTGTCAGAGAATGGTGACTAATGGCTCTTTGTCATGTTGAGGATCTCTCTAGGTCCATGGCAGGCTTGGTCACTAACTAAATCAAAATCAATACTTGTATTAATTATTTGAATTAAGACATCTAAGTCTACTTATCAAATGTTCAGGTAATCCCAAACTAAAAGGCACTGCTTACAGTGATGACAGAGTCAGATTCAGAGTTATTTTGACAAGTTCGCTAGACCAAAACCAGCACAGTAAAATTTAGCAAGTATGAAAGTGTAGCTGCTCAGTTGTGTCCAACTCTTTGTGACCCCGTGGACTGTAAGCCACCAGATTCCTCCGTCCATAGGATTCTCCAGGCAAGAATACTGGAGTGGGTTGCCATTCTCTTCTCTAAGGGATCTTCCCAACCCAGGGATCAAACCCAGGTCTCCCCCATTGCAGGCAGATTTTTTTTACTATCTGAGCCACCAGGGAAGCTCTATTTAGCAAGATCATATGTAAAATTCTATCTATATATTTGTTTAATGTATAATGTATCTAAGATGAGAAAAAATATGTTTTTCTATTATAATAAGCAAGAAATAGTGATTTCAAGCAACACAGATGAATTCTTTCATGCTCATGCCCAAGGCTGGATATAGAGCATGAGCAACAGGACTCTGGGCAGCAGCTTCACTCAGACTTAAGAGCAAAGAAGCCACATCTCTGTAGTTTCTGTTACTATGCCAGAAAAAAAGTTGTTCAGTTGCTAAGTTGTTTCTGACTCTTCATGACTCCTGTAACGCACCAGGCTGCTCTGTCCACAAGATTTCCCAGGAAAGAATACTAGAGTGAGTTGCCATTTCCTTCTCCAGGGGATCTTCCTGGACCAGGGATAGAATCTGCATCTCCTGAATTAGCAGGCAGATAGTTTACATGGGGCTTTCCTGGTGGCTCGGCTGGTAAAGAATTTGCCTGCAATGCTGGAGACCTGGGTTTGATCCCTGGGTTGGAATGATACCCTGGAAAAGGAAACGGCTACCCACTCCAGTATTCTGGCCTGGAGAATTCCATGGATGGTTTAGTCTATGAGGTCTCAAAGAGTCGCACATGACTGAGAGACTTCTACTTCACTTCACTTCTTTACCACACTGAGCCAAATGTTGCTAAATTTGTACCTTACTCTTAACATTTTCATCCAGAAGTGACACATATCACTTCCTCTCACAATCCATTGGCCCCAAAATGCCATGTAACCACACTTAATTGCAAGGAAAGGGATAGGGAAGTGCCATTATATCCATGCCCAATCGGTGGATGAACACAAACGTATGGCCAACATTGCTAATAACTATCGTAAACGGCATGAAAAAAATGAGGACTGTGCTTGGCAGACTTCTCAGGTAGTCCACAAGATTCCTGTATCCAATTCCTTCCCCTGGGATAAGCCCTGTATAATCCCTTACCCTTGAATGTTGCCTAAACCTGTGAATATGATGGATTTCACTCTTGTGATTAGGATACTTTGTAAGACCAAGGTCAAAGAATTTTGCAGGTGTAATCAAGGTCTCAGATCAATGAACTTTAAAATTACCAAAAGAGAGGTTATCCTGGTTAGGCCTATCTAATCAATTTAGCCCTTAAACTGGACAGCTTCCTGAAATGAGAGATTAAATGCATAGTGGGCATTATTATGCTGAGTTTGAAGAAGTAAACATCCATGAGAGGGCAGCTAAGGTGCTAGGATCTCAGGCAGCCTCTGGAACTGAGAGTGACATCCCAGCAAACAACCAGCAGGAAAATAGAAACCTCATTTTAAATCTTACAACTGGAAAGACTCGAACTATCTAATAAACTGAGTGAGCTTGAAAGAGGAAATTGAGATCCAGATGAGAATGCAGCTGTTTTGGTGAAAGTTTTCACTTTCATCTCAGGTTCACAGGATTTGTTAACAAAGTCACTTATTATATACAAATAAATAATAAAAATACCTAGAGAATTATCTAGTTTGCTTTCAATATACTAACATTAAAAGAAAAGAGAAATAGAAAGAGCAGAGAATAGCTCACCAAAATTGGGTTTTGACCAACATTCAGACTACCTGCCTCCTGAGAAATCTGTATGCAGGTCAAGAAGCAACAGTTAGAACTGGAAATGGAACAATGGACTGGTTCCAAATTGGAAAAGGAGTATGTCAAGGCTGTATATTATCACCTTGTTTATTTAACTTATATGCAAATTACATCATGTGAAATGCCAGACTGGATGAAGAACAAGCTGGAATCAAGATTGCTGGGAGAAATACCAATAACCTCAGATATGCAGATGACAGTACCCTTATGGCAGAAAGTGAAGAAGAACTAAAGAGCCTCTAGATGAAAGTGAAAGAGGAGAGTAAAAAAGTTGGCTTAAAATTCAACATTCAAAAAACTAAAATCATGGCATCTGGTCCCATCACTTCATGGCAAATAGAAGTGGAAATAATGGAAACAGTGACAAACTTTATTTTCTTGGGCTCCAAAATCACTGCAGTTGATTATTGCAGCCATGAAAATAAAAGACACTTGCTTCTTGGAAGAAAAGCTATGACAAACCTAGACAGCATATTAAAAGCAGAGACATTGCTTTACATACAAAGGTCGATATAATCAAAGCTATGGTTTTTCCAGTAGTCATTTATGGATGAGAGAGTGGACCATAAAGAAAGCTGAGTGCCAAAGAATTGATGTTTTTGAACTGTGGTTTTGGGGAAGACTCTTGAGAGTCCCTTGGACAGCAAGAAATCAAATCACTCAGTCCTAAAGGAAATCAGTCCTGAATGTTCATTGAAAAGACTGATGCTGAAGCGGAAGCTCCCAATACTTTTGCCACCATTACAAAGAACTGACTCCTTTCAAAAGACCTGGATGCTGAGAAAGATAGAAGGCAGGAGGAGAAGGGGTTGACAGAGGATGAGATGGTTGGATGGCATCACTGACTCGATGGACTTGAGTTTGATCAAGCTCTAAGAGTTGGTTATGGACAGGGAAGACAAGCCTACTGCAGTCCATGGGGTCGCAGAGTCTGACATCACTGTATGACTGAACTGAACTGAACTGAACAGACTTAGTCAGCCCTGGGAAGTCCCATGTCACAGCACATCTGGAGTCCCAACTGGGAAAAAGTCCCAGGAAGTGCCTTTGCTCTGTGGGCAAGACTGAAAAGATTGCAGTTCTGGTTGCAGACTGCTTTGCTCCTCAGTCTGTGACCAGATGAGGAAAGCAGCTCTGATTTTCTGTTAATGCTGTTGGTTTTGTCATGTAAAATTTGGAATGTTGCTAAACCTGGGGTTTGGTTGCCCAGGCCCCCTCCAGGGCTCAACAATCTCAACATTCTCAAAACAAAATCTCAAATTTTAAACAATCTCAAAAATAAAATAAGTTCTCTTTATTCTTATCTAACAATCAAAGAAAAACATGTTGACTCTAATAATTTAGAAAATACATGAAAACCTAAAAAGGAAAAGTAAAGATCATTAACTGACATAAATGACAATAACAATAATTATCTTTCTGATATTATGAAGATAAGGTCCGACTCTTTGCGACCCCATGGACTGTAGCTTACCAGGCTCCTCTGTCCATGGGATTTTCCAGGCAATAGTCCTGGAGTGGATTGCCATTTCCTTCTCCAGGGGATCTTCCAAACCCAGGGATCAAACTCAGGTCTCCTGCATTGTAGATAAACGTTTTACCATCTGAGCCACTAGGGAAGTCGAAGATAAGGTTATATATATATAAATGAGAGCATATATTGGACACTTGGTCCCAAGGTTAACCACGTTTGTTAATACATGAAATCTATATTACAATTATTTTTCTATGCAGATATATACATTTTTAATGAAAAATGAATCATAGTCTTTTATACTTTGCATGCTTAGCTTTGGAAAGGTAATATACTATGAACTTCTTTTGTAGTTGTATTCATTTTCTACACTGAGTAAAAAAATTATCACACCCTAGTGTTTTAAATCAATATACATTTTTTATGTTCAGTTAGGTTCACTTCAGTCACTCAGTCGTGTCCGACTCTTTGTGACCCCATGAACCGCAGCACGGCAGGCCTCCCTGTCCATCACCAACTTCTGGAGTCTACCCAAACTCATGTCCATTGAGTCAGTGATGCCATCTAACCATCTCATCCTCTGTTGCCCCCTTCTCCTCCTGCCTTCAATCTTTCCCAGCATCAGAGTCTGTTCAAATGAGTCAGCTCTTCACATCAAGTGGTCAAAGTATTGGAGTTTCAGCTTTAACAACAGTCCTTCCAATGAACACCCAGAACCGATTTCCCTTAGGATGGACTGGTTGGATCTCCTTGCAGTCCAAGGGACTCTCAAGAGTCTTCTCCAACACAACAGTTCAAAAGCATCAATTCTTCAGTGCTTAGCTCTCTTTATAGTCCAGTTCTCACATCCATACATCACTACTGGCAAAACCATAGCTTTGACTAGAGGGACCATTGTTGGCAAAATAATGCCTCTGCTTTTCAATATGCTATCTATGTTGGTCATAACTTTTCTTCTAAGGAGCAAGCGTCTTTTAACTTCATGGCTGCAGTCACCATCTGCAGTGATTTTGGGGCCACCAGAAATAAAGTCTGTCACTGTTTCCACTGTTCCTCAGCTATTTGTCATGAACTGATGGAATCAGATGCCACAATCTTGGCTTTCTGAATGTTGAAAGGGTGGTGTCATCTGCATATCTGAGGTTATTGATATTTCTCCCAGAAATCTTGATTCCAGCTTGTGCTTCATCCAGCCCAGCATTTCTCATGATGTACTCTGCAAGAAGTTAAATAAGCAGGGTGACAGTGTACAGCCTTGACGTACTCCTTTCCCAATTTGGAACCAGTCTGTTGTTCCATATCCAGTGCTAACTGTTGCTTCCTGGCCTGCATACAGATTTCTCAAGAAGCAGGTCAGGTGGTCTGTTATTCCCATCACTTTCAGAATTATCCAGTTTGTTGTGATCCACACAGTCAAATGTTTTGGCAGTCAATAAAACAGAAATAGATGTTTTTCTGAAACTCTCTTTCTTTTTCTATGATCCAACAGATGTTGGCAGTTCAATCTCTGGTTCCTCTGCCTTTGCTAAATCCAGCTTGAACATTTGGAAGTTCACAGTTCATATACTGTTGAAGCCTGGCTTGGAGAATTTTGAGTATTACTTTGCTAGTGTGTGATATGAGTGCAATCGTGCTATAGTTTGAGCATTCTTTGGCATTGCCTTTCTTTGGTATTGGGATGAAAACTGACCTTTTTCAGTCCAGTGGCCACTGTTGAGTATTCCAGATTTGCTGGTATATTGAGTGCAGCACTTTAACAGCATAATCTTTTAGGATTCAAAATAGCTCAACTGGAATTCCCCACCTCCACTAGTTTTATTCGTAGTGATGCTTCCTAAGGCCCACTTGACTTTGCATTCCAGGATGTCTGGCTCTAGGTGAGTGATCATACCATCGTGGTTATCAGGGTCATGAAGGTCTTTTTTTTTTTTTTTTTGTATAGTTCTTCTGTGTGTTCTTGCCATCTCTTCCTAATATCTCAATAAAAGACAGAAATATTATGGACCTAACAGAAGCAGAAGATATTAAGAAGAGGTGGCAAGAATACACAGGATAGGCCTCAGCTCTTCTTTAAATGTTTGATAGAATTCTGTGAAGCCATCTGGTCCTGGGCTTTTGTTTTTTGGGAGATTTTTGATCACAGCTTCAATTTCAGTGCTTGTAATTGGGCTGTTTATAATTTCTATTTCTTCCTGGTTCAGTTTGGAAAATATAACTCTTTTAGGAATCTGTCCATTTCTTCAGTTATCCATTTTATTGCCATATAGTTGTTCATAAAAGTATCTTTTAATCCTTTGTATTTCTGAACCGTCTATTATAACCTCTCCTTTTTCATTTCTAATTTTGTTGATTTGATTCTTATCTCTTTTTTCTTTATGAGTCTGGCTAAATGTTTGTCAATTTTTTTTTATCTGCTCAAAGAATTATCTTTTAGTTTTATTATTCTTTACTATTATTTCTTTCATTTCTTTTTCATTTATTTTTGCTCAGATCTTTATGATTTCTTTCCTTTTACTAATTTTGGGGGTTTTTTTTTGTTGTTGTTGTTGTTGTTCTTTTTCCAGTTGTTTTAGGTGTAAAGTTAGGCTGTCTATTAGATGTTTTTCTTGTTTCCTGAGATAGGATTGTATTGCCTCAAACTTCCCTCTTAGGACTGCTTTTGTTGCATCCCATAGGTTTTGAGTTGTCATGTTTTCATTGTCATTTGTTTCTAGAAATTTTTAAATTTCCCTTTGATTTCTTCAGTAACCTGTTGGTTATTTACAAATATGTTGTTTAATCTCCATGTGTTTGTGTTTCTTACAGTTTTTATCTTGTAATTTATGTTTTAGTTTCACAGTGTTGTGGTCAGAGAAGATGCTTGATACAATTTTAATTTTCTTACATTTACTGAGTTTTGATTTGTGACCCAGGATGCGGTCTATCCTGGAGAATGTTTCATGTGTACTTGAGAAGAAGGTGTATTCTTCTGCATTTGGATGGAATGTCCTGAAGGTGTCAATAAGATCTATCTCATCTAATGTATCATTTAAGACGTGTTTCCTTATTAATTTTCTGTTTTAACGATCTGTCTATTGGTGTGAGTGGGGTGTTAAAGTCTCTACTATTATTGGGTTCCTGTCAATTTCTCCTTTTATGTCTATTAGTGTTTGTCTTATGTATTGAGGTCCTCCTATGTCGAGTTCATAGATATTTACAATTGTTATGTCTTCCTCCTGGATTGATCCCTTGATCATTTTGTAGTGTCCTTCCTTATCTCTTGTAACTTCTTTATTTTAAGATCTATTTTGTCTGATAATGAGGATTGCTACTCCAGCTTTCATTTCCCATTTGCATGGAATAGATTTTTCCATCCTCTCACTTTCAGTCTATATGTGTCTTGAGGTCTAAAGTGGGTTCTTGTATACAGTGTATATATGGTTCTTGTTTTTGTATCCATTCAGCCAGTCTGTGTCTTTTAGTTGTAGCATTTAATCCATTTACATTTAAAGTAATTATTGATATATACATTCCTATTGCCATTTTCTTAATTGTTTGAGGTTGATTTTATAGATTTTTTTTCTTCTCTTGTGTTTCTTGACTATATAAGTCCATTTAACATTTGTTGTAAAGCTGGTTTGATGGTACTGAATTTTCTTAACTTTTGCTTGTCGGAAAAGCTTTTGATTTCTCCACCTGTTTTGAGTGAGATCCTTGCTGGGTACAGTAATCTTGGTTGTAGATTTTTCCCTTTCAGTAGTTTAAATATATCCTGTCATTCCCTTCTGGCCCACAGTGTTTCTGCTGAAAGATCAACTTTTAAGCATATGGGATTCCCCTTGTATGTTACTTGTTGCTTCTCCCTTGCTGCTTTTATTATTCTTTCTTTGTGTTTAATCTTCATTAGATTATTATGTGTCTTTGAGTGTTTCTCTTTGGGTTTATCCTGTATGGGACTCTGCACCTCTTGGACTTGATTGACTATTTCCTTTTCCATGTTGGTGAAATTTTCAACTATAATCTCTTCAAAAATTTTCTCATACCCCTTCTTTTTTCCTCTTCTTCTTCTGGGACCCCTATTATTTGAATGCTGGTATTTTTGATATTGTCCCAGAGGTCTCTGAGACTGTTCTTAGTTATTTTCATTCTTTTTACCTTATTCTGCTCTTCAGAAGCTATTTCCACCATTTTATCTTCCAGCTCACTGATTCATTCTTCTGCTTCAGATATTCTACTATTGATTCCTTCTAGAGTATTTTTAATTTCAGTAATTTTGTTGTTTCCCTCAGCATGTTTATTGTTTAATTCTCTAGGTCTTTGTTAATTGATTCTTGCATTTTCTCTATTTTTCTTTCAAGGTTTTTGATCATCTTTGCTATCATTATTCTGAATTCTTTTTCCTGTAGTTTGCCTATTTCCTCTTCATTTATTTGAACTTCTGTGTTTCTAGTTTGTTCCTTCATTTGCATAGTATTTCTCTGCCTTTTCATTATTTATTTTTTAATTTATTGTGTTTGAGGTCTCCTTTTCCCAGGCTTCAAGGTGAATTCTTTCTTCCTTTTGGTTTCTGCCCTATATGGTTGGTCAAGTGGTTTGCGTAGGCTTCATATAGGGTGAGATTTGTGCTGAGTTTTGGTTTGTTTGTTTTCCCTCTGATGGGCAAGGCTGAGTGAGGTGGTAATCCTGTCTACTGATGATTTGGTTTGTATTTTTGTTTGTTGTTTAGATGAGGCATCCTGTCCAGGGTGCTTTTGGTGGTTGGATGATGCCAGGTCTCGTATTACAGTGGTTTCCTCTGTGTGAGTTCTCACTATTTGATACTCCCTAGGCTTAGTTCTCTGGTAGTCTAGAGTCTTGGAGTCAGTGCTTCCACTCCAAAGGCTCAGGGGTTGATCTCTGGTCAGAAACAAAGATTCCACAAGTGGTTTGTTATTGCATTAAGTGATACTAAAACAAATATCTGAAAATGAGCCTCAGTCAACAGCAGCCTTGCCTTGGGATTGCTCCATAATCGCTACACCCCCAACCGCACCACCTAGGGTATGTATGGTTGTGGCAAGGATGCCTGATTCTTATTCCATTTAGGCTGCCACAGATCAGCTGTTTCACTCCCAGCTTTAAATGCTTCTCCTCTGACTCAGACAACTGTTCCAATGTGGGAATCGGACCCCTGCTTCAGTTCCCCCACCTGCCAAGGGCAAGTCCAGTCCTACTGACACTCTGGTTTTTCCCCCTCATTCCTTCATCCTACCGAGTTTTGCGTGGGTCTATATATTCCTTTCCACTGCTCAGGTACTCTGGTCTACTCTCAGTGGGTGTTTTGCATGCATTCCATGTCTGAAGGTGTATTCCTAATGTATCTGTGGTACTCCTCCACCATCTTGTTCCTCATATCTCACAATATTTTAATCAATCATTCAGATTACACTTCCAACTAGTTAATGGCTAAGAACTAGAAACAAGATATTTCTTGATTCAAATCTATTTATATGATGTCTCCAAAGTATTTCCATAATTTGAAAAGGATGAAAATAAGCCTGGTTGAGCTGATAAAGAAGGAACAGTGAATTGAAAAGTGTCTAAACAGTGTCCTACCAGGAGTATCTTAAGGAATTGAAAATCATGGCCTAAAAATAAACTATCAACTTAGCATACTTGAAAGTCTGGTATTTGGGAGTAGGAATAGTTATTCTTTGCAACAGATCTGGAAGACTTAGAGAGGAATCTTAATTTAACATAAGAAAGTTTCCAGTACCAGAAACTGTCCAGCATGGGTTCTATTGTCTTCATTTATTAAATCTTCCATTCATTCAGCTAACATTGTGCTCACATTACATGCTAGGCCTTCTTCTAGGTACAGATGATACTCGGATGAATAAAACTTGGTTCATGTCCTTAATAATTTACATCTTAGAAAGGACTGGAAACAGCATGAAGAAAACACCCACAGTAAAGAGCAATAATTATAACTATCACCTAAAGTCTAGAACAATTGGCCCTATTTCACTCTGACAAGGAAATTTTCTAAAATAGTGCTTTATGGAATAGACTCTGGCTATATACAGGTCAGGAAGCAACAGTTAGAACTGGACATGGAACAACAGACTGGTTCCAAATAGGAAAAGGAGTACGTCAAGGCTGTATATTGTCACCCTGCTTATTTAACTTCTATACAGAGTACATCATGAGAAACGCAGAGCTGGAAGAAGCACAAGCTGGAATCAAGATTGCCGGGAGAGATATCAACAGCCTCAGATATGCAGATGACACCACCCTTATGGCAGAAAATGAAGAGGAACTAAAAAGCCTCTTGTTGAAAGTGAAAGAGGAGAGTGAAAAAGTTGGCTTAAAGTCAACATTCAGAAAACGAAGATCATGGCATCTGGTCCCATCACTTCACACGAAATAGATGGGGAAACAGTAGAAACAGTGTCAGACTTTATTTTTTGGGGTTCCAAGGGAAACAGTAGAAACAGTGTCAGACTTTATTTTTTGGGGTTCCAAAATCACTGCAGATGGTGACTGCAGCCATGAAATTAAAAGATGCTTACTCCTTTGAAGGAAAGTTATGACCAACCTAGAAAGCATATTCAAAAGCAGAGACATTACTTTGCCAACAATAGTCCATCTAGTCAAGGCTATGGTTTTCCCAGTATGTATGGATGTGTGAGTTGGACTGTGAAGAAAGCTTGAAGTGAAGTGAAGTGAAGTCTCTCAGTCGTGTCCGACTCTTTGCGACCCCATGGACTGGAGCCTACCAGGCTCCTCTGTCCGTGGAATTTTCCAGGCAAGAGTACTGGAGTGGATTGCCGTTTCCTTCTCCAGGGGATCTTCCCGACCCAGGGATCAAACCCGGGTCTCCCACATTGTAGACAGACGCTTTAGCATCTGAGCACTGAAGAATTGATGCTTTTGAACTGTGGTGTTGGAGAAGACTCTTGAGAGTCTCTTGGACTGCAAGGAGATCCAACCAGTCCACCCTAAAGGAAATCAGTCCTGGGTGTTCTTTGGAAGGACTGATGCTAAAGCTGAAACTCCAGTACTTTGGCCACCTCATGGGAAGAGTTGACTCATTGGAAAAGACTCTGATGCTGGGAGGGATTGGGGGCAGGAGGAGAAGGGGACGACAGAGGATGAGATGGCTGGATGGCATCACTTACTCGATGGACGTGAGTCTGAGTGAACTCCAGGAGTTGGTGATGGACAGGGAGGCCTGGTGTGCTGCAATTCATAGGGTGGGAAAGAGTTGTACACGACTGAGCAACTGAACTGAACTGAATGAAGTTTTATGAGCCCAGAAGAAAATGAGATAAACAAGAAACATAGACTGATAATTCCAAAAGGCTAATTTATTGTTTGTTTTGCATTTAATCAATTCTTTCTTTTTGGTGTTGAAGTGTTTTGTTTTGTTTTAACTGAAATGATATGATTGTAGTAAATGGTCTGTTACTTGTGCTTATTTGGCGTTAATACCTTCACTTTGCAAAGTAAAAATTTAGCAACCCCTTGTTGAATTCAAATTTTATTTTATTTTTTTAAAGTTTTTATGTCTTTAATTATTACTTTAATCATTACATGGTAGAAGATCCTCCGCTAAAGCACTTTCTCAAACTCTTTTTTTTTTTAAGAAAAAGACAAATGAACAGAATTCACTTAAGATGCTCTATGATTGTTTACAGTGAGTCAACTTAGTGTTCCAAACATCTGCCTTCATAACACAGATGACCCTAAATTCAGAAAGTTCTGTGTACTAACATATAGAACTATGCACCATACGTCTTTGGAATGTTGTGGTTTTAAAATGGAAATTAAAATCTCTAAGAACTTGAACTATCCATAAAGTTATTGATTCATCCCATATAACTGAGATCTTGCAGAAAGATGAAAAATTTTCATGACTCTTAAGCAAGAAAAATACAACCTGATATGTAGGAAGGATTGTAGAATCCTTGGGACTTTCTTCTTGTTTAGTATTTATGGCACATGTGGAGTGACTGTCTTTAGCGTTTTAGTCCAGTGTGTGTTTCCTCATGCCTGTGTCATTGAATGAAAGTCTGCATTTGTACTTTATTTAAATGCTTAGTGTAACAGAGGTGCACTTACAACTTTGTACCTTATTGAATAAATGCTCTTTGTTTTCCACACCCAGCTCTACTTCCCTGACGGTCACAGGGAAAGAAGCATCAGGTTCATCCCTACCATCAAAGATAAGATAGAGGATGCTCAGATGTTTCAGTTGTGCTAGGGAGCCACCTGTCAATCCCAGGTTCCCTCTTTGACAATTTCTTCTCATCTGATAAACATGCTTTCCCATGAGGGACTACATGTGCTCCCTAAACTTGGTCTATTCCCTCTGCTTTAAAAAAAAAAATAAAAGTTTACTATTAGCTATGACTGGAAGCCACACTCTCAGTAAGAAAGAAGAAACTAACAATGACAGGGAAATGCAAGAAGCAGAGAAAAGATTTTTTTTATTAATTTATTTTTTAATTGAAGGATAATTGCTTTACAGAATTTAGTTGTTTTCTGGCAAACCTCAACATGAATCAGCCAAAGGTATACATATATATGTATGAAAATTTTTTTAATTTTACTTATATAAAGAAACTCTTTTTTTTTTTTTTGGCTATGCTGGGTCTTAGTTGTGGCCTGTGAGATCTAGTTCCCCAACCAGGGATGGAACCCAGGCCATCTGTATTAGGAGCATGGAGTCTTAACTGCTCAACCACCAGGGAAGTCCCCAAATCTTTTATTTTTTTTTTGAATTCAGATTTTAAAAATAACGTTTTTGCTAGCACACTACAACCTTTAGTTAGATAAAGTAAAGAATTCTGACCTCAGTATTGACAGCTAAGTAGGGGTTTACCAGATATACTTTACAATCTGTGATTGTTACCTGGCTGCTGCTGCTGCTGCTAAGTCGCTTCAGTCGTGTCCGACCCTGTGCGACCCCATAGACAGAAGCCCACCAGGCTCCCCCGTCCCTGGGATTCTCCAGGCAAGAACACTGGAGTGGGTTGCCATGTCCTTCTCCAAGGCATAAAAGTGAAAAATGAAAGGGAAGTCGCTTAGTCGTGTCCGACTCTTAGTGACCCCATGGACTACAGCCTACCAGGCTCTTCCATCCATAGGATTTTCCAGGCAAGAGTACTGGAGTGGGGTGCCATTGCCTTCTCCTGTTACCTGGCAGATTTATGCAAATAAAAAATAGCACCCACATTAGATATGTCTTCCCCTCTTCTTCCAAAGCATTACTTTTCAGAATTTCTGCTTTGTTAAAACTTATTTTTATTGGAAAAGATGAAGATTGTATGATTCTGCTTATGTCTTAAAGGAGCATAGCTTCATAAGGAGGCTTAATTGGAAGAAGACAGTGCACTGGGGCCCACATGATGATTTAGCAGTCTGATATAGCATTAATTTCCTGATATTGGAAGATTTGCAGCAGTAGATATATTACAAGGTCTCACAGTCTTTTCACAGAAATAATCCTTTCAATTCTTAAGAGGATACTTTAATTTCCTTTTTAAAGGATCAGAGACATGTAGAAATAGTGTATAAAATTACCATTGAAAATCACAAAAGAGTTCACTTCAATTTTTGTCATTGTTGTCCTGTTTTCTCTGATTAGACAAACTCCATATCTTCCTGTTTTTTTCTCTAATCTGAACTTTAAAAAAGTACCTAGAATACTTTCCTGACATCATCTGTTTAAAATGTACAGTAGTTTTATAAGATAAAACACCATAAATAATGTACTCATTTCTGTAAAACTGACTACATTCTACCATTGGATAGACGTCTTTGTCTTAGGTTTTACCTTCTAGAAAACAGCTACACTTCATGTTTGTGAAAATTATATCATCAAAGACATTTATAAAATAAAATCCAGAATCACAGCAAATTGTAATTTCCAAAAAGCTTGCTAAATCAATATTTCAAAATAATACTTCTATTTACACCCTTGAAAGAACATGATTTGAATGGAATCAGGCATAACATCTGGAATCAAGATTGGCAAGCTGGAATCAAGACTTCCAGGAGAAATATCAGCACCCTCATATATGCAGATGATACTAACCTAATGGCAGAAAGCAAAAAGTAACTAAAGAGCTTATTAATGAAGGTGAAAGAGAAGAGTGAAAAAGCTGGCTTAAAACTCAGCATTCAAAAAACAAGTTCATGGCATGTGGTGCCATCATTTCATGGCAAATAGACGGGGAAAAAATGGAAACAGTGGCAGATAATGTTTCCTTGAGCTCCAAAATCACCGCAGACAGTGACTGCAGCCATAATAAAAGATGCTTGCTCCTTGGAAGAAAAGCTATGACAAACCTAGACAGCGTATTAAAAAGCAGAGACAACACTCTGCCAACAAAGGTTCCTCTAGTCAAAGCTATGGTTTAAAAAAAGAAAAAACCAACAACAAAAAAAAAAGCTTGGTTTTTCCTATAGTCATGTATGAATGTGAGAGCTAGACCATAAAGAAGACAGAATGCTAAAGAACTGATGCTTTTGAACTGTTACTGAATTTTGCTCTTGAGAGTCCCTTTGACAGCAAGGAGATCAAACCAGTCAATCCTAAAGGAAATCAACTTTGAACATTCACTGGAAAGACTGATGCTGAAACTGAAGCTCCAGTACTTTGGCTATGTGATGCAAAGAGCCAACTCATTGGAAAAGACCTTAATGCTGGGAAAGACTGAAGGCAGGAGAAGAAGAGGGCAGCAACAGAGGATGAGAAGGTTGGATGACATCATTGCCTCAATGGACACGAAGTGAAGTGAAAGTCGCTCAGTCGTGTCCGACTGTTTGTGACCCCATGGATTATACAGTCCACGGAATTCTCCAGGCCACAATACTGGAGTAGGTGCCCTCTTCCTTTTCCAGGGGATCTTCCCAAACCAGGGATAGGATCCAGGTCTCCTGCATTGCAGGTGGATTCTTTACCAGCTGAGCCACAAGGGAAGCCCATTCAATGAACATGAGTTTGAGCAAATTCTGGGAGATAGTGAAGGACAGGGGAGCCTGACATGCTACCATCCATAGGGTTTCAAAGAGTCAGGTATGATTTTGCAATTGAACAATAAACCATAATATAGTTATTTCAGCTGAAACTCATATTTAATTAATACACTAAAAGTCTTAGCAAAACTGTATCAGAAGACACACACAACCTTCCCTCAACAACTGCCCCTTCATTTCTAGTACTAACAATCAAGAGGATAATATAATAAGTTTAAAAAAAATTAGGATCTCAGTTCCTAGAAATTACTGCCAGTTTCCATATTCTACAATAATAAATATTAATTTATATTTCATCTGTTACTGCTCTGTTCACTGAGGATACATAAAAGCTATATCAGATCTTTATTAACTGTAAAATTCTCTTCAACATAGTGAATTCAAGTTTAAAAATATACCAAAAATATTTTATAGATAAGTTAGCTTCTCAATACAGCGTACTTCAATATGGATGCTCAGACTGCTATTTGGTGCTCACTTTATTTTATTTTTAACTTGGATTTTAGTCCATGATTAATAACTTTTCAGTTCTGGCAGATTTAGGCAATGAAAAATAGCATTCATTTTAGATATCTTTTCCATCTAGTCTTCAAAAACAATATTTTTTCATGACGTTTCTTTCTTATTTTAAGTAGGAACGATGAAAATCAATGGAAATGTGCATGGCAACCAATTTCCAAAAACGCAGGATGCATCTGCAAAGGGAGGTATGACTCAGTTCCATATTGTGCTCCCTGTCCTGAAGATCCTGGCATTGTGGAAGTAATATCCTATGCGGCAAGTTCGCTGGAATTTCACATGGTGATTCTGTTCAGTCAGTAAGTGTTATTTTGCTTGGTGCTCAATCTAGTTAAATAAAGAAGAAATTTCCACAAAGTTTGGTACCACATCCAAAACCAACTTTCTCATATGAGCATAAACATTGATTCAACGGCTCTAAAGGTCCTGAACTCTAGGGTGTGGGATGAAACTGCTGTGTATGCTTGTATCTGGTGTTTGCTGCTTTTTCAGTGTTGATGTAACAGACTCGGCAGGAACCACATGACATATTAAATAAGTAAAGTGTTAAGTTGAAGTAAAAACTTTAAAATGGTTTGAAAAAGAAATGGTCATTTAAATTATAAACAAGCGGGGCAAATACACATGTAACCTTAGGTGTATACAAAAAGAGACTCCAGTACCAAATAAATGCCTACAATAGAGCTTAGTTTTTGTAATTTTTGTAAACAGCTTTTACTTCTGAATTCACTACCGTTACAATATGCGGTAACATATGCAGTCTACAAGGTCACGTTCCGCACATAATCCAACTGCTCTGGTGGCTCCATGGTGGCAAGCTGTACATTCTTTTTTATAAACTTAATGGCCACATGTTATGCCACTTTGTGAGACTTGAGGTTCATTAGACCTTCTGTTCAAGTGCCTTTAGGCCACAATTTATTCTGACTCTGCAATTACAGTGACAGTTTTTATATGCAGCCAAATTTTTCAATCACAGTAGGAAGGTTTGCATTATTTGTGGCTTTTTGCTCTTCTCCATGATAATCTCACAGTTGAAAAATATTAAAGATTCATCTGTAAAAGGATTAATTCTGCATGTACCATGTTAATATTTTTCTAAAGAATAGACTCCAGGGAAAGGAATATAGAGACATAAAAGACATTAGCACATCTGGTTTTTTGTAAACAGATTGTGTTGGCTTGTGATAGAGTAAACTTCTTTGTTTACTTCTATATTATGTAAAAGCATCATTTTTCAAAATTATTTAATTCTTTGAAATCTGTTCACCATAATTTATACCTTTAAGTGAGTTCTCCTATAGTGCATTTCAAGTTAATCTTGAAAACAACAAACAAGCCTGAGTTACTGTCACTGAGCTTCTTCTACCAATTTAAGAGATGTTGA
This sequence comes from Aepyceros melampus, assembly GCA_006408695.1. Lineage (NCBI taxonomy): Eukaryota > Metazoa > Chordata > Mammalia > Artiodactyla > Bovidae > Aepyceros > Aepyceros melampus. The sequence goes on from SJXQ01000276.1 coordinate 101,755, forward strand.
GTGGAAGTCAGTCAGGCAAGAATTTCAATCACTTCTGGCCAACAACTTGGAATGAATCCATTACAAACCTGATGGTATGCAGAGACTAATTGGAAAACAAATAAAGACAGAACTATTCCTATGCAGGATCCTGGGGTTTGATTTGTAGGTTATCAGTACATGCAGACCTGGACCAGATTTTACAAGACAGAAGGAGTCTGTGCATTTAAGTAAACAAACGTGAAATTGTGGAAACTGACCATTATTTCCAAAGATTAAAGGCTGGAATCAATTCATTTCAACAGAAAAGCTCAAGAGAGATCATTTCTGCCCAGGAATCTTGTCAATGTTTGGGTAGGTTAGAAGTACTTGAAGATCAGAGAAGAGTCTGGAAAAAATGTATTTAGATGATACAGTATTAAACCAAAAAGACAGAAAGAGAGACTCAGAAATATGAAAGCAATGGAGCAATAGTTCCTTGAGAACTGAATTAGAGTAAGTTTGAACAAAGCCCACACATCCTTTAACCTAGAGAAGAAACTGCGTGTAATAGTCCAGAATCCTCCTGGGTAGTGTTGATCTGCAAACCCATGGATAACAGAACTGATTTATATTGCAAATGATGTATTCATCTTCACTTATTAGCAGCAGCTGTGCATTTGTGTTTCTCCAACACACACCAGGGGCATGGGTTCCTATCTCAGTTAGACTGGTGACTAGATAAACCATTTAGGATAATTCATTTTGTCTTTGTGAATATCAGCTTCCTCAGTTGTAAAATACAGGTAATAATAGTGTAAAGGCATGATTAAACAGATTCTGTAAGGCCGACAGGGCACTAAAATGGCACCAGGAGGCCATTGGGGAAGCAGGGCCTAGGCAGTCCTGCACCTGGATGGAACGTGAACTTTGAACTGGGTCGCAACATCCGAAAGAACACTTAAATAGTGAACTTCGGACAGTAACAATCTTAGCAGCCAATCATGTGTAGACAAGAATGGTTCTTGTCCACCAGCACCAATCACAATTCTTACAAAACCACCTATGTAGCTCCTCCTTTCACCCTTTGGTTTCACGTCAGTCAGTTCAGTCACTCAGTCATGTCAGACTCTCTGTGACCCCATGGACTGCAGCCCGCAGAGGACACCCACCTCTCCTCAGGAAACATTTGGGCTTCTACTCAGATCTTTGTCTCCTGAATTGCCATTCTTAAGACCCCAAATAAATGTTTTTGTTACCTTACAGTGCTGGTCTTATTTCTTGGTCTACATGACCTATTTAAAAGTTTGTAAATAGGTTTAAACAACATACCTTATGTAACTATTCAGGCTTTGTAGTAAATATCCACTATACATTCATCAACTCATTATTAATTTTGGGTGGAAATGAATTTTTCTGTGGAGAAACAGCACTAACCAATACTCTAGTAACCTTCTGTTCATTGGAGGAGACAAAATGGAAGAAGTTAGCTCATTAATAACACCACCAGGCATATAATAATTATCACCTCTCTTCCTTGGCTTGGCAGTTTCCCCATCTCAACACTGGCTAGGGCTATGAATTCCTGGAATTGATTCAGTGCACAGGTCCTTATTTCCAAGACCCTAAATAAGTTGCTGGATACCACTGGGACCTTTTAACACTTTATTTTTCTTTTATCAGTATACTACTCAAGAGGTAGTTCCTTTTATAAATTGGAATATAATATATTTCTCAACTTGACATGTAGTAATCTGCAAGATTTGACATGTAGCAGTTGCATATAACTAGGCATGTGAAGTTTAACAGTATTAAACAAGCTAATTGATCATTGTTGGACACGTTAGACCTGTATCCTTTAATATATGCTTAAAATACTCCAATTTGTACTATAATCATTTCCTCAAACACAGTCAGTGAAAAAACTGTAGTATAGTAAGAAAACTTCCAGGTAAAATTGACTTCATTTTCATGTATGTGTTCCAAATATTTTAACCATGCTTTGAAAAAAAGATTTGCTATTATGCATGTGGATTTATAATAAAGACATTATCTGATTTTCTCTTAAATAATTATCTATGGGACATTCAGGCTGCATCATTCTCCACGAACAGTGAAGGGAGAGAAAGGGGAGTGAACATTTTACTTGGCTATTAAACAAGGGTGTTACTCAGCAACAAGAATCACAGTTCAAAAGATTAGGTCTCAATAATATCCAACTAAATCGAGTAACACTCAAAAAGCTTACCCCTGAGTGTCAGACTTCAAACTGTTTCTCAGAGAACTGGATTCTAGGATTCAAACATGTGATCTTTACTATGCACTTTGAGTAATATCAACTACTTAAAATTGAATTAAAACAAAAAGTCTTGTCAAAATTATAAAATTAGAATAACTCATAATAAATTTATTTCCATAAAACCTCAGTGGTATGGATTTTTCTCAGTGTTTGGGTTCAGATTAACCAATGTCTGGTCTGCTTACTATATTATGAAAATAATTTTCAGTAGGTGAATTAGAGAAGTTGGTTCTTTTTATATAAAATCAGGTCTGTCCCCACCTAGGTATGTTGACTCTTTCTCAGTTTGGGTCAATGAGTATGCACGTGTGTCCCCTTTGTTAAAATTTACTATTTTAACTGTTTTGAAAGGTATAGTTTACGGCATAAAGTTCATTCACATTATTGTACAGCAATCATCACCATCAATTTCTAAAAGTTTTTTTATCTTTTCAAGCAGAAATTCTGTACCCATTAAACAATAACACCCCATCCCATTCTCTCCTCCTCCCAGGTCCTGAAAATTCCCATTCTACTTTCTATCTCTATTATTTTTCCTTTTCATGGATCATAACCTTATCATGGCAAAGGGGCTTTTGTAAAAAGCTCAGTGAAGCTATGAATCATGCCACGCAGGGTCAGCCAAGATGGATGGGTCATAGGGAAGAGTTCTGACAAAATGTGATCCCCCAGAGAAAGAAATACCAACCCACTCCAGTATTCTTGTCACAGGAACCCCATGAACACTATGAAAAAAAGGGAAAAAGATGAGAAGTCGGAAGATGAGCCCCTCAGGTCAGACGGTGTCTAATATACTACTCAGGAAGAGTGGAGGGCATTATCAAATAGCTCCAGCAAGAATGAAATAGCTAGGTCAAAACAGGATCAACACTCAGTTATGGATGTGTCTTGTGGTGAAAGTAAAGTCCTATACTATAAATAACAGTATTGCAGAGGATTCTGTAATGTTAGGTCCACAAATCAAGGTAAATGGGACGTGGTCAAGCAGGAGGTGAAAAGACTGAACACTGGCATCTTAGGAATCAGTGAACTAAAATGGATGGGAATGGGTGAATTTAACTCAGATGACCATTATATCTACTACTGTGGGCACGAATCTCTTAGAAAAAATAGAGTAGTCCTCACAGTCAACAAAAGCATCCAAAATGCAGTTTCTGCTTGCAGTCTCAAAAGTCACAGAATGATCTCAGTTTGTTTCCAAGACAAATCATTCAGCGTCATAGTAATCCAAGTCTATGCCCCAACCACTGATGTTGAAGTTGAAGTTGATCATTTCAACGAAGACCTACAACACCTTCTAGAGCTAACACCCTCAAAAGATGTGTTTTTCATCATAGGGGATCAGAATGCAAAAGCAGGAAGTGAAAAGATACACTGAATGACAGCAAACTTGGCCTCAGAATACAAAATGAATCTGCAGAGCAACGGCTAAGAGTTTTGATATGAGAACACATTGGTCACAGCAGACACCCTTTTTCAACACCACAAAGACAGCTCTACACATGAACATCACCATATGGTCAGTACCAAATTCAGATTATGCCCTTTGCAGCCAAAGATGGAGAAGCTGTATACAGTCGGCAAAAACAAGACCTGGAGCTGACTGTGATTCAGATCATGAGCTCCTTAATGCAAAATTAAGGCTTCAATTGAAGAAAGTAGGGAAAACCATTAGGCCATTCAGGTATGATGCAAATGAAATCGCTTTATAATTATACAATGGAGATGAGGAGTAGACTCAAGGGATTAGGTTTGGTGGACAGAGTGCCTGAAGAACTATGGGAGAGATTTGTAATATTGTACAGGGGGCAGTGACCAAAACCACCTCCAAGGGAAAAAAAAAAAATGCAAGAAGCAAAGTGATTGTCTGAGGAGGCTTTACAAATAGCTGAGAAAAGAAGAAAAGGAAAGGTAAGGGAGAAAGGGAAAAATATCCTCAGTTGAGTGCAGAGTCCCAGAGAATAGCAAAGAGAGATAAGAAGGATTTCTTAAATGAACAATGCAAAGAAATAAAGTAAAACAACAGAATGAGAAAGACTAGAGATGTCTTCAATAAAATTGGAGATAACAAGGGAATATTTCATGCAGGAATGGACTAGATAAATGACAGAAATTATAAGGACCCAAAAGAAGCAGAAGAGATTAAGAAGATGTGGCAAGAATACACAAATGAACTATTCAATAAAGGTCTTAATGACTCGGATAACCGCAATGGTGTGGTCACTCATCTAGTGCTGAATATCCTGGAGTGTGACGTCAAGTGGGCCTTAGGAAGTATTCCTACGAACAAAGCTAGTGGGGGTGATGGAGTTACAGCTGAGCTCTTTAAAATTCTAAAAGATGATGCTGTTAAAGTGCTGCATTCAATATGTCAGCAAATTTGGAAAACTCTGCAGTGGCCACATGCTGGAAAATATCAGTTTCTATTCCAATCCCAAAGAAGGGCAATGTCAAAGAATGTTTGAACTACCATACAATTGCCCCGATTTCACATGCTAGTAAGGTTATGCTCAAAATCTTTCAAGCCCAGCTTCAGCAGTACATGAGTCAAGAACTTTCAGATGTTCAATCTGGGTATAGAAAATGCAGAGCAACTAGAGATCAAATTGTCAACATCTGCTGGATAATGGAGAAAACAACAGAGTTCCAAAAAACATCTATGTCTGCTTCACTGACTACCCTAAAGACTTTGACTGTGTGAATCAAAACAAATTGTGGAGAATTATTAAACAGATGGGAGACCTTGACCTTATCTGTCTCTTGAGAAACCTCTACGTGAATTATGAAGTAACAGAACTGGACTGATTTAAAATTGGAAAAGGAATGTGACTAGGCTTTATAATATCACCCTGCTTATTTCATTTTTATGCAGAATATGTCATGTGAAATGCTGGGCTGAATGAATCAAGTTTGCCAGGAGAAATATCAACAACCTCAGATATGCAGGTTATATTACCCTAATGGCAGAAAGTGAAGAGGAACTAAAGAGCCCCTTTGATGAGAGTAAGAGGAGGCTGAGAAAGTTGGATTGAAATTCAACCTTAAAAAAAAAAAAACTAATTTCATGGCATCCAGTCCCATCACTTCATGGCAAATAGAAGGGGAAAAAGTGGAAGCAGTGACAGATTTTCTTTTCTTGGTTTCCAAAATCCTTGGGGGCAGTGACTGCAGCCATGAAATTAAAAGATGTTTGCTCTTTTAAATGAAAGTTATGACAAAGATAGACAGTGTATTAAAAGCAGATGTATCACTTTGCTTATAAATATCTGTAGAGTCAAAGCTATGGCTTTTCCTGTAGTCATGTACGGATGTGAAAGTTGATCCATAAAGATAGCTGAGGGTTGAACTATTGATACTTTTGAATTGTGAGGCTGGAGAAGACTCTTGAGAGTTGCCTGGACTGCATGGAGATCACACAAGTCAATTCTGAGGAAATGAACCTGAATATTTTTTGGAAGGACTGATGTTGAAGCTGAAGATCCAATACCTTGGCCACCTGATGCAAAGAGCCAAGTCAGTAGAAAAGACCCAGATGCTGGGAAAGATTGAAGGCAAAAGGAAAAGGGGGCAGGAGAGGATGAGACGGCTAGATAGCATCACAGACTCAATAGACATGATTTGAGCAAAAGACAGGGGAGGCCAGAGGAGCCTGACATGCTGCAGTCCATGGGATAGCAATGAACAACCACTCCATGATTCTGAGCAGTTTATGTATCTCATCTAAGTGGACTCACCCAGCTTTTGTCCTCTTTGTGATTGTTTATTTCACTTAGCATAATGTCCTCTGGGTTCACCCATGTTGCAGCATATGTAGGGATTGCTTTGTGTGTTTGTTTAACTTTCTCCCTGTTTTACTGAGATACAACTGACAAAAGCTGCTGACTCAAGTTTAAGTATACAACATATTTTGATATTTATGTATATGGTTGTACGATTACCACAAAACATTTAGTTAGCATCCATCACCTCAGATAGTTACAGATTTCTTTTTCCTATCTTGAGAACGTTTAAGATTCACTGTCTTAGCAACTTTCAAATACAAAATATTGTGTTGTGAATTATATTTACCATATTATATATGCATGTATATTATCACCATTTTTTATCATAGATTGAGCTGATACCTGCAATTCATCACCTGTGTATTCTTTAAGCTTTGTCAGAAAGAACCCTATTGTAGGGACTATGTACCAATTTTGATTTTATTCCTTGAGCATTTAGAAGTGAAGCAGGGTTTTCAGCTGACTTGGTCAGATTCCCCACTGTAACCTGCCTGAGGTGTGTGTCTACACAGTGCAAAGGATAGCTGAGATTTGGAAGATACTCACTTTCTATGCCATGGACCAAGTGGGTGGCCCTTGTTTCTGTTTATTTGTTGTTTTTAATCTCTAGCTAAATGTGAATATAAACTAGCATTTTATTCTATAATGTCTTGAAATCTGGGGATTTGGTGTGTGTGTGTTGGGGTATGTGCCGCTAAGTCGCTTCAGTCATGTCAGACTCTGTGCGACCCCATGAACTGCAGCCCACCAGGCTCCTCTGTCCATGGAATTTTCCAGGCAAGAGTACTGGAGTGGGGTGCCATTGCCTTCTCCGACAGAGTGTTGGGGTATAGCCAATAACAATATTGCTGTAGTTTCAGGTGCACAGCAAAGGGACTCAGACATGCGTATATTTCTATTCTCCCTCAAACCCTGTTCCCATCCAGGCTGGTACACACCATTGAGCAGAGTTCCTTGTGCTATACAGCCGCTCCTTCTTGTTACTTACTTTGAATGTAACAGTGCGTGCATGACTTCCCCACACTCCCTAACTATTCTTTCCCCCTGGCAACCATAAATTCATTTTCTAAGTATGTTATTCTCTTTCTGCTTTCTAAGAAAGTTCATTTAGATCTTTTTTTTTAAGATTCCAAATGTAAGGAATGTCATACAATATTTTTGCTTCTCTATCTGACTTACTTCACCCAGGTCCATCCATGTGGCTGCAAATGGCATAATTTCTTTCTTTTTAGTGGAGGAGTAATAGTCCATTGAATACACATTGTATTCCATTGTGTACATCTTCTTTTCTCATTCCTCTGTCAATGAACGTTTAGGTAGCTTCCCTGTCTTGGCTATTGCAAACAGTGCTGCAATGAACATTCAGTTCAGTTCAGTTCAGTTGCTCAGTCTGTCCGACTCTTTGCGACCCCATGAATCACAGCACGCCAGGCCTCCCTGTCCATCACCAACTCCCGGAGTTCACTCAGACTCACCTCCATCGAGTTGGTGATGCTATCCAGCCATCTCATCCTCTGTCGTCCCCTTCTCCTCCTGCCCCCAGTCCCTCCCAGCATCAGAGTCTTTTCCAGTGAGTCAACTCTTTGCATGAGGTGCCCGAAGTACTGGAGCTTCAGCTTTAGCATCATTCCTTCCAAAGAAATCCCAGGTCTGATCTCCTTCAGAATGGACTGGTTGGATCTCCTTGCAGCCAAGGGACTCTCAAGAGTCTTCTCCAACACCACAGTTCAAAAGCATCAATTCTTCTGCGCTCAGCCTTCTTCACAGTCCAACTCTCACATCCATACATGACCACAGGAAAAACCATACCCTTGACTAGATGGACCTTAGTCAGCAAAGTAATGTCTCTGCTTTTGAATATACTATCTAGGTTGGTCATAACTTTTCTTCTGGGGTGCGTGTATCCTTTCAGATCACGTTTTTGTCTGGATATACGCCCAGGAGTGAGATTGCCGGGTCATACGGTAAGTCTATTTTTACTTATGTAAGGAACATCCAGGCTTCCCTGGTGGTCCTAGTGGTAAAGAATTCTTCTGCCAATGTAGAAGACATAAGAGATATGGGCTCCATCCCTGGATTGGGAAGAGCCCCTTGGAGAAGGGGATGGAAAATCCCATGGACAGAGGGGCCTGGTGGGATGCAGTCCATGGGATTGCAAAACAGACATGACTGAAGCAATTTACCAAAGGCTTTTCTCCATAGTGGCTGTATCAAATTCCTTCCCCACCAACAGTATGGAAGGGTTCACTTCTCTCCACATTCTGTCTAGCATTTGTTGTCTGTGAATATTTTGATGATAGCCATTCTGACCATTTGAGGTGATATCTCCTAGTTTTGATTTGCGTTTCTCTGATAACTAGCAGTGAACATCTTTTCATGTGCCTGTAGGCCATTGATATGTCCTCCCTGGAGAAATGTTCATTCTGCTCTTCTACCCATTTTTTGTGTGAGTTGCTTGTTTTGATGCTATGTGTCATAAGCTATTTCTTAAATTTTGGAGAATAATCCCTTATTGGTCATATCATTTGCAATATTTTTCCTAATCTGTGAGTTGTTTATTTCATTTTGTTTATTGTTTCCTTTGTTATTTTATGCAAAAGCTTTTGAGTTTAAATAGGTCACAATTATCTATTTATGTTCTTATTTCTTTTATTCTGGGAGATGAATCAAAAAAGATGTTACTCTGATTTACGTCAAAAGAATGTTCTATATTTCCTCTAGGAGTTTTATACTGCCCTGTCTCACATTTAGGCCTTTAATCCATTTTGAGCTTATTTTTGTGTATAGAATTAAAGAATGATAGAACTTTATTTTTTTACATGTGACTGTCCGGTGTTCCCAGAATCATTTCAAAGAGACCATCTTTCCAACCAACATTGTATAATATTGCCGCCTTTGTCATAGAGTAATTGACTGTAGGTGTATGGGTTTATTTGTGAATTTTCTATCCTTTTCCATTGATTAGTATTTCTATTTTTGTGCCAGTACCTTACTGTTTTGATGACCGAGCTTTATAGTGTGAATAGTCTGAAGTCTGGTAGCCTGATTCCTCCAGTTCCATTTTTCTTTTGCAAGACTGTTTTGGCTCTTTGGAATTTTTAGTGTCTCCATACAAATTTTGAGATTTTTTGTTCTAGTTCTGTGAAAAATGCCATTGCTAATTTGATTAGGGATTGCATAGAATCTGTTGCTTGCCTTGGGTAGTATAGTCATTTTAACAATATTAATTCTTCCAATCCACAAACATGGTATATCTTTCTATCTGTTTATGTATTCTTTGGTTTTTTTCATCAGCATCTTATAGTTTTCAGAGTATCTTCTATGTATAGTATCATGTCATCTGTAAACAGTGATAGTTTAAGCTCTTCTCTTTCAATTTGGATTCTCTTTATTTCTTTTTCTTCTCTGATTGCTGTAGCTAAGACTTCCAAAACCATATTGAATAAAAGTATTGACAGTGGTCGTACTTGTCTTGTTCCTAATCATAGAGGGAATGCTTTCAGCTTTTCACCATTGAGTATGATGCTAACTGTAGATTTGTCATATATGACTTTTATTATGTTGAAGTATATATCCTCTATGCCCACTCTCTGGAGTATTTTTAGCATAAACGGTGCTGAATTTAGTCAAAAGATTTTTCTGCATCTATTGAGATTATCATATGGGTTTTATCTTTCAATTTATTTATATGGTGTATCACATTGATTTGTGGATGTTGAAAAATCCTTGCATCCAGGGATGAATCCCATGTGATCATGGTGTATGATCTTTTTAATGTTTTGTTGTATACAGATTGCTAGTGTTTGGTTGAGGATTGTTGCATAAATGTTCATCAGTGATATTGACCTGTAATTATATTTTTTGTGGTATCATTGTCTGATATTGGTATCAAGATGATGGTGACCTCATAAAATGAGTTAGGAAGTTTTCCTTTGTCTGCATTTTTTGGAGCAGTTTCAGAAAGATAACAGTTAACTCTTCTTTAAATGTTTGACAGATCTGCCTGTGAAGTCATCAGGTCCTGGATTTTTGTTTGTTGGGAGGTTTTTAATCATGGTTTCAGCTTCAGTGCTTGTGATTGGTTTCTTCATATTTTCTTTTTCTTCCTGATTCCATCTAAGGAGATTGTACATTTCTAAGAATTTCTGCAGGCTGCCCATTGTATTGGCATGCAGTTATTCAAAGGAGTCTCTTATGATGCTTGGTATTTTTGTGTAGTCGATGGTGACTGCAGCCATAAAATTAAAAGATGCTTACTCCTTGGAAGAAAAGTTATGACCAACCTAGATAGTATATTCAAAAGCAGAGACATTACTTTGCCGACTAAGGTCCGTCTAGTCAAGGCTATGGTTTTTCCTGTGGTCATGTATGGATGTGAGAGTTGCACTGTGAAGAAGGCTGAGTGCAGAAGAATTGATGCTTTTGAACTGTGGTGTTGGAGAAGACTCTTGAGAGTCCCTTGGACTGCAAGGAGATCCAACCAATCCATTCTGAAGGAGATCAGCTCTGGGATTTCTTTGGAAGGAATGATGCTGAAACTGAAGCTCCAGTACTTTGGCCACCTTATGCGAAGAGTTGACTCATTGGAAAAGACCCTGATGCCGGGAGGGATTGGGGGCAGGAGGAGAAGGGGACGACCGAGGATGAGATAGCTGGATGGCATCATGGACTCAATGGACGTGAGTCTGAGTGAACTCTGGGAGTTGGTGATGGACAGGCAGGCGTGGCGTACTGCGATTCATGTGGTCGCAAAGAGCGGACACGACTGAGCGACTGAACTGAACTGAACTGAACTTTGTTTTCATTTCTAATTTTATTGATTTGAGTCTTCTTCCTTTCCTTTTTGGTGAATTTGGCTAAAGGTTTATCAATTCTGCATATTTTTTCAAAAAGCAAGCTTTTAGTTTCATTATTTCCTTTGTCTCTAATTCATTTATTTCTGCTCTGATCATTATGATTTCCTCCCTTCTACTAACTTAAGGTTTTGCTTGTTCTTCTTTCTCCAGTTGTTTTAGGTATAAGTTCAGCTTTTCGTTTGAGATTTTTCTTGTTTCTTGAGGTAAGATTGTGCTGCGATGAACTGCCCTCTTAGAACTGATTTTGCTGCATCCCATAAGCTGTGGACCATTTTGCTTGTATTTTCAATTGTCTCTAAGAATTTTTTTATTTCCTCTCTGATTTCTTCAGTGATCCAATAGTTGTTGAGTAGCATATTGTTTAGCTGCCATGTGTTTGTGTTTTTTAGAGGGTTTTTTTTTCCCTCTTCAGTCATTTCTAATCACACTACATTGTGATCAGAAAAGATGGTTGATATCATTTTGATTTTCTTAAATTGACCAAATTTCAATTTGTGGCCCAACATGTGGTGAATCTTGGAGAATGTTCTGTTTGCACTTGAGAAAAATGTGTAGTCTGCTGCTTTTGGGTGGAATTCTCTATAAATATCAATCAAGTTCAAGTTCTCTAAAGTGTCATTTAAGGTTTGGGTTTCCTTATTAATTTTCTGTCCATTGACGAAAGTAGGGCATTAAAATCCCCTACTTTTCCTGTGTTATTGTTAATTTCTACCTTTGTGTTTGTTCGTATTTGCCTTATGCATTGAGGTGTTTCTATGTTGACTGCATATATATTTATGTGTTATATCCTTTTTTTGGATCGAGCCCTTGATCCTTATGTAGCATTCTTCTTTGGACTGAACCCTTGAACATTGTGTAGTGTTCTCATAACAGTCTTTGTTTTACTGTCTGTTTTGTCTGATATGAGTATTGCTCCTCCAGCTTCTTATGAATTCCATTTGCATGGAATATCTTCTCACATTCCCTCACTTTCAATATGTAAGTGTCTCTAGGTCTGAGGTGGGTCTCTTGTAGACAACATATCTATGGGTCTTGTTTTTGCATCCACTCAGCCGGTCTATGTCTCTTGGTTGGTGCATTTAATCCATTTACATTCAAGGCAATTATCTATTTGTATGATCCTATTACCATTTTCTTAATTGTTTGGGGTTTATTTTCTGTCGATCTTTTCCTTCCCTTGTGTTTCCTACCTAGAGAAGTTCCTTTAGCATCTGTTGTAAAATTGGTTTGGTGGTGCTGAAATCTCTTAACTCTTTCTTGTCTGTAAAACTTTTGAATTCTCCATCAAATCTAATTGAGAGTCATACTGGGTAGAGTTGGAGAAGGCAATGGCAACCCACTCCAGTACTCTTGCCTGGAAAATCCCATGGATGGAAGAGCCTAGTAGTCTTCAGTCCATGGGGTCGCTGAGAGTTGGACACGACTGAGCTTTTCAGTTTCATGCATTGGAGAAGAAAATGGCAACCCACTCCAGTGTTCTTGCCTGGAGAATCCCAGGGACAGCGGAGCCTGGTGGGCTGCCATGTATGGGGTCACAGAGAGTCCGACATGACTGAAGCAACTTAGCAGCAGCAACAGCAACTGGGTAGAGTATTCTTGGCTGTAGGTTCTACCCCTTCATCACTGGAATACGTCATGCCATCCCCTTCTGGCTTGTAGAATTTCCATTGAGAAATCTGCTGATGATCTTATGGGAATTTCCTTGTACATTATTTGTCTTTTCTTCCCATGTTGCTTTTAATATTTTATCTTTGTCTTTATTTTGTGTCAGTTTGATTACTATGTGTCTCAGTGTGTTCCTCCTTGTGTTTATCCTGCCTGGGACTCTCTGTTCCTCCTGAATTTAGCTGACTATTTCCTTTTCCATGTTGGGGAAGTTTTCAGCTATTATCTTTTCAAATATTTTCTCAGATCCTTTCTCTCCTCTCCTTCTGGGATCCCAATATGCAAATAATGGTGCATTTAATGTTGTCCCAGAAGTCTCTTAGGCTCTCCCCATTTATTTTCATTCTTTTTTTCTATATTCTATTTTTCAGCAGTGATTTCCACCATCCTGTCTTCCAAGTCACTTATCTGTTCTTCTGCCTCAGTTATTCTGCTATTGATTCCTTCTAGTCTATTGATCATCATCAGTGTTTGTTCTTTGTTCTTCTAGGTCTTTGGTAAACATTTCTTGCATTTTTCTCAATCTTTGCCTCCATTCTTTTTCTGAGATCCTAGGTTATCTTCCCTATCATTATTCTGAATTATTTTTCTGGAAGGTTGCCTATCTATATATACTTCGTTGTGCTCTTTATCTGGGGATTTATCTTGTTCCTTCATCTTGAACAAAACCCTACTTCTTTTCATTTTGGTTAGCTTTCTATGATAGTGGTTTACACCCTGGAGGCTACGGAATTGTATTTCTTGCTTTTTCTGCCTGCCATCTTTCAGATGATGATAGAGGCTTGTGCAAGTTTCATGATGGGAGGAACTGTCTGTGAGGAAACTGGGTCTGGCTTTGGTGGGCAAGACAGTGCTCAGTAAATCTTTAATCCAGTTGTCTGCTGAGGGGTTGGGCTATACTCCCTCTCTGTTAGTTGTTTGGCCTGAGACAACTCAGTCCTAGAACCTACAGGCTCTACGGTAGGGCTAACAGCGACCTCTGAGGGGACTTATGCCGACATACTCCCCCCAGGACTGCTGCTGGTGGCGCATTGCCCCCACAGCGAGTCACTGCCAACTCACGTCTCCACAGGAGACCTCAGACACCACACGTCTCGCTTGTCTCCCGTGGGATCACAGCTCCTTTTCCCTGCGTCAGTCCTGGTGCACCCAGTTTTTTTTTGTGCCCCTCAAGAGTGGAGTCTTTGTTTCCCCCAGTTCTGCAAAAGTTCTGTCATCAAATTCTGCTGGACTTCAAAGTCAGATTCCCTGGTGATCTCCAGTCCCTTTGCCAGATCCCCAGCCTGGGAAGCCTGATGGGGCCTAGAATCTTCACAATAGTGCAAGACCTTCTTTGGCATTACTGTTCTTCAATTTGTTGGTCACCCACACAGTGGGTATGAGATTTGATTTTATCATGATTGTGCTCCTCCTACCATCTCATTGAGACTTCTCCTTTCCGCTTGGACATGGGGTATCTTTTTGATGGGTACCAGTGTCTTCCTGTCGATGGTTGTTCAACAGCTGGTTGCAATTTTGGTGTTCTTGCAGGAGAAGATGAGTACACATCTTTGCACTTCACCATCTTGAACCAAAACTTCCCATACTTTTTAAGGCTGAATTATATTGCCCTGTGTGTATATATATATATATATACACACACACACACACACACAATACATTTTGTTTATCCATTGGATGCTTGGGTCATTCCTACCTTTGGCTGTAGTGAATAATGTTGCTATGTGGGTGAATATACAAATAAAGAAAATAAAATGAAGTCAAGGAAGTTTCAGCTTCAGCATCAGTCCTTCCAGTGAACACCCAGGACTGATCTCCTTTAGGATGGACTGGTTGGATCTCCTTGCAGTCCAAGGGACTCTCAAGCGTCTTCTCCAACACCACAGTTCAAAAGCTCTCAGCTTTCTTTATGGTCCAACTCTTACATCCACACATGACCACTGGGAAAACCATAGCCTTGATTAAATGGACCTTTGTTGGCAAAGTAATGTCTCTGCTTTTTAATATGCTGTCTAGGCTGGTCATAACTTTCCTTCCAAGGAGTAAGTGTCTTTTAATTTCATGGCTGCAATCACCATCTGCAGCAATCTTGGAGCCCAGAAAAATAAAGTCAGCCACTGTTTCCACTCTTTTCCCATCTGTTTGCCATGAAGTGATGGGGCCGGATGCCATTATCTTAGTTTTGCGAATGTTATATTCACTTTTTTTTTTTTTAAGTTGGAGAGTAATAGCTTTAAAATGCTATGTTGTTTTCTTCAGTGCAACACTGTGAGTCAGCCATAAGCAAATATAATATATCCCCTCATTTTTAGGCCCCCCTCCCATCCCCACCCATCCCACCCCTCTAGATCATTACAGAGTACCAAGGTGAGCTGCCTGTGCTATACAGCAGCTTNTTTTTTTTTTTTTTTTAATGGGAGGGTAATTGCTTTACAATGCTGTATTGGTTTCTGCCATACAACAATGTGAATCAGTCATAATTCTATATATATATATATATATATCTCCCCTTCCTCTTGAGCCACCCTCCTACCTCCCATCCCACCTCTCCTGGTCATTACCAAGCATTAGGCTGGGCTTCCTGTGTTATATAGCAGCTTCCCCCCTCGGTATCTATTTTACACAGGGTAGTGTGTGTGTGTGTGTGTGTATATATATATATATATATATGTTAATACTGCTATCACAATCGTCCCACCCTTTCCTTCCCACTGGTGGCTCAGATAGTAAAGAATCTGCCTATAATGCAATAGACCCAGGTTAGATTCCTGGGTAAGGAAGATTCCTTGGAGAAGAGAATGGCTACCCACTCCAGTATTCTTGCCTAAGAAATTCATTGGAGAGAAGAGCCTGATGGGCTACAGTACATGGGGTTGCAAACAGTCAAATACCACTGAGCAGCTAACATTTTCACCCTTTTCATTACTTCCCCCATGGTGTCCACAAGTCCAGACTCTATGTCTGTGCCTCCATCTCCTCCCTGAAAAGGTTGATCAGTACCATTTCTCTAGATTTCATATATATGCTTCAAAGGAACCTTCATTCTCACCTATCTTTAAATTACACTTCTTCCCCTAATTCCACAACTTTTCCAAATTCACATACAGCAAAAAGACAATGTCAACAAAGCAAGGAAGAATCAGACTGCCTCAGTAGTTGATTAAGCTCTTGAGATCTTCTTACCTTATGAAGTGTTCATGAACAAGGACAGTTGGAGGAAACAGGCAAATTCTCTGATTAAGTCTATATGTGCTCATTCATACTAAGAAGATTGAATTGGTTCTAATTGTAACTAGATTAGGAGATGTCAGACTGATATTATCAATGCCTTCCTCCCTATACTCGAAAAGTTTCATATTGAGTCCTGGGTGAAAACCTCAGCCATTCTTCTCTATTTTTTCTCTTTTGTTCTGATTTAAAGAAAAAGCAGGAGTAAACTATTTGAAATGAACTTGACAGATAAATCATAATCACAAGTTATAACAGAGTTAAGCCCAAGTACACGTTAGCTCTGTGCTGGTCACACTCCCCCAGGAGCCTGTCCCTGGGAGTTCCAGGGACTGCTCTGTTTCCTCTTTTATTTCTAAGTAGTTCTTCTTCCCACAACATATCCCTTTTCTCCTACCCTCAGAAGCTGGATTAGATAACATAGGACCCTTGAGGATCGACACTGTAACCTCATCTCATAAACTGAGTTTAGAGTCAGACAAGGAATTAGGTCATTCCAACTCTTTCCCTCATCTTTTTTGCTCCGTCTCTTTAACAAACCTATTTTGCTGTCTCTTTCACTTAGAGCAAGTTTATACCACAAGTGGCCTAAACTATAATTAAGAAGCCAAGTTATCCAAAGCATTTAAATCAAAGCATCTTACAGGGAAGCACAGCATCTGTGGTGTTCTGTAATACAGCAACAGCTAATACAAGAAGAGGAAAAATAAAACAATATGATAGGCATTTTGTTGCTCTGCTTTTGTTTTTCTTTTGCAACAAGGGTATGTCAGAACTTCTATAACAAAATAAGCATTGCCCTTTAATATGGTTGTATCCAGATGTTGAGTGCTTTATGCAACAAAGCTCCCATTATTCAAAATGTTGTTTGGAACTTCTGCTTTGGAATTACCTTCACTGCCAATTTACAAGAAGTATAAGAAACATCTCATTACTTTAGGACCGTACCTCATAGAGGTCATAATTTTCTTTAAGAAAATAAAATGCTGTTCTTTAGGCATAGTCAAGGTTGCAAGCCTCTGTGAGAAATGATCCAATATAACTATTAAAGACAAAGACGGTGGAAATCTTAGACCAGAACTTCGAGTCAAAATAAAAATAAAGCAAGCTGTGCCTTCTGTAAACTCCTGAGGCTATGTCTACAAAAAATTTCCACTTAAGAGTAAGATGTTCAGCCAATTAGTTTATTATATGCTGCCAAAAAACTGATTTGATCTGGTTATTCATTTTATTTATTTGTTTTTTCTTTTATAACCAGTTGCTTAAAAGAAATGACCAAGTCAACTAGGTATAAGTCATCTATTAAACATGGACTCAGTTTCAGAAAGCTCCCTACTTCATGTTCAGGCTATAATTATTAAGCTGTTAAGACAATCAAAATGCTTTCAAGCATCTTTTTGACTTAAACAAGATGATTATTCTAAAATAAATTTTCCATAATCATGATGGTTTAATCATGCCCCTGTGAAACATACAATAAGCAATATGCTTTAACCTTCAGATACTTCCATACCTAGTATAAGTAGAATTTCCTGCAATATAGATTTATGTGAATATTTTTTTTCTTTTTTTAGATGCCTAAATGTTCAAGTGTTGAGTGTAACAGTATAAGTTATCTATCATGTTCATCAAGGGGAATTAAGATAAGATACTTTTTTATGGAAAACTCAGGAGGATATACTGTTTATAGGGTTTTATGATATAATTAATTTTCTTTTAATTTCATGATATACTGTTAACAAAATTAAAAGATGCTTGTTCCTTGGAAGAAAAGGTATGACAAGCCTAGACAGTGTATTAAAAAGCAGAGACATCGCTTTGCCAACAAAAGTCCATATAATCAAAGCCATGGTTTTTCCAGTAGTCATGTGTGGATGTGAGAATTGAACCATAAGAAAACTGAGCACTGAAGAATTGATGCTTTCAAATTGTGGTGCTGGAGAAGATTCTTGAGAGTCCTTTGGACTGCAAGGAGATCAAACCAGTCCATCCTAAAGGAAATCAGTCCCGAATAGTCATTGAAAGGACTGGTGCTGAAGCTGAAACTCCAATACTTTGGTCACCTGGTGTGAAGAACCAACTCATTTTAAAAGACCTCGATGCTAGGAAGTATTGAAGGAAAAAGGAAAAAGAGGTGACAGAGGATGAGCTGGCCAGATAACATCACCAACTCGATGGACATGAGTCTGAAAGCTCCAGGAGTTGGTGATGGACAGGGAAGCCTGGCGTGCTACAGTCTATGGGGTTGCAAAGAGTTGGACATGACTTAGTGACTAAACAACAACTGTTAACGTCACTGTCATGAGATTTTGAAGAGAAAACAAAAAAAGAAGGAGATAGAGCAGTATGGTTTTAAAGATACCATAGAGTACACATGTGGGTAAATCAACACCAAGAAAATCATCTACCAGCTCAAACTAATATGCTGTCAATTTAGTAAGAAGGTCCACTTAACAGACGAATAAGTCATTTCCTGAGATAGTGAGTTCTCACAAAAGTTCTTGGAAGTTAAAATATGGAGGTTTCAAGTTTACCGATTCCCTAGACGTTTTATTCTAAGACATTCAACCATGAGCTCTCAAAGTTTGCTAGCCACTCCAAGAATCAGTGACTGTAGGAGCACATTAGGATTAATGATTCATGATGCTAGAAACACAATTTTAGTGTTGGATTTTTCACCACCTTCTTAATCACATGATTGCCGGCTTCCACCCACGTAGGTGTACTGAAACTGCTCTCTCGTCTGCGATGATCCTGTGTAAAATTCAAAAGTTGCTTCACTACTTCATCTTCCTTGACCTTTCTGCTGCATTTGTTATTACTGGTGATCCATTCTTTTGAAACCCACTTCCTAAGACATCCTCATTAATACACTCTCCCTCTTCCTTTTTCAATCCTCAACAACTCCTTCTGAGTTTCTTCTTCCATTCATTTTCTTGCTTCTCTCTCAGATATGTGGAATCTATTCACACCCTCACCTTTTATTACATTTGTTCTCATTCATTTTCATAGCATCTATTCTGCTGATATGAGATTTAATTCCAAAACTTTATACCCTACCTAAGTTAGCTCATGAGTTCTGATCATGCATTTTGAACTTCTTACTAAAAAGCTCTACCAGATTATTCTTCCTGACCTGAAATTTTAACAAACTCAATGAAATATTAATCCAATCACTTCCTTTTTTGTAACTTTTTTTTTTCCTAACTGTGATATCAGCATTTATCCAAGGACCCCTGGAAAGGTTTTTTGTGTCAAGTTCCTTCATGCCCTTCTGTCATGACTTTTTATATTTAGCCTCTCAAACATTTTTTATCTTCTTTATTTCCCACTCCTACAATTTTAATCATTCATTGTTTTCCAGCAAAGCCTCTCTGTCTCCTTGCCCACTCCATTGCTGAGAGAATGTTTCCCCTTCCTTTAGGCCCAATTCTTTTCACTTTTTCTACAACCACTACTGGCCTAAGATAGGAGATATAAAGTCTTTACAGACTCTACTCAGAGATTCTACATATTATATCATCTTAAGATGCATTTGAGCATTGTTGATGACTTGCAGCCATATTTCAAAAGATAATTCTGGTTGAGAAGTTTTAATCTGGCAGTTGAGAGAGGCTGAAAAACACATAGCATTCTCCAGTATTAGATCAGGCAAAATGTTAAGGGTCAAATAAAATATGTGAAACTCAAAGACTCCAAATCAGTTACCATCAGGGTGGCTGAGCACCAGCTATCAGCTGCATCTTACAACTGTGATCCAGAGTAGGATTCCAAGGCCTTGGAGGAAGAATGATGAACACAAGTCCAGGTCACAGTCCTGGAAAGGGAAGCCAGTGGATGTATAGTTACCAGGAAATAGAAAAATTAACAATAAAGACACACACACACACACACACACACACACACAAAACTCAGGACAAAAAGAGTGATCCAGAAAAATGTCAAACCGAGATTTAGGGAATAAGCAGTTTCCCAAATTTTAAAACTAAGGATAGAAGCTAGAGCAGAAATTTGATGCTAAGTTTGTGACTATTGGTTTGGAGTGGATTAGCCGTCTATGGGGTTGCACAGAGTTGGACACGACTGAAGCAACTTAGCATAGCTAATACTTATTAAACATCTACTCTGCACTAAATATTTTTTCTGCATTATTTCATTTTATTTACAACCACAACTCCATAAGTTAGATATTATTATTATCTCCATTAACGAGTAAGGAAATGAAGTTTCAGTTCAGTTCAGTTCAGTCGCTCAGTCGTGTTCGACTCTTTGCGACCCCATGAATCACAGCAAGCCAGGCATCCCTGTCCATTACCATCTCCCGAAGTTCACTCAAACTCACGTCCATTGAGTCCGTGATGCCATCCAGCCACTCATCCTCTGCCATCCCCTTCTTCTCCTGCCCCTAATCCCTCCCAGCATCAAAGTCTTTTCAAATGAGTCAACTCTTCACATGAGGTGGCCAAAGTATTGGAGTTTCAGCTTCAGCATCATTCCCTCCAAAGAAATCCTAGGGCTGATCTCCTTCAGAATGGACTGGTTGGATTTCCTTGCAGTCCAAGGGACTCTCAAGAGTCTTCTCCAACATCACAGTTCAAAAGCATCAATTCTTTGGTGCTCAGCTTTCTTCACAGTCCAACTCTCACATCCATACATGACCACTGGAAAAACCATAGCCTTGACTAGATGGAAATTTGTTGGCAAAGTAATGTCTCTGCTTTTCAATATGCTACCTAGGTTGGTCATAACTTTTCTTCCAAGGAGTAAATGTCTTTTAATTTCATGGCTGCAGTCACCATCTGCAGTGATTTTTGAGCCCCCCAAAATAAAGTCTGACACTGTTTCTACTGTTTCCCCATCTATTTCCCATGAAGTGTTTTCCACTCATCTAGAGCCAGACATCCTGAAATGTGAAGTCAAGTTGGCCTTAGAAAGAATCACTACGAACAAAGCTAGTGGAGGTGATGGAATTTCAGTTGAGCTATTTCAAACCCTGAAAGATGATGCTGTAAAAGTGCTGCACTCAATATGCCAGCAAATTTGGGAAACTCAGCAGTGGCCACAGGACTGGAAAAGGTCAGTTTTTATTCCAATCCCAAAGAAAGGCAATGCAAAAGAATGCTCAAACTACCACACAACTGCACTCATCTCACACACTAGTAAAGTAATGTTCAAAATTCTCCAAGCCAGACTTCAGCAATACATGAACTGTGAAATTTCAGATGTTCAAGCTGGTTTTAGAAAAGGCAGAGGAGCCAGAGATCAAATTTCCAACATCTGCTGGATCATCAAAAAAGCAAGAGAGTTCTAGAAAGACATCTACTTCTGCTTTATTGACTATGCCAAAGCCTTTGACTGTGTGGATCACAATAAACTGTGCAAAATTCTGAAAGAGATGGGAATACCAGACCACCTGACCTGCCTCTTGAGAAACCTATATGCAGGTCAGGAAGCAACAGTTAGAACTGGACATGGAACAACAGACTTGTTCCAAATAGGAAAAGGAGTACGTCAAGGCTGTATATTGTCGCCCTGCTTATTTAACTTCTATGCAGAGTACATCATGAGAAACACTGGACTGGAAGAAGCACAAGCTGGAATCAAGATTGCCAGGAGAAATATCAATAACCTCAGATATGCAGATGACACCACCCTTATGGCAGAAAGTGAAGAGGAACTAAGGAGCCTCTTGATGAAAGTGAAAGAGGAGAGTGAAAAAGTTGACTTAAAGCTCAACATTCAGAAAGCTAAGTTCATGGCATCTGGTCACATCACTTCATGGGAAATAGATGGGGAAACAGTGTCAGACTTCATTTTTTTGGGCTCCAAAATCACTGCAGATGGTGACTGCAGCCATGAAATTAAAAGATGCTTACTCCTTGGAAGGAAAGTTATGACCAACCTAGATAGCATATTCGAAAGCAGAGATATTACTGTGCCAACAAAGGTCCATCTAGTCAAGGCTATGGTTTTTCCTGTGGTCATGTATGGATGTGAGAGTTGGACTGTGAAGAAAGCTGAGCACCAAAGAATTGATGCTTTTGAACTGTGATGTTGGAGAAGACTCTTGAGAGTCCCTTGGACTGCAAGGAGATCCAACCAGTCCATTCTAAAAGAGATCAGTCCTCGGTGTTCATTGGAAGGAATGCTGCTGAAGCTGAAACTCCAGTACTTTGTCCACCTCGTACAAAGTGTTGACTCACTGGAAAAGACCCTGATGCTGGGAGTGATTGGGGGCAGGAGGAGAAGGGGATGACAGAGGACGAGATACCTGGATGGCATCACTGACTTGATGCAGATGAATTTGGGTAAACTCCAGGAGTTGGTGATGGACAGGGAGGCCTGGCGTGCTGCGATTCATGGGTTGCAAAAAGTCAGATGCGACTGAGTGACTGAACTAAACTGAACTGACCTGAATATTTAGCTATACTTACCTACCTCAGAGTTTATATCTAAGTGCTGTTGAGGTAGAACTCAAAGTAGGATAATGTTACATCTGAGCTGGGTCTTTGAAGTTGTAAGTGGTGTGACCAGTAGTCGGTGGAAAATTATTTGCAGCTCTGCTTAATTTTTCATCAAACGTTATCTGAGCAACTATTATGTGCAAGGCACTGGATGACTTAGATGAATAAGACTCTGTTCTCCACTAATAGGAGAAGGAAATGGCAACCCACTCCAGTATTCTTGCCTGGGGGATGCCTTGGACAGGGGAGCCTGGTAGGCTGCTGTCCATGGGGTCACACAGAGTCAGACACAATTGAAGTGATTTAGCAGCAGCAGCAGCAGCTTCACTAATAGTTAAGAAAATGGAAATAAGCATATAAATGGCAACACAATAAAGTAAGCATAAAGAATGGGTTGCAAAGTTAAATATGAAGACTTAGAAGGATATTACCTAACTGAACCTGAGTTGGTATAAGAAAAAAATATATTCCAGCTACTATTTTTGAATAACAAACCTCAGCCAGCTTAGTGGCATTAAATTAAATAACTATCACTGAATTATACTGATGGATTCTGCAGGTTAGACATTTGGACAGTGTAGTGAGATGGCTTGATATTGTTCCATAGTCTCTTGGGCATGGTGCAGGAAGACTTGATATATTCAGGATTATTATATTCTTCTCTTGTGTACATACCAGGAATGGGACTGAAGGCTGTGCTCAGTTTTGACTATTGACTGGAGTACCTATACTTGGCCTGCAGTTCCCACAGAGTGGCTTCTGGATTCTAAGGAAGTCTCAATAGCTATCATCCCAAGAAAACCAGGAGGAAACTTCTTGGACTTGTGTGATCTCACCCCAGAATCAGATGATGTTACTGGCAACACTCTATTGGTCGGAGTAATCACAAACCCCCATGGATTTTAATGAGAAAGATACATACCCATTTCTGAATAAGAGAAATGTCAGAATCTTTTAAAACTGCCAATCTGTCCTTTGGCAAAGTATACAGTATATACAGTATACTTTATATACAGTATATAATATACTGGTCTCTTCTTAACACCCCTAAAAGTCTTATCCCATTAACAACCTTCAGCTCTGGCTCAAGGTCAAGAACTATGTCATCAGGCACGAATGAAGCTCTTTGGATACAGATTATTTTCAGTATGAAGATTAGTGGTATGAGACAAGCTATCTCTCACCACTGTTATCCCTTCATCCTACAAAATATACAGCTGCTGAAGAGTCCTGAAATAAATTTTCCAGTATGAGACTAACTGCACAACTTAATCAGTTTCAGGGCAAAAATAAATGCAAAGCCCCTTATTCAATTATTATGGGAATTTCAAGATGGTGACTAAGCCTAGAGTCCTCCTAACTGATAGAGCCCTCAGCAAGCACACAGGTCACACACCTGGGAGACACCCGAGAGCCCTTCTCTCATTCTGGAAGTGGGAAAGGGAAGAGAAAAGACTGACTGGTCTATAGCAATTCTGATATCCAACAAAGTTCATGTTCTTGATTCCTTATTTTGGGCTCAGAAAAACTTTGGGAGCTCTTGGCTCTGCACTGTAGTCTTCTAGTTCTCCTCTCTGAATCATTCTCCCTTTTCCATAACTGTAGTTCTTGTTTGAGCAGGTTGAAAATCTGATTGGTTCCTGGGAAAGCTTCCTCAGTCTAGCTCTTACCAGCATAAATTCGGAGTTTCAAAAGTCTCCTTTCATTTTGTACTGCCTCTGTACCTTTTAGGCCAAGATGATAGAATTCCTCTAAAATTCTGTTTTCTTTTTAATATATGAAGTTATATTACATTCCATTAAGCAAAAATCACACAAATGATTTTAAAATAATCCTTGCTATACATTGGACCCTTATGAGGCTGCTGAGGAACAATGTTTTAAAAGTCTTAGAAACTGTATTACTTAGAGGAGTGGATATGCAAGGCTCATCTTGAAAATCCTGGTGGTGGTGGGGGTGGTGGTTGTGTCACTAAGTCATGTCCAACCTTTGCAACCCCATGAACTGTAACCCCCAGGCTCCTCTGTCCGTGGGATTTCCCAGGCAAGGATACTGGAGTGGATTGCCACATCCTTCTCCACTTAAGACCCTTAAATGTGTTTTTTCTATCTCAACGGATCTGAGCCACCAATTTAAATGCTTCTGAAGTTACAACAAATGACTTAAATCACATCCTTGACCTCATCTTTGACTTGCCCAGAGACCACGTTTCCAAATTGCATTCTGGATTTCTTCTTGGCCCTTAGGCCTTTTTTTAGTGGAGTCTATTTTGCTTGGGAGAGGGAGGATATGAAATCATTTTATTGTCAAATTCATCAACTCTTGGATCCTTACATATTTTCTAATTTCTGTTAAAAAACTGAATATATCCTTCCTTAGCTCATTTTTCTTTACCTGTAGTTTGAGTTCTGGCACTTAAAGAAACCAGCTAATACTCTGAAGAAAAATTCCCTTAACCATGTCCATCAGTTCCTCAGATATATTTACTGTTTTTTACATTATAGAAGGTAACAGTTTCACTAAATTTCCCCCCAATGTATAACAAAGTTCTCCTTTCTTCCAATTTCCAGTAACATTTTTCTACTTACCTTTAAGCTTCACCAGCAATGTCCTGGAGGCCCATCAGGCTTCTGCTGACCATATCCTCAGTGCTCTAAAAGGTCCCCCTGAGGCAAGGGGTAGATAGACACCCCTAGGGTAAAGTGATGGGAGATTCATTGCCTGTGGACAGAAACTCTAAGAGGAGAATAGCAGGACCATTAAGAGAGGAGGCTGGGCCTTGCCTTGACCACACATTTCTCATTCTCAAAGTCAAGAGACTTCCTCAACCACACCTGCCCAGAAAGACCCCTTGGAGGTCAAAGGGGAGCAGTACCAACCATATGCCTCTTTGGTAGAATCCATCTTGGCCAAAAGATGCGTGTGCATGCATGGAAGGATCCTGAGATATAGCCTATATGGACTGGAACCAGGCAGATCAGAATGATTGGCCAAAGGAAAATCAGAAGAAATGCCCCATAAAAGTAATTCAAATGCCATGAGGGCAATTTTGTCTCTCTCTGAATCTACCTGTGTGTCTATCCACATATACTGTACTCTTTTTTCCTCCTAATAAAAACCTTGCTTATTTCACTACTTTTCATCTTTGTGGGAATTCTTTTCTGCCAAAGCAAAGGGCAAGAGCATTGCTACTAACTGCTAGCCTAGTGGCTAGGATTTGGGGCTTTCACTGCCATCACCTGGCCACCATCTCTGGCTGGGAACCCAAGCATTGCTTCAAGCTGCTGCAGGCCAAGGCCACCTGAGATCACTCCCATTGCCTAGTCTGAAAGTTAATGCCATATCTTTCAGAGTTTTGTTACCATGACATCCCATTTCTGATAACAACTTCTCTATCAGCCTGGTTCCAGTCAGAACTATGAGTGGCACTGAATGAGAGATCCAGTACAAGAATGAAACTTTACCCAGTTCTGGTTGTTGGTTGAAATCTATGCAAGGCTTATACCTCTGCTTCTAGGGTCAGGTCTGAGATGGTTATAGTAGGTCAGCTAGATCACAATCAAGGAAAGGAAGATGGATATCAGATAGAAAGAGCAATGACCAATTGGAACCCATAGAAGAAAAATAGAATTCATGAGAATAAACTGGCCACCATGAAGGAGATTAGAACCATTTCCAACCTCAGTGATGCGGGCGATATGCAGAAGTCAGCATATTTCACCACATAAATGCACATGCTCAGGACTTAGAGAAGCTGAAGGAGGAGGGCTGGTGGGAGCTGGTAAAACTGCAGGCCCAGGTGCCACCTGTACCATCAGGTGGGCCTGCAGATCAGTGGTAGGTATGGAGCTATCTCAGAACCTAGCACCACGCTGACTTCAGAGCCTAAAAATGGCTGCCACTTCATTTCCACCTTCCAGATCTCATGCAAATTTCTCTGTTCTCAACCCTAACTGGGAATAGTACAGAGAAGGGACTTCTAGAGATAGAGTCTGGCTCAGTTAGATTCACAGACTGCAAGATGACCACCAAAGACTTCTTGGAAAATGTGTTTAATCCAACCTTTTAAAAATGAGACAGACTTGGCCAAACCAAGATAAGCAAAGGCAAAGAAGTTACCATAATCAAAGACATGGATTTAAGGAATAGCGGGGGCTCAGGAAACAAAGGGCGCTGGAGTGGCGGCTGGACAGGAGCAGAGACTGGGTTGGTTTAGCCACGTGGTCTAGTTGGTATAGTACATTTAACAGGTATTCTATAATTTTTTTTTAAATAAGTGTGTTGATGGAACAAAATATGAGAGACAAAGAATGACAGAATTTGACAAATTTGACTTTGATTCAATCAGGTAGGATTTTGTATGTGACTTAAAAAAAATTAGACAAAGGAGTGGCTTGCACTTAAGTGCCCCTCTGGCAAGAGAATGAATCATGGGCAGATCTAAGGATGGGTTAAAGCATGAGATGCCTTTTTCGTTAGCATTGACCAAAAAGAAAAAGAAAAAAAAAAAAAAAAAGGAAGGAAGCATTAAACTGAGGCAACAGAGGGAGACTTTGAAACTGGCTGGGAAAAGGGTGAGGAAAGCTGTGACTGAAGTGAAGTTTTAACAGAATGTTCCAGAGTGGGTTTAATAAAGAATTTTTCCTAGCAACTGTTCAAACATTTCTTGTCACATTTAAAGGAAAAGAAATTTTCATTTGGATCATTTATTTCTGAGAAAATTTGTTACATCTAATGCTGACTAGCACAAGTTAACATTAGACCTTTTTTGTCCTACTTTTCTCTTCTTTGTAAAACAAAACAGATTCCTTCCAAAACAGATTCCTTCATCAGTGAAGCACAGTATATTATATAGGTAGTTTTTTGTTTTGTTTTGTTTTTTTTCCTTACACTTGAAATTCTTAATTCCTTATGGGCAATCCAGCTGAATTATATTTCCATATGGTTAAAGGGGGGGAAAAAATGACCAGTCATTGAGAAAGATAAAGACATTTTCCAGTCAACCATTACATCAGAACACATATAGTTTATTTTATTTGGCAATTGGCCTTTGTTTGTCAAACTCCAAAGTAATACTAATTTAATCACACAAAAGGCAGTCCAGTGACAAAAAACTATTCTGCCCGACCAGAGCCTCTGCATAATTTAAAATCTTTTCAATTCTTAGTTAAGAAAGTCAGAAATCCCTTTTGTCACAGGAGGAAATGGTTTCTGGATCTCCTCTGGCAAAATACAGGAATTAAACCCTCCCATCATGCATTCATGAGAGCCCTGCTAAGCTCATTTAACAGGATATGTCAAAGTTTAGCTTCTGCAGCAGTTTTCTCCAAGAACATCTGCAAAGAAACATTCTCTTTGCGTACTTTCAGAGTTTGGAGCAGAAAAAGTAATAGCGCTATGAATTGAAGAGTGGGAATCTTCTTGACTACCATCAGTGTCTTTCTTCCTTTTATTTGACACAATCAAGGTTCACATTTTAGGGCTTCCTGCTTCACCAAGCTACTGCCAACCAGAAGACTTGAAAGTGTTGTTCTCAACCACAATTTTTAGAAAAGAACATGATTCTTAGAAAGAACATGGTACTGAGCGTGATACTATGTCACAGGCGTTCAGCGGATCCACACACCTCTATCAATGGATTGCTCTCTGGCACATTCGCTGTATATGATTCCTGCTTCAAAACTGTGCTCAAGACTTCCTTTCTCCATGACTTTGAATTCATCACTCATCCAATTATCCAATAAGGTCTGCCTTTCACCATTTCCATTCTCCCCCATTGTAACCTTTATAGCTCTAGGAGTATCCCTAACCTCCTTTAAAAATAAGGGTGTATGTTTGTGTGTTTCTTTTTGCAAACATAGGCAGCCACTACTCCGTGATGCTAGCATATGTTTATGGACAATTTTTTTTAACATAAATTTATTTATTTTACTTGGAGGCTAATTACTTTACAATATTGTATTAGTTTTGCCATACATCAACATGAATCTGCCACGGGTGTACACGTGTTCCCCATCCTGAACCCCCCTCCCACCTCCCTCCCCATACCATCCCTCTGGGTCATCCCAGTGCACCAGCTCCAAGCATCCTGGACAGTCTTTAAAGCGCAGATAATGTTCTTGTTTGCACAGATGGATACATTCACCACGGCTTCCCTGGTGGCTCAGACAGTAAAGAATCCACCTGCAATGTGGGAGACCTGGGTTCAATCCCTGGGTTGAGAAGATCCCCTGGAGGAGGGCATGGCAACCCACTTCAGTCTTGTTGCCTGGAGAATCCCATGGACAGAGGGGCCTTGGGGGCTACAGTCCATGGGATTGCAAAGAGTCAGACACAATTGAGAAACTAAGCATGCACAGAACATGTCAGTGGCTTTGAAACTCAAGATAGAGCAGCTAGAAGGGAGGAACGGCTTTGGATAACAGCTGTTGGAGAAACAAAGAATGTATTTTGCAGTTGCCTTGTACTCTCACATTTTCAGGCTCTGAGTAGTGATTCACTCCTCAGCTGCTATCTAGATTTGGGCCTGGTATCATGGATTTGGAATGAGAGGATGTTTCATACTGGCTCCTTTTTTCTAGTTTGAGAAAGCTCAAATATAGGATACAAACTCATGTTTGTGTGCTGCAGGCAAGTATATGTGTATAGGAAAGACTGCTGGAGAAAGTGAGAGACCTTGAAGTCTCAGGAAAACCTCTATACAGTGGGCAAAGGTTAAAAATCCCTATAAATCTTCTCATTCATTTTTATTCCACTTCCATGGACTAAGAAAGAAGAAAAATTAGAAGAAAAAAAAAGCTAAGATTTTTCCCCCTAGTAACACTCACCAAACCATTCAAGCATTTAGAACATTCAGCAATGTTACATTTTTCCTGTCCTTGGGGATCTCCTAGTATGTGATGGGATATATAAAGTAGAACAAAGGCTGCAGTTAGAGATGTGCCCTACACTGTAGGAGGCTAAGGGAAGATGACATGGATGCTAACTGAATTCTTCACTGAAAGAGCAGGGAAGCCATCACGAGCAGGTGACATTTGAATTGAACACTGAAGCATGGGTAATTACGTGATCATGGAGAATGGGAGAAATGGCACTGCAGGCTGAATGTGAACAAAAATAAATGGTGAATAACCATTTGTCTCCTCCATTAAGCGCAATTATCCTCAAAGGTAAATGTCATCTCTTCTAATTATTTTTACTTTCTTAAGTATTCTGTATAGACACACTCAGAATCTTAGGCAATGAAACAGTTGACAGGAACTCATCAGAACAGCATTTCAGCGTGCCTCCATAGCCTGAACTGAGTGACAGCCTTTGGTCTCACACAAGACATGAAATTTCCTGGTACAAATGCCACCATGCACATTTGAAACAATCATACCTACAGAGAAAATTGGGTGTTTTATTGATAGAAAATATGGCCCCATAGACTTCCTATCACATCTGATGAATATTTCTCAGAAAAGTCAAATCTTGCTCATGTTTAAAGAGGCCCCAGGGAGTGCTCATATGATACCCAAAGACTGAAAATCTGAATCTGAAAGGTAGATTCTTTTAAACAGTGTAACCAGGAAAGGTGAGCTTTCCCTTTATTGTTTCCATGTTGAGTCCTGCTGGTGCTGGCATTTACCACCCCTCAGCCTGACCAGTTGGAGAGGCATCTGTTCTTTCAGTCCATTCCTCAGTTATTATCATTACCACATTTGACTCATCAGACACACATTCAGAGTGAACAGGCCTCACTCTGAGTAAGAATACAGAAGGACAATAGCCGGATACAAATGTCTGACTGCACAATATCTGAAGATTATTCATTGCCTATTAAGGGTTTCTTTCTTACAAGGAAACCTTTAACTGACAAGAAAGGGAAAATGAAAGTTTTGTGTTTTATTTATGTATAAAGCTTTCCTTATAAATTCCACTTTGAAAAGACAAAAAAGGGACATTCAAGCATATTTCCAGAATTTTCCCCCCTTCATCTTTGTTTCTTTATGTTTTAGACAGATTTTTTTCCTTTGCTTGAACACACTAACAGTCGTATCTATTTTTTAACTGCATATAAACTCACACAAACCTGTTCTATAGTAAAACAGGTGAAAGATCTAGGAAGGATGTTAAAAACCATTTTCACATTCCACTTAAATGTCTGTTAGTGTTGCTGGAAAACTAATGCACTCTCCAAATAGAAACATGAACTGTACTGGAAACGAAGGAACTTGGAGAGTTTGTTTTCATGCTTTTTTAAAAAATACTTTTCAAGTTTGGTTTGGAATATAAAAGTCATGGAATATTGTTCATGTAGACTGATATCTTAAATCTCAGAAGAAGTGGAGCCCCTCCCTAAGAATAGTTTGAACTGCTTTATTTG
Organism: Aepyceros melampus; assembly: GCA_006408695.1. Taxonomy (NCBI): domain Eukaryota; kingdom Metazoa; phylum Chordata; class Mammalia; order Artiodactyla; family Bovidae; genus Aepyceros; species Aepyceros melampus. Next base: position 132,375 of record SJXQ01000276.1, read on the forward strand.
TTTTAGATGCTGACACTAAAAGGTAAAAGGGTGACCAGAGGTTATTATTATTGCAATATTTTCTAAAATAACTTTATATAAAGCAGCCATTTAAACCATGATCTGTTTTTCATGTCTGTTTATTCCTATAACACATTTATAAATGCGGTAATAAAGGACAGACTTTTCTATCCAATGTGAGCAAAATAAGGCCTCCTCAGTGAGAATGGGTTGTCCTTTGTACACTGGCAGCAGGCTCTGCATTTCTTGATGAAATGTTATGTTTTGACTTTGCTCATCTTTATCAAGTAAAAGAGTAGTGTCTTTGAACTGAATTCAAAAAGGTCTGTCTCTTCACTGTGGGGGCGCTGCATACGGTGGACAGGTCGTGCCCCAGACAGTAGCACCTGGAGAAGATGACACAGGAGTGAACATCCAACCTCCTCAGTGCTCTCCAACCTTGCAATTTAACTCAGGGCTGCTCCCTCCGGAGAAGAGGAATCTGGTTTTTAATTTACCACATGGGCTAGAAATATCTCTGTGAGTATAAACACCAATTCATGGTTTCTTATGTTTGTTTTCTATGGATGTTCTAACAAAACGTACCAATTCTAACCAGCCTGTATACATAGACACAAACAGAAACAATCAATCATATTCAATGAGGATTAGTATTGTTTTCCATAATTCCTCAGACCCTTTGGATTGTCCCATCAGTCCAGGAATGTGGAGTAATGTACATTTAGGAGTAGAATAAGGCATTCTACAGCATATTATAGGTAACCTAGAAATAAATCTTAGCTCTTTAGTGTAGTCATTCTTTCTAGAAATAACTCCAAGGGAAATGACCACAAACTAAACACATATTCTCCATTAAATTCAAACTAAATCTATCTCCAATTCAATCTCTGTTCACAGATTCTGTCTCACACTGCTGATGAGACAATAACTACTAAATGATCCAGACAATGAAACAGGAAGGAAAAATGCAGCTCCAAATTTTATTCCCAGGCTGTCCTCCAACTCATTCTCTGACCATTGCATCTAGCCTTCTACCATCTGAACTGTTAATTCTGTCCTCCTCAGATCATAGCCCCTGGAGAAGGGAAAGGGAACCCACTCTGATATTCTTGCCTAGAAAATCCCATGGGTGGAAAACCCTGGTGGGCCTATCGTCCATGGGGCCACTAAGAGTCGGACACAATTGAGTGACTAACACACAGATCATAGCACCCTCTGGCCCCACATAAGACCTTCAGTTTTTCCTCTTACCTCTTATATCACCTCATTGGATAAATCGATGATAATTTACCACTTTGTCAATAGCTCTTTTTTTTTCTTTTTTAGTTCTCTGAGACAAATTTAATGTCGATGTTTCTTTGAAGTGTTTACAGCAAAACAATTCATTCTTTATTTTTATAGTTGATTTTGTTCATAGCATTGTTATTCCATCACCTCTTGAACTCTCTAAACCCTTTTTGCCTTCTCTTCTCAGAGGAGATTGGGTTGGAGGGCCCCCGTGCAGCAGTTGGCTGAAGGTACTCTCTGTCTTGAATTACAATGGCATTAAATGTTGATCACAAACACAAATGTTTATATTAACCTGGCTGGTAACTTAATGAGTGAGGCAGTATTGTTGTAGACTTCTAACTGACCAGCATACATCCTAACTAACAACGGTTTTCATGTGGGAATGCCAGATTTGCCAGACTTACCAATTTTTCAAAAAAAGAAATACGCATTTTAATAGGAAATTTCCTAAATAAAAACTCAAAACCAAACTTCTAGGCTAATTGCTGCCTACAATTCACCTATTTGTAACCTTTTCCCTAAAGGTCCAGTAGAGGATTATACTAGAAATAATTGGCCACCGTTAGCAGCAGTCATGGAGGAAGGAATTTATCTAATCTCAGAAAGAAACACGGGTTGGTGCCACAACGTTTGAGATTCCCACTCCACTTCTTGGAGTGGGTGTACCAGGGTTCCAAACTTTTATGTTTCCAACCTTATCAAAATATCCTGGAACCCAAGCTTGGCTTAAAACCTCTATGCATTTCCTACTGTTGCTGTAACAAATTACCACAAACGTGGTAGCTTAAAATAATACAAATTATCTTACAGTTCCGGAGGCTAGAAATCAGAAATTAGTTTCCTTGAACTAAAGCTAATGTTTAAACAGGACTGGTTATATCTCGAGATTCTAGGAAAATTCCATTTTCTTGCCTTTTCTAGCTTCTGGAAACTGCCTGCATATTTCCTGGCTCATGACCTCTTCCTGAAATTACCCCCAAATCTGGCTTTCATCATCATATCTGCTACTTCCTCCTTTGACCTTCTTTCCAGTCTCTTATAAGGACCTTTGTGATTCCATTAGGGCCTATCTGATAAAAGAGGATAATCTCGCCATCTCAAGATCCATCACTTACTCACATCTGCAAGTCCCCTTTGCAGTATAAGGTAACATTCACTTACTCCAGTGATTGGGATGTGGGTACATTTTGTGGGGCCATTTTTCATCCTACCACCAGCAACTAACTGCCAAATAAAGTATTATATGGGTTTGGACAATGATGGATAACACCTGTCTCATCTTTTACAATCAGCAAAGGAGCCTATTGAACTCTTCAGTAAAGCCTAATGAAGGCACAGGCCACCTAATAACAAATGAGATAGCATTTTCCTTCAGTGCAGTGGGAGGAAGGCTGGAAAGCATTTACCTTCATTTAAAATGTGACATTTCTTTGCCTTTGTGGAGTAAGAGTCATACCTTCCACAGTAATCCTGGCTTCTTCAAGTGGAGTTTTCCTTTCCCCCATGTTCTTTTAGAATTATCTCCATATTCTACATCATATACAAGGAGCTTACTGCATTGACTAAAATGTGTGTTTGTGTTCATGTCCTGGACTCAAAGGGTTATTTTACCTTTGTACAAACAACCTTTTCCCAATACATTAAATAAGTATTGAACGGAGCGAATAAGTAAGATGTAAGATAGGAATATTCCAAAAATATTTTAAACATACTTTTTCTTTTAGTTCACCATCTCTATAGGGCTTCCCTGTAGTTCAGACAGTAAAGAATCTACCTGCAATGCAGGAGACCTGGGTTTGATTCCCGAGTCAGGAAGATCCCCTGGAGAAGGGAATGGCAACCCACTCCAGTATTCTGGCCTAGAGAATCCTGTGGACAGAGGAACCTGGCTGGCTACAGTCCCTGGGGTCGCAAAAAGTTGGACATGACTGAGAGCCCAAGCAATAACAATAAAAAGAATTAAGTGGGGAGAAAGATTGAAGGGTAGAGGCCAATCATAGGAAATCACTTTCTTTCCTTTTTTTTTTTTTCACTTTCAAAACAACTTTCCAGGAGGGTTATTTTAATTTTTATCAATAAGAAAACTAAGGCTTAAAATTAGATAATGATTTTAGTGACTAAGCAGTAAAGCTGAATGTAGAGTAATATGGTCTGCGTCTTGAGACCATATTCCTTTGACACAACATCCTTTCTTATTTATTAAAAATATATTTATGCACAACTTATCAGATTTTTCTCTTGGTCAAATTATTGCTCTATTTGCTGAAAATAGTGCTGGCTCCTTTTTTCCCTGGTGTTTTCTGTTTTTTTTTTTCTTTTTCCCCAACCCAGACAGGCCCTTCAGGCATAAAGCTCAGTTTCTTCCTGGGGCCGAGCAGGATCCTGTGGTGCTTGAACACAGGAAAGAAGCTGTGATTCTTCCTCCCTGCCTCCCTCCCTTGCATAAATCCCAGCAGCTCCAGAGAGTGTTTATTCAGGCAAGCTTTTCCACCCCACAGGGAAGAAAACCAGTCTCATTAAACCCTGAATAGTACTTATTATTGCCTGGATAAAAATTTTTAAAAGAGGATTTGTTCTTGAATATTAGAAAAAAAAAAGACGTATGTACTGGCATATAAAATGATATCCTCAGGGGACTGTTGAAATCCCTGTAATTTGAGTTACAAATTTCAGGAAGTACAGCAAACCAGTAGATGCTAGCTGAAGAAAAAAGAACATATATAAGTATGGGCCAGCTCCATGTCACATGGTTTCACGATCTCTTCCTAATGTTCATGTTTCAGTAGCCTTTTCAGCCAGACACTCTTGTCACAATTGTAAGGATACTCTTGAATTTCCAGTCTAGTTTCCAATGTGAAGCTACAAAATTTACTTGGCTTCACACAGAGAGGAGACTGAGCTCTCATGGAAAAGTTCAATGGATATTGTTATAATTACCCCATTTCAAAATAATATGCTTTTTATTATCTTGTAAAAAAAAACCATCATATCCAAAGCAGCCCAATGGCAAATCTGAAAAATACTTCATTTAAATATGAAAAAACAGTTGGCAGTCGGTAGCAACTATTTCAAAAAGATTTTGATTAAATTTATTACATTTACAGTTTCAGATCGCTAAGAAATTTTCCTCTTAAACCTTCCTTTAAAGTCTATATTTTAATTGTATCATAAGAATACATATTTTGGGGGGAGGGAGTTATTTTCTCTAATACTATATTTTGTTTATATTTTATACATATCATTCTACCCAAATTAAAGTTTATCTATCGTAGGTATTTGTTGCTTTTCAGTCTCTCAGTCGTATCCAGCTCTTTGTGACCCCATGGACTCCTTCCCCATGGAGAAGGAAATGGCAAAGTACAAAAGCATATACATAGGTGTGTGTCTAAAATAGCTACAGCAAAGAAATTTTCCTCTTAAACCTTCCTTTAAAGTCTATATTTTAATTGTATCATAAGAATACATATTTTGGGGGGAGGGAGTTATTTTCTCTAATACTATATTTTGTTTATATTTTATACATATCATTCTACCCAAATTAAAGTTTATCTATCGTAGGTATTTGTTGCTTTTCAGTCTCTCAGTCGTATCCAGCTCTTTGCGACCCCATGGACTCCTTCCCCATGGAGAAGGAAATGGCAACTCACTCCAGTGTTCTTGCCTGGAGAATCCCAGGAACGGGGAGCCTGGTGGGCTGCTGTCTATGGGGTCGCACAGAGTCGACACAACTGAAGCGATTTAGCAGTAGCAGCAGCAGGACTGCAGCTCACCAGGCCACCCGGTCCTTCCCTAACCCCCAGAGTTTGCTCAAACTCATGTCCAGCAAGTCAGTGATGCTGTCCAACCATTTCATCCTCCGTTGCCCTCTTCTCCTCCCGCACTCAATCTTTCCCAGGATCAGGGTCTTTTCCAATGAATCAGGTCTTCATATCAGGTGGTTAACGTATTGGAACTTCAACTTCAGCATCAGTTCTTCCAATGAATATTCAGGACTGGTTTCCTTTAGGACTGGTTTGATCTCCTTGCAATCCAAGGAACTCCCAAGAGTCTTCTTCATGACCATCAATTCCTTATCAGTCAGCGTTCTTTATGATCCAACTCTCACATCCATACATGACTAATGGAAAAACCATAACTTTGACTGTATGGACCTTTGTCAACAAAGTGATGTCTCTTTTTAATAACATGCTGTCTAGGAGTGTCATAACGTTTCTTCCAAGCAACAAATGTCTTAATTTTGTGGCTACAATCACTGTCCACAGTGGGAATTTGGAGCTCAAGAAAATAAAGTCTGTCACTGTTTCCATTATTTCCCCATCTATTTGCCATAAAGTGATGGGACCGGATTCCACGATTTTAGTTTTTTGAATGTTGACTTTTAAGCCAGAAGTAAATGTATTTCTGGAATTCACTTGCTTTTTCTATGATCCAACATATGTTGACAGTTTGATATTTTGTTCCTCTGCCTTTTCTAAATCTAACTCTTACATCTTGAAGTTCTTGGTTCACATACTCTTGAAACGTGGCTTGAAGGATTTTGAGCATTACTTTGCTAGAATGTGAAATGAGCACAATTGTGCAGTAGTTTGAACATTCTTTGTAGGTATAGCCACATATAATTTTGTATTTTTTGTTCTTTGTGTATTTTTTACATGGTTTTTAATACATCTTCACAAAAAATGAATTATCAAAAAGGACTTTTTACTGGAAAGGCATAGTCAAAATGAAATTAAATAACTAAATTTAAAGACTTTAAATTTGTTTCACTCAGTATAATGAATAATAGTCATTGTTTGTGGTTTAGTAGACAGCTTATAAACAAACAATACTATACTATTAAAATTATAACTTTTCTATTATCTTATCTAAAATTATTTTTCAATATTTATAAACTTGTGCTGGTTCAAAAATGTTTTTCACACAATTACAGGGCTAACGGACTGTCTTTTTTTCTAATGGATTCTATTATGATAATTATATTAACTGTGAATGCTTTACTCATTTTATTTTGACATTTCTTCACAACTTTATTCATAAAATTAAAACTTTTTGCAATATTCAATGAATTTATATTTTATGTAACTGATTGAATTTCACCATAAAAAGCACACACACAAAATATTTTGCACCATATTACAGAATGCTAACCAATATTTGAAAATGAGTAGTCAGACACTGAAAGTGAATACAAATTATGTATAGTGTTCTTAATAACAGTGTTGTTTGTTATGCTTTTAGATATGCAGTTATCTTTGACAATCGCATTATCAATGATAATACACAAATTCAAGGTGTCAAGAAAGTATCATTTGGTTTCTAACTTTACAAGATTGAAAGTGCATTGGAAAAGCAGATTTTGGTCAGAGAGTAGTTACCAGAATATTCAATCAAATCAAAAATTTGGTGTAGCCTGCTGCTGTTGCTGCTAAATCGCTTCAGTGGTGTCTGACTCTGTGCGACCCCATAGACGGCAGCCCACCAGGCTCCCCTGTCCCTGGGATTCTCCAGGCAAGAACACTGGAGTGGGTTGCCATTTCCTTCTCCAGTGCATGAAAGTGAAAGTGAAGTCGCTCCATCGTGTCTGACTCTTCGCAACTGCATGACTGCAGCCTAGCAGGCTCCTCCACCCATGGGATTTTCCAGGCAAGAGTGCTGGAGTAGGTTGCCATTGCCTTCTCCGTGGTGTAGCCTAAGCAGTCTATCTAGCTGACAAGATGGGATCGTTAACAAAATCGAAGTTCTAACGTGTAAAGCTATTGGAAACCTAAATACTTTTAGTGCTAAGCCTCAGAAGTTCACTCAGCATGCACACAACCAAGTGAGTTGGGTCTAACCCTTCTTTTTACTTACTATTCTAATTAAGCTGGTTATCTCACCTTGATTCATCTTGGTTTCTTTAGTATAAAGTGCAATGTTAACTTATGTTGCAGGTTTGCCATGAGCAGTTAAGATAGCAAAGTTCCTCACACACAGTAGGTCTCCCTCCTCCAAAAAAATACCATAATTTGATACAGAGTCTTTGTTGATCCGTCACTCAGTCATGCTCGACTCTTTGCAACCCCAAGGTCTGCAGCACACTAAGCTCCCCTGTCCTTTACTATCCCCTGGATTTTGTTCAAGCTCATGTCCTGTGAATCAGTGACAGAATCCAACCATTACATCCTCTAACACTAGCAAACAGAGTTTAACATTAATAAATCATTAGTCAAAATTCACAGAGCCTTACATATGCGCAGGCAACCTTTTTAAGATGGGTACAATAAAGGACAGAAACAGTAGGGATCTAACAGAAGAAGAAGAGATTAAGAAGTGGCAAGAACATGCAGAAGAACTATACAAAAAAGTCTTACTGACCTGGATAACCACAGTGATGTGGTCACTTACCTAGAGGCAGACAATCTGAAGTGTGAAATCAAGTGGGCCATAGGAAGCATTACTACTAAGCTGGTGGAGCTGATGCAATTCCAGCTGAGCTATTTAAAATCCTAAAAGGTGATGTTGTTAAAATGTTGCACTCAATATGTCAGCAAATTTGGAAAGTTCAGCAGTGGCCACAAGACTGGAAAAGATCAATTTTCCTCCCTGTCCCCAAAAGGGGTAATGCCAAAGAATGTTAAAATGTACAATTGTGCTCATTTCACATGCATAATATTATGCTCAAAATCCTCAAGCTACATTTCAGAAGTACATGAACTGAGAACTTCCAGATGTCCAAGCTGGATTTAGAAAAGACAGAGGAAACAGAGATCAAATTGCCAACGTCTGTTGGATCATAGAGAAAGCAAGGAGCTCCAGAAAAACATCTATGTCTGCTTCATTGACTAAGTCTTTGACTGTGCAGATCACAGCAAACTGTGGAAAAATCTTAAAGAGATGGGAATACCAGCCCACCTGACCTGCCTCCTGGGAAACCTGCATGCAGTTCATGAAACAATCAGAACTGAACATGGAACAGTGGACTGGTGCAAAATTGGGAAAGGAGTACATCAAGTGTTGTCCCCCTGCTTATTTAACATATGCAGAGTACAGCATGTGAAATGCCAGGGTAGATGAATCCCAAGCTGGAATCAATGTTGCTGGGAGAAAAATCAACAACCTCAGATATGCAAATGATGGCAGAAAGCGAAGAGGAACTAAAAAACCTCCTGATGAAGGTGAAAGAGGAAAATGAAAAAAAAAAAAAAACTAGCTTAAAGCTCAACATTAAAAAACTAAGATCATGGCATGTGGTCCCATCACTTCGTGCCAAATAGATGTGGAAAAAGTGGAAACAGTGACAGACTTTATCTGCCGGGGCTCCCAAAATTACTGCAGATGGTGACTGCAGCCATGAAATTAAACAACACTTGCTCCTTGGAAGAAAACCTATGATTCACCTGGACAACATATTAAAAAGCAGATACATCATTTTCCTGACAAAGGTCCATATAGTCAAAGCTATGATTTTTCCTGTAGTCATGTATGGATATGAGAGTTGGACCATAAGGTAGGCTGAACACTGAGGAATTGATGCTTTTGAAGTGTGGTGCTGGAGAAGACTCTTGAGAGTCTCTTGCACTGCAAGGAGATCAAACTAGTCAATCCTAAAGGAAATCAACCCTGAATATTCATTGAAATGACTGATACTGAAGCTGAAACTCCAATACTTTGGCCATCTGATGTGAAGAGCCAACTCATTGGAAAAGACCCTGATCCTGGGAAAGATGGAAGGCAGGAGGAGAAGAGGATGACAGAGGATGAGATGGTTAGATGGTGTCACTGACTCAATGGATATGAGTTTGAGCAAGCTCCAGGAGACAGTGAAGAACAGGAAGCCTGGAGTGCTGCAGTCCATGGGATTACCAAGAGTCAAAAATGATTTAGCAACTGAACAATAATAATAATACTGTCAAAAATGAAATAGAACTCTTGCTTCTACCATCTACATCAATCATTCATCATCTTCATTTATTTATGGAAAAATCAGCATCAAGACAAAAGGATTTCATAATAATTTTTATGTTTTATATCACTGAGCCAGCAAGGAAGCCCATTCCATATAGTGTAGATAATTTGAACAGTGCCACTTCAGATTCACTGTAGTCTTTTAGATTACCATTTTATTGGTGACTAAAACCCCATATTGTTGGAATCCTTTTCTGATTACCTTATTTGAAACAACATAAGTCAATACCTCCCTGTGGTAGTTCGCCTCTAAGATTACCCCAGTAATTCTCAATTCTCATCTTTGTAATCTGCTGCAGTCTCCTCTCATAAGGTTAATCTGTGTAACCATTAGGATGTTACTGAAATTGCAAAATTTGAATTCTGAGCATAGGTCATAAAAAACACTGCTCCTTCTGCCTTCCTCCTTCTAGGACTGCTGGCTGTAAGGGAAAATGACAATTTTGTGAGAACAGTTAAGCAATCCTTTGAAAAGGCCCAGGCTCATGGGACTCTGCTTTCTGTTAACTGCCAGCACACATTCTCTGGGCATAGAAAAGCCATTCCAGAAGTAGACTCTGTAATCCCGGCCACATCTTCAGTGACTGCAGCCCTGGAGGAAATCGCCTCTACAACTTCATGAAAGATCCCAAGCCCGAACCACCTGCTAAGCCTCTTCCAAATTTGTGACCCACTGGACATATCTGAACTGACAAATGTTAATTTTTATAGTAAGATGCCAAACGTTGGAGTAAGATGTTCTATAACTAATAACTCCATTTGTTTAAAAATAATAACAATAAAAAGGTCCAGATAATTTATTGGACCACCAAGAGCTAGGCCCTCCAAAAATAGAATAAATGAGGATCATGGCCTTCATAGAGTCCTTGTAAACTTTAACTGATAGCAACTATTCACAATACCATTGTCTTGCTTTTTTAACATTTTTACTGGATTTCTATGGCCTTGAGATCATAAAAAAAAAAAAGTGACTGGATTTTAGTGTAGAATAATAAAATGTTTTACTGACCTCATTAAGGTTAGCTTAAAAAAGCTAAGCTGAAATACGAATTATATAGGTCAAATGGTTCCTCTATTTTGTAGCATTTTTAAAAAATCTTCTTCAAACTCCCTCCAAAGATTCCAGTATCCATATCCCGTAATAAACAATAAAGGTTTATTTGAAGAATATAGAGAGGCGGAACAATTAAGTAACTACATTACCTAATGTATACATTGCCTACATAAAAGATTTTCTAGCAATTAAAATGGCTACTCAAAAAGAAAGGTAAACTGAGACATCTATGCTTATGTAGTAGAACAAATTGGACTTTATAGCAGCTATTACAATAAAGAGTATGTTATTTCTATCATGGATTCAAGTGGTGTTCTGAAGTTGGCTCTTACTGATTTATGAAGAACTGTTTCATACATCTCAGGAATTTTGAGAGAAACAGTTGAACCATCATCAACTTCAAATTACCCAAGGTGGATATTTATACCACGGAAATTGGCAAATACTGTTACAAATTAGGGCTTGTTGGTGTGTGTGTGTGTGTGTGTGTGTGGTGGTGGTGATCATAGAGATGTTTTATTTTGTCTCTTTTTTCCTTTCCAGAAAGCCGTTTTACCAATCTACATCTAGTTTCAACCTGAACATTGAATTCAAACATTTGAAACGTGATCTTGGATTCACAAATTTTTTTTTAATTTATAGATGACAATTTAGATTCTATGTTTTGTATTTTTACATGTATAATTTGTTTTCTTTGACACGCATGAGAAGAAGTCAGTCGCTTTTCTGCTCTCATGTACACAGTTCACTAGATGGTCCCTGATATAAGAACTGAGAAAAGCAAGTTTTGATTTATGAAAAGCATTTTGATGCTCAATATAACAGATATTTTCAAAGACATCTTTTGAGGAAATACAGTACCATCTGGATAACCTGTTACCATGCACCTGTGCCACATAATAATTTGTCTGAGAAGGGCAGTGCAAAATATAAAGCACTTATAATCAAGCAATCTTTGTATATCCGAAGCAGATATCATTTTCATATATTTCTCAATTCATTGATCATTATGATTTACTCCATAAATTGTTTAAAATAAAATAAAAGTAAGCTATTTTCTATAATTTCTCAAATGTTGCTGAGATTTGCTATATAGCAGTATATAATTTTGTCTTTATAAGAAAAATGTAAAATATGAATACATGTACAGAAAAAAAAAAAAAGACCCCACTGACACCTCCAGTAATATCGTGTCTATTTAAACTACCACATAGCTTTCACAAAAACCTCCTGATCTGAGTTCTGAGAATTATGAAGTAAAGGTATTATTATTATTCATAGTGAGGAAATTCTCTCTTTCAATATTCAGTAGCCCATCTTACCACTTTCTATTTCTTATTTATTTTCCTTTTTACTGAGAAGTAAATTCCTAATGATGACAGGAAATTTTTAAGAATAGAACAGCAAAGTATAACAGAATGATCTGTAACAAATATACATAGAGTTGTCATCTAGATAGATCTAAGCTATGTATGGTAACTAAATCTATCAGTTTATATGTGGTGCCCATTCAAAAGATCAAGAAAAGTGAAAAAATGGCCAACCCTAATTGTTTATACACGTGATTTATTATCCTAAATAAATCTATTTTCAAAAAGTAGGCAATCAGTTACTTAGTTTCTGCTACTGCTGCTAAGTCACTTCAGTCGTGTCCGACTCTGTGCGACCCCATGGATGGCAGCCCACCAGGCTCCCCCATCCCTGGGATTCTCCAGGGAAGAACACTGGAGTGGGTTGCCAGTTCCTTCTCCAATGCATGAAAGTGAAAAGTCAAAGTGAAGTCATTCAGTCATGTCCAACTCTTCACAACCCCATGGACTGCAGGCTCACCAGGCTCCTCCGTCCCTCGGATTTCCCAGGCAAGAGTGCTAGAGTGGTCACCATTGCCTTCTCCATTTACTTTGTTAGGAGCTTCCAAATGATTTTGATCATTCGAAAACATCTTATCTCTGATTTTACTTTGCTGTTATAGCACAAGAAATGAAATGTAAGGCACTTTAAAAGTGAATTTGGATACATTTTAACTATGTAATTAATATACAATCAGTATGCATGAGTGATATATGATATGCAATGAATATGCATGCTCATACCTACAAAATAACAAAATGATATACTTAATTTCTTCTAATGATTATGAACATTTGGGAGAAGATTCAGTATCTAGTGTGCTCAAGTTACTTTCCCCACTGATTTTCCCCAAAGTTTGAACATAGGAGTCTTTCAAATCATTCTATGAAAGAAAGAAGCAATGGAAAAACTGAATGAAAAACTATTCAATATTTGATTTTTCCCATTAAAACACACCCACATACACAAACTATGTATTACAAACTCTCCACAGTATTTCATGTTTTAAAATCCTTCTCTAACTCAAGGATCGCATCAATGGATACATTCATAAAGCTGAATAATAAAAAAGCAGTCTCAAGAAAAAAAAAAAGACTCATTATGTTGTGCGTCAGTATTTTCACTTTGGACAGTATCTTCCCAGGAGTGGTTCCATTTAAAAGCAACTCATCTAAACCACAGTCTCTCAGGGTCCTGTCTTCTAACTATTGTGAGAGGAGGTGGGTAAACTACTCTTTTGCTGTAAAGTTTTATCCTCCATGGGATGAAAGAAACCTTAGTGTAATAACTTGAACAGTGCTTTCTTGTAAAGCCTGTGAAAACACTTTATATCCTGTAGGAACTGAGTCAAAACTCCCCTTTTGAGGCCACAGGATGTCATTTTAGTGAACTACAGTGTCTCTTTCAGTAGATTATACACTGTTTAACTATAGTCTTCAGATACACAAAAGGAGCTATATGAATCAGAGAGTCCTTGTTTTCTCATGAACAGGTCCAGTGGACTCTCTTCAACTGAGACTGGAGCATTTTAGGCTAATCAGTTAGGGGGCAGTTTGTCAGAATATTTTTTACCATATGCTTATAACTGGGGACTCTATTCAGATAAGAAAAATTAATCAAAAGATGCTGACTAATTTCAGAAGAATAAATTTGAGACTTGCCAATTATATGAATAGAAAATTAGGGGTATTTGTTTAGTTAAACTATACTCCAACAATACTAACTTGCCTGTGTTATTTTTCTTCTAAATTCAAGGTGCTTTTTCAAGCCTATGAATGTTTGGGTGGGCTATCCCCTCTGCCTGAGGGGCTTCCTTCTCCCGTTTCTCTAGCATTCTAATGTTTACTGATGTGTCAAAGCCCAGCTCAGATGTCATTTGCTCTAATAAATCTTCACTGTTCAACTCATCCTTTCTTAAAATGTAGTTATTTATTCATTTATTCATAGTTAACAAACTTTTGTGTTTTGGAGAAGTTTTAGGTTCACAACAAAGTTGAGTGGTAAGTACAGAGAGCTCCCACATACACCCTGCCCGCTGGACACAACCCTTCTTCCACCATCAACATATTGCACCAGAGTGGTGCATCCGCTGTATCTAACTGATAAACTTACACTGACATATCACAGTCACCCAGAATCCATAGTTTACTTTAGAGTTCAGTCGACGTTGTACATTCTAGGGATTTTAACAAATGTATAATGGCGTATATCCACCAGTGCAGTTACATGGAAGAGTTTCATTCCCCAAAAAATCCTTTGTGCTCCATTTAATCAACTCTCCTTAATCCCTAACTCCTGACAACCATTGATTGTTTCAATGTCTCCGTATATTTGGAATCACAAAATATGTAGCCTTTTCAGATTGGTTTCTTTCACTTAGCCATATACACTTAAAATTCCTCCCTGTCTTTTCATGGCTTCAGTTCAGGTCATTCGCTCAGGCGTGTCCCACTCTTTGCGACCCCATGGACTACAGCATGCCAGGCCTCCTTGTCCATCACCAACTCCCAGAGTTTACCCAAACTCCTGTCCATTGAGTTGGTGATGCCATCCAACCATTTCCTCCTCTGTGTCCCCTTCTCCTCCTGCCGTCAATCTTTCCCAGCATCAGGATCTTTTCAAATGAGTCAGTTCTTTGCATCAGGTGGCCAAAGGATTGGAGTTTCAGCTTCAACATCAGTCCTCCCAATGAACACTCAAGACTGATCTTCTTTAGGATGGACTGGTTGGATCTCCTTGCAGTCCAAGGGATTCTCAAGAGTCTTCTCCAATACCACAATTGAAAAGCATCAGTTCTTCGGCACTCAGCTTTCTTTATATTCCAACTCTCACATCCATACATGACTACTGGAAAAAGCATAGCTCTGATTAGATGGAACTTTGTTGACAAAGTAATGTCTCTGCTTTTTTTTCATGGCTTAATAGCTCATTTCCTATTAGCACTGAATAATACTCCATTATCTGGATGAACGAGTTTTTCAGTTGGTAGAGAATCCACCTGTAATGCAGAAGACCCTGGTTTGATTCCTGGGTCAGGAAGGTCCCCTGGAGAAGGGATAGGCCACCCACTTCAGTATTCTTGGGCTTCCCTTGTGGCTCAGCTAGTAAATAATCTGCCTGCAATGTGGGAGACCTGGGTTTGATCCCTGGGTTGGGAAGATCCCCTGGAGAAGGGAAAGGTTACCCACTCCAGTATTCTGGCCTGAAGAATTCCATGGACTGTATAGTCCATGGGGTTGCAAAGAGTGAGACATGACTGAGCAACTGTCACTTCACTATGGAAGGACATCATGGTGACTGAAATTTTAGCAATTATGAATAACACTGCTGTAAATAAGCCTGTGCAGATTTGTATTGCATATTTATGGAATTAGCACATAAATAACAAGTGCTGACTCTCTGGCAAGCTCTGTGGTATGTAATGATATCCATGATATCTGTGATAGAGGTATGACCTATGAGAAGATTGTGAGTGATATTATTGGGAATATAATGAGAAGTATGGAACTTCCCCGTAAAAATAGGTAGCAGCAGCAAAATACAGCTATAACAATAGCATATAGTATGCCTGTAGATCTGACACACTGTTCAGGCTTGACGTGTATCATGGCATTCTCAAAACTTATAATCTGTTCATAGATTTCCAAAGGGAAAAAAAAAGTTATAAATGGAAGAAATACACCAACATTACAAATACTAATGAGGGATCGAGAAAGAAAACTACTAAAAACGTTTTATTGGATTTTGTAATTGGAAGTTTATTGGGAAACTTGGGAAGAATATTTAAGTGCTGCTATGTCAGATATTATTCTAATCATTTTACATCTAATAGGTGATTTAATCCCCATAATAAAACTATAGAGAAGTATTACCATTTTTCTCAATTTACACACGAGAAAACAACACTGAAGTATATAGAGATTGAGTGATTTGCCCTACACTAGAAGGCAATGGCACCCCACTCCAGTACTCTTGCCTGGAAAATCCCTTGGACGGAGGAGCCTGGTAGGCTGCAGTCCATGAGGTCACTAGAGTCGGACACGACTGAGCGACTTCCCTTTCACTTTTCACTTTCATGCATTGGAGAAGGAGATGGCAACCCACTCCAGTGTTCTTGCCTGGAGAATCCCAGGGACAGGGGAGCCTGATGGGCTGCCGTCTATGGGGTCGCACAGAGTCGGACATGACTGAAACGACTTAGCAGCAGCAGCAGCAGCAGCAGCACACTACTAGTCCCAGCTGAAGCTAAGGTATAAACTTGGCAGCTGGCTAAAAGCCTCATGCTCACTTTGCTATACTACATCTTGGCTTATGGTCACAGCATTCATAGTTGAAAACTGCTTATACCATTTCCAGGGCATTCAAGGGAGTCTCGACTTAAACGTAATCTTTCAACCCAATGTGATAGTAATTATTTTCCCCTCCTTTTCTAGAAATCTCCTTCCCTAGAAGGAACAATTTTCCAAAGCAATTCCTTCCTAATTTATTTTAGGCCATTTCTCTGTACCATCTACAGATATTGTTTCTACTAGCACTATTATAAGAGGTAGTACTGCTTCTACTGAAATTGTAACAGATCAATAGCATGGTCCTTTTGATATTTTAAAAACAAATATCAGTGGGAAGGATCCAAGTGGGCCTATTTAATAGTGAATGTCTCTTCATAAGAAATTGCTTTTATTTGAAACATGTTTTATAAATACAAAATTGCATGGTGTTGTGGTCAGTACAGGCTGTGAAGTCAGAACAACCCATGCCACCACTTCCTGACTAGGAGATTTCAGAAGGCCTTAACCAGTCTGACAATTTTTATTTCTAATTTTTGGCATACACACCGAGGAAACCAGAATTGAAAGAGACACGTGTACCCCAATGTTCATTGCGGCACTGTTTATAATAGCCAGGACATGGAAGCAACCTAGATGTCCATCAGCAGATGAATGGATAAGAAAGCTGTGGTACATATACACAATGGAGTATTACTCAGCCATTAGAAAGAACACATTTGAATCAGTTCTAATGAGGTGAATGAAACTGGAGCTGGTTATACAGAGTGAAGTAAGCCAGAAAGAAAAACACCAATAAAGTATACTAATGCATATATATGGAATTTAGAAAGATGGTAATGATAACCCTGTATGCGAGACAGCAAAAGAGACACAGATGTATAGAACAGTCCTTTGGACTCTGTGGGAGAGGGAGAGGGTGGGATGATTTGGGAGCATGGCATTGCATTGAAACATGTATAATATTATATAAGAAATGAATCACCCATTTAGCTTCGATGCAGGATACAGGATGCTTGGGGCTGGTGCACTGGGATGACCCAGAGGGATGTGGGAGGGCAGTTCAGGATTGGGGAACACATGTACACCTGTGGCAGATTCATGTTGATGTATGGCAAAACCAATACAATATTGTAAAGTAAATAGCCTCCAATTAAAATAAATAAATTTAAAAATAAAAAAATAAAAATAACCCATACCTACTTTATAAGGAAGGCTATAAATCATAAAATGTAAATCACCAATTTGCATATTGTATATAGTATGTATATATAATAGTATTCCACATATGTTGAATTTAATTATATTAAATATTAAATATAGTTCTCCTGAGAGCTATTATATTAATTGACAATTCAACAGCCCAGTGGAATCCCATTGTATACAGGGAGGTATTGAAGCTCCGAGAAATTATGTGACTTGCTACAATTCAGAGAGCTAGAATCTAACTCTGAATGATTCGTGTAGGGAACAATGGCAGAGGGAGGTTCAAATGTATTCAAAGTCTCTGAAAAATAAAACAAAAAAAAGAAGCTGTATATGTGTGTACAGAATTTTTCTGTATAAATGCATTCTGTATCAACTCTAAAGTTTATTTTTTAAAAATCTGAATAATTCAAACATTTTTCTGTAAATTAGACCTTTCTAAATTGTACTTATAAAATGTTTTGCAGAAGAAATAGACCAATTATTTTTTCCTTTTCTGGCATATTTACATCTTCTAATATTTCTTATAATGGACTGATCCTTCTATGTATTTTATTTATTTTTTTAATTAATTTTTATTTTTTAGTTTGTTTTGCTTTACAATACTGTATTCATTTTGCTATACATCGACATGAATCAGCCACAAGTGTACATGAACTCAAATTAATATTAATAAGGCAGTCTCAAATGTACTTTGCTACCCTACACTCTTAATTGTCGATTTGTCTTCAGTTGAGTAGTCACAAAGTGTTTTGTTTAGCTTTAATGTTCATTACTGGCCATCAAAACAAAATAGATTTTCTTTTATTTGAATAAAGATGAATTCTATGTATTAAAGTTTTATGTATACATTTTATGATGCTCAAATATTTTCCTTAGTTGGTAATATATTCTGGTTTTTGTTGTTTCTCATTATTTAAGAAAAGGACTTCCATTGCTAAGATAGAGAAAATGTTTATATATGTAATAAAAGTAATAATCATAAAACTGCCTTAAAGCAAAACAAATTCCATCCAAAAATCTATAAACACTTCATTAATATTACAATTACATGTAGTTTTTATACCCAGAAGACCATCTAAATAAAAATGTAGTCATCTTAATTAGCAACACTATCAATTTACATTAACCACATTAAAGTTGCATAAAAAGAAGAAAATCTTTACCCATTTCTCATGTAAAAAGTTTAGAAATTGTACCATGTATGTTGGAAAATAAGAAAGCTTGAAGAGTTATTCTTTATTTCTGTCATTCATACAGCCTTATTTTTTAAGGCCTGTAGTTTATTTATTTAATTGTCTGAATATTCTTGAATTATCCAAATCACATCTGGTTTTCTGTGTTCTATTCATTTGAGAACTGTTTCATGGTCACACTTACCAAAAAATGCTAACTCAACTCTGTTCTTGCTTTGTGGCATTCTCCTAGGGATGGCTTGCTAGTGCTTACGCACAATTCCAAGCAGGACTTTGGGAGAGTACCTACTAGCTTCGATTCCTAGAAGGGAAACAGTTTAATCAGCAGGGGTCATGATTAAACTTTTAAAATTCTGTTTAATTATTAAATCTGGTTGACAGCACTTGGCTGACTTTCACATTGAGCCTTCTGTTATCAAAATCCTCTTACTTTATTGCAAATGCTTTTCTCAAAACCAGGAAAGTGATAAATGTCATTCTAGAGCACACATAGAGGATCCTGATTCAGGGTACTCTTTCTCCTTTTTAAACCATCTCATTATGGTCCATCACTAACATAAAATCACATTGTACTTTTAAATGTTATTTGTAAGGTCATACTTTCCCACATAAACAATGCTGTTCATCACCATCCGGCTTATGCTTAATTCTGGGTACAATATTGCTCATTGTCACCCTGGGAAATTTCTTGTGTACCTGTGATCTTCCCTCTCCTGCAGGAATGAAATGGTATTAACCACACAGGGTTATTGTGAAGGTTAAATAAACAAGTTTGGTGAACCACCCAGCATAGGAGATGTGTAAAGCATAGCCAGGTTCTCATATCAGGAGGTTCACCTGGGGAGATGAATTCTTGGAAGCACCTTTCCCTTCACACTCTGATGCTGATATCATTTTTTGTAATTGTCACCATAATCCTCACAGCAACTTAATTCAATTTTATTTACTATGTGTTTTAGTACATGTCTTCTGAAGCTAGATTCTCAACAAATGACTTTTTTTTTTTTTTTTAACAAGAAGGGGGATTTAAAAGGAAAAGAAAGAAAAGAAAAGGAAAAAAAAGCAAAGAAAATTTCCTCTTTATTTCTGGTAATACAGCCTATTGTAGTCATTTTTAAACTATGTGTCTCTGGAAATCCTGATCTACCACATGCAATAAGTGTATTTTTCTTTGCATATTTTTCTATATTTGCTTTTTAGACCCTTTCTAACTTCCTTTATGCCCTGTTCCCTAACTCGTAAATATTCAGAGCCCCGAATACTTTGGCTTCCCTTGTGGCTCAGGTGATAAAGAATCCATCTGCAGTGCAGGAGATCCAAGAGACTCAAGTTCGATCCCTGGGTCAGGAAGATTCCCTGGAGAAGGAAATGGCAACCCACTTCAGTATTCTAGCCTGGAAAATCCCAGGGACAGAGGGGCCTGGCGGGCTACAGTCCATGGGGTCTCAAAGAGTCAGATACAACCAAGCAACTAAGCACTATTTTATGCTTCCCACTGTAGCTTCCCAAAGAAGCTTCACCCCGAAGTCTTATCTGTCCTCCAATTCTTCAAAATTATCTCACCCTGATAAAAGCCCTCATTCTTTCAGAGGGTCAGTTTCAAGGGTGTTACAAAAGAATTCCTTTTCTGAACTGATTTATGTGACGATATGGGCTTCCTTGGTGGCCCAGATGATGGAGAATTCGCCTGCAGGGTAACAGCCACAGGAGACCCTGTGGGGGGAAGATCTCCTGGAAGATCCCCTGGAGAGGGAAATGGCAACCCACTGGAGTGCTCTTGCCTGGAGAATCCCATGGGTAGAGGAGCCTGGCAGGCTACAGTCCATGGGGTCGCAATGAGTCAGACACGACTGAGCGACTTTCACTTCACTTCACAGGTGAATATATGTACGGCCCTTAACTCCTTCCCCCTGCTTATACTGGAAAGAGAGGAAAGAGGTACACAGATACGTTTTTGACAGACTTTCAGAGGTTTGCCCTACAACAAAGGGGAAAGCACGTACAGTGTCAGAGAGGAATCTCGCATGAGGGCAAGAAGTGTCATCTTTAATCAAACCAGGGAAATCTACTTCACTGGCCCAGGATCGGACCCTCCAGTACTTTCTACTTCCGAAATTAAACCATCATCCTCATCTATTTCCAAGCCTGTAGCTTTATTTATTTATTAC
This sequence comes from Aepyceros melampus, assembly GCA_006408695.1. Lineage (NCBI taxonomy): Eukaryota > Metazoa > Chordata > Mammalia > Artiodactyla > Bovidae > Aepyceros > Aepyceros melampus. The sequence continues at coordinate 152,869 of SJXQ01000276.1, forward strand.
AGCTCCGAGTATCTGGTTGTTTTCAGCTTTTACACACTCACTCCCACAGGGAAATCTCAGGAGTCTCCCAAGATGCAAGCAAACGCCCAAGGTCGGTGTCATTTGTGTGCCCCTGTGGTTTGTAAAGCTGACATTTATTGACCAAGGAACCTTGCTCTGTTCAGAAGCTATGCTCAATAACAGCATATTAAACCTCAGAACTGATTGTGCTGTATGAAGCAGAGGCATCATCTGATATCTCTGGGTCCATGGGCAGTATGTAACATTTCTTTTTGCTGTATCTTTTTTTAATTAACTTGATTTTTATTGAAGGATAATTGTTTTACAGAATTTTGCTGTTTTCCATCAAACCTCAACATGAATCAGCCATGAAAGTAAAAGTGAAGTCGCTCAATTGCGTCTGACGCTTTGCGACCCCATGGACTGTAGCCTACCAGGTTCCTCCGTCCATGGGATTTAGAAGCAAGAATACTGGAGTGGGTTGCCATTTCCTTCTCCAGGAGATCTTCCTCACCCTGGGATTGAACCCAGGTCTCTCGCATTGGAGGCAGACGCTTTACCATCTGAGCCACCAATCAGTCATAGGTATACATATATCCCCTCCCTGTTGAACCTCCCTCCTGTCTCCTGCCCCATCCCACCCCTCTAGGTTGATCCAGAGCCCCTGTTTGAGTTTCCTGAGACAGACAGCAAATTCCCGTTGGCTATCTGTTAAGTTTCCCTGTTACTCTTTCCATACATCTCACCCTTTCCTCCCCTCTCCCCATGTCCAGAAGTCTATTCTGTCTGTCTGTTTCTTTGAGCTGCTTACTTATACATTTCTGATGTCTGGTAAACTTCACGATGCTCCTGCCGTCACTGTTAGATCCTGTGAATTACTCCCCTAGGATTTTAGCTAGTAATAGGTAACTAAGCATCTTGCATATGATGGTCAGTCAGTAGACATGATTCATGAATTTGGTAAAGAAGCGAAAAAGAATAACTGACATTATAAAAATACTGTCAGCGGATATTTTTACTAACCTGCACTCAGTTGGATTAGTAAATTGACTTTCAATAGGTATCACAACTAAAAGGGAAGTTGTCACGATTGAATATCTGCTTAGTAATTGCTTTCTTAATTTCTTTTCCCTGAAGGACAACTATGCCCAGTGAATTCACTCTCAACCATCTAATCCAAATACAGTCAATTAGAAAAAAAAAAAAAAATGAAACGACTTTTAACAGACAGACATTTTGAGCTGGTGTACAAAGGTGGAATGATTACAGTAATTCATTTAAATTTCTTATTTGCACGTGCGTGTTAATGATGACTCAGAAACAACCTTTGATATTCACGGTGTGTCAATCACTTTGAGATTCATTCATTCAGTTGTGTGATCAAGGCAACTCTTCAGAGCTGGGCCACTGAACAACAGAAGCTTTGTGAGTCCCTGGGAGTCTCTGCTGCCACCTGCTCTTCCCCTCCTTGGCTTTCACATAAGTTACTTTGTTCCAAGGATGTTGGCACATGCTCAGTGCTCTTAGGACAAGATTAATACTGTGAACTGGCATGGCTTTCCTGGACATCTCTGTCTTGTTGTTTCTCTAACACATTCCACTAACTACCTTTAATATCTAGTATCACCACTCACACAACAGGGAAACAAGTCTCATTTTCTGTCTAGCAATACTTCAATTGGAAATTGCTCAATTACTGAAAGCTTCATCACTTTTGAGATACATATAATAATTAAGACAAGATGGACTTTAGAGGAAATTGAACAATAAGATGGAAGGAAAATATTCTGAAGCCCATAAATCTGTTTTTCCTGGCCTTGAATACTTACTCTATTTTTGTCACTCTGTAAATGCTAGATCCTTAATTTGGCAGAATGGACTTTTTAAAAAAATAAATGTTTCATTTAGGTAAACCTGTGGAAATTCAAAGTTAAATATGCACACTCCAAGTGATTTGTGGGGTTTGACTAGAAATTACTCTTAGTTGGAAGGAGCCTAAGTTCTCTAATAGCTGAGTTCCCAAACCTAAGTTCTCCAATAGTTCTCTCGAAGTTCTCCATCTCTCACTAGCAGATGACCCAGTTAGGTGTGCAGATTTGAAAAACACCTTTTTATTGATTCTCTACTAAAAAGGATGTTTGTAAATCAAAGAAACACATAGGTGATACAGAGCTGATTGAAAAAAAGTGCAAAAGGCAAAATCTTTTAGTAACTGTGTCTTCAAATGGAGAAAATGGCAGACACTGATGCTGGGCTCATTTTGGACACAGTCAACACTCAGTCCAGAAGACCATGAAGGAAGCAAGACTGCATTATTAACAAATAACAGTAATTCATCCAGCAGTCCTAGGTATTCAAGGAGAGCTTTTAAAAAATCCATACTTAAACACTCTCCCCAAAATTCAAATTTAATTGGAATGTGCTCTCCTTTGGTAGGACTCAGGTGTAAATAATTTTAAAACTGTTCCATGAGATGCTAATCCGCAGTTAAATTTGAGAATAAAGATCTAGTCCATTCTTTGGACCCATATAGGCACTGTCAGTATAAGTGTTTCAATTGGTAGATATTTATTTATGCAAAATTTCCCAATGAAACTTTGGTGACAGACACATGTTGAAAGAATGAATGAATGAAGAAGAATATAAAGGTAATGCTTGAGAAATGATTTTGTTGAGAAAATTAAGAATATATGCTATCCTTATTAAATTTGCTTCATAGATAAGAGAGTATCCTCTGTGCAGATATAAGGTAGCCAGAAATTCATATTGAATTCTCAGACTCCACAGAGATATTTCTCAATGTGTAAGCCAAAAACAAAAATGAATGCTGGTTGTGTTATCCAGGAAATTGCCTTCTCAATTCTGTAATATTTTTTATTTTTTTTAAATCCTTGATTATATTATCCTTCCCAAAACACCACATTTCCACTGAAATATTTCTAGCACAATTGTTATTTAGGACAGAGATGTTCCATTCTTTCTCTTCTCCATAGTTGAAATCCACAAGTTTCATTTATTGTATAAGTTTCCAGACATCATTTTATCAGATTTGTCACTGGACAGAAATTTATCAGGAGTTAAGAACTAACCCCAAGAGGAAATATATTCTAATTCATATGACAAGTTCCTAAATGCTATCTGTATTTTCCTGAACAGGCATCACCCTCAGCTACTCTCCAAGTAGTCAATTTTAAACCCATGTAGTCTTTAAAGCCATTCTTTTTTATGAGTACTGGGAATGTATCCACAAACAATATGGACAGAGGTCTTGCCATTCGGAAGCTTATGCACAACTGAGAGAGACAGATATTGACAAACTAACCACTAGCAGATGAATACAAATAATCTAGGATAGTGGCGTCCCTTTCTTCTTTGCAAGGACAAATTGTATTTTCAACCTATACATTCCTTTTGCCATGATAATATACAGCTTCAGTTGGGTGATTAGGGTTTGTTTGTTTATTTAATTTCACGGAACATATGTTATCTCTTATTACTCAAAGAGGCTTGTTTGCTTTTGTTTGCTTCCCTCTGAGAAAAATACAAGTTGAACAAAACTGGAGTTTTCACAAATCAGTGCAACTCTAAGAACGAATTTTTTTTTTTTCCTCTGAGGATTGCTCACTGTCTATTTATCTTTGTCTATCTCCTTTCTCCGTGTCTGCTTCCACTCAAGAGACCAGTTTCTTGGCTCATATTCTAACTAATCCAGCATAAATGTACTGGGTATATATTATGTGGAAGGCATTACCCCATGTGCTAAACCAAGCAGATAGGGCCCCCATCCATAGGAACCTTGACAGCTCAGGAGAAGAGACAAGAAATCATACAAACAAATATGTACCACCAAATTTGACCAGTACTATAAAAGTTGCTAAAAGAGAATATCAGGGAAAGCTAAATTAGACTAGGTGGTAAGAGAAGGACCAATTGAAGAAATGCCTGTTGAAAACTGAGAGTGCTTGAGTAGAAGGATGCTCTGGAAATGGCCTTGAAGTGGAATAGAGCTTAGCAGATTTGAAGAACTGAAAAGTAAGCCATGAAAGTAAACCCCAGTGAGGGAGGAGGAGGCAGTATGAGGTGAGATTTCGGAGGTGGAGGGAGAGTGACAGAGAAGAGATAAGGCATCATTTATAGTCTGTGTCAGAGTTTACATTTTAGGCACAATGGAAAACCTCAGAATTATTTGAGCCAAGCAAGTCATTTGTAACAATTTCCATTTTTTAAGATCACTCAGTTAACTTTGTGGAAAATGGATAAAAAGGAAGTAAAAGCAGAAATGAGAATCTACTCAGTCTGTTTGAGTCTTTTGTTGTCCAGTTGAGAAAAGCTTGAAATTGGGTAAGCAGCTGGCAAACGATATGGAACAAAAGTAGTTAGACTTGAAATATATTTTGGAAGTAGGATTTATGGGGCTTGCTCATAGTTTAGACTCAGGAGTGAAGGAGAGAGAGGATTCATGAATGACACTCAGGCTTCTCACTTGAGCACAAGTTTACAGTAAGACCTTCAGATCAGTTCAGTTCAGTTCAGTCACTCAGTTGTGTCCGACTCTTTGCGACCCCATGAATCACAGCATGCCAGGCCTCCCTGTCCATCACCAACTCCTGGAGTTCACTCAAACACATGTCCATCTAGTCGGTGATGCCATCCAGCCATCTCATCCTCGGTCGTCCCCTTCTCCTCCTGCCCCCAATCCCTCCCAGCATCAGAGTATTTTCCAATGAGTCAGCTTTTTGCATGAGGTGGCCAAAGTATTGGAGTTTCAGCTTCAGCATCAGTGCTTCCAGTGAACACCCAGGACTGATCTCCTTTAGGATGGACTGGTTGGATCTCCTTGCAGTCCAAGGGACTCTCAAGAGTCTTCTCCAACACCACAGTTCAAAAGCATCAATTCTTCTGCACTCAGCCTTCTTCATAGTTCAACTCTCACACCGATACATGACCACTGGAAAACCATAGCCTTGACTAAACGGACATTTGATGGCAAAGTAATATCTCTGCTTTTGAATATACTATCTAGGTTGATCATAACTTTCCTTCCAAGGAGTAAGCGTCTTTTAATTTCATGGCTGCAATCACCATCTGCAGTGATTTGGTAAGACCTTACACAAGTCCTTATGATGAATGAAACAAGGCCAGGTTCACTGTGCTACAGGCTAGGAGGTTAAATCCAGTCTAAGGATAAAAGAGGGCTTGCCTGATAGCCCAGCTGGAAAGAATATGCTTGTAATGCAGGAGACCTTGGTTCAATTACTGGGTCAGGGAGATCCCCTCAAGAAGGGATGGGCTACCCACTCCAGTATTTTTGGGTTTCCCTTGTGGCTCAGATGGTAAACAATCTGCCTGCAGGCTAGAGACCTGGGTTCAATCCCTGGGTTGGGAAGATCCCCTGGAGAAGGGAAACACTACCCACTCCAGTATTCTGACCTATACAGTCTGTGGGGTCACAAAGAATTAGACAAGGCTGAGGGACTTTTGCTTTCACTTTCAAAGATAAGGAAGACCTCCCTGAGGAAATCAAGTTTATGTTGAAATTTGAATAACAGAAGAGTTGATTAGGCAAAGAACTGGTTTCTCTAACCCAAGGTGTTGCTTTTGAAATTTTTATAGGTAAATAGTTCACTTACTTTATATTTTTTCCTTCAAGTTTTTAAAAGAGGTGACCTGATTGACTCATTTTATCCTTTCCAGCCTAGGTCATACACAGATTAGGTCAACGGTCAGCCTATATTTGATTTTTCCTACATAGTACGCCTACAGAGAGAGCCACAGTCAAGATACATAGAAGGGAAGACATGTGTTAGGGTCAAATGGACAGTTCCCAAAAAGGAGCTTTCTGTCTCCATGTTTTATAACATTATTTAATGTCACAAGATAAGTTATTTCCATATTCAATTTCTCAGTTGCTCAATTGGAAGGAAAACTGAATTTTTTTTCTCTCATGGTTAGTAAGGGCCTGGAGGGAAGGTGTGGTCCTCTTCACATTGTTTCACATTTAAATTCCAGACAGAAGAGAAACTATTAGTCATAGATGCATAGAAACCTCTGAGGCTTAGAAAGTCCAGGGTGGTCAGAAAGTAACATTTTAAGTTATCATTCCCTTGAGAAGATGAGTGGCTGGGTGGAGGCTCTGGGGCCTCTTCATCCTGTTTGCCAACCCACTTTTAGTATATTTCGTAACATCTGTGAATGGTTTACTGTTCCAAACAAGGCATCATTAAATCGGTTTTGTTTATGACTGACTCCAAGAATCTCTGATCTTGTATAAATTCAAAAGGCAACTAGAAATTTTCTCATGCTCTTGGCCCAAGGAGTTATATTAAATCATTTTGCCATAGATTGCTTATCTACAAGTCTTGTTAACGGCATGACTACTTTGCCCTCTGGGCTTATTTTTTACATTAAGCCTGTATGATGGAATTGTTCTAAATAATAATAGGGATTCTAGGCCAGGCCACCAGACAGGTGTCCATGTTTAAGGACAGACAAAAACGACAACCTGGAACTTGCTGGGATTACTTTCACATGGGGATTTATTACTTGGGCTAGGAAGTTGGGATGACAACCCCAGCATCTAAGCACATGAAATGGAGTCAGTGCTTGCGGACCCCTGGGGCTTTCTGCTTCCTATTTAGGCTCACTCCTGCCGGATCCTTTCAGTAACCTAAGAGAATTGAAGAGGATAACAGGTGAATGGAGGCTGGAGCTGCAAACTGCCTTTCCACCTTCTCAGCCTGAGGGCTTAAGGATGAGAGGCCATGTCCAATCTTTATAAAAGGCAATTCTACTTGCCATTAATTGCATAGCCTAGTTACTTCTGTGTTATATTTCTTAAGGTTATACTGTAGGTCATTTTCCAGATTTCAGTGAAGCAGGCTATTCATGACCTAAAACAGTAAGATTCTGTATTGTTTAGGGCAGAATTTCCTAGTGTTTCTAATGTCATGACATAGAATATGTTTAAATAAGAGATTTTGCAGAAGATGTTGAGTGGCCTAATGATTCTAGCAGCTTCAGGTTCTACCCCATCTCCCCAAGGATTGAGATCAGTATCTTGCACACTTGAAATCCTTTTGTGGTATTTTGTAGTACACTGCCAAATTAAAATCATTTAATTTGGCATGATATAGTGGCTTATTAGCTTTAGGAGACCAAATGATGGACCAAGTCTCACATGGAAGCTAGTAACTCAGAGTTCTAGCTTGTAGCTTCAATATCCCTTTTTTACAAAAACATTAATCAGTTGATCTAAGAAAGAATTGGAAATTTTTGCCTGAGCCAAATTTGAAGATTATCACCCAGAAAGAGCACCTCAGAAAACTCTGAGAATTGTTGTTAGAAATCAAGGCACAGTTATATGAGTTTTTTGAGAGAGGACCCCATCTGTTTTAAAGTATCAAAAAATGTATCATTGACAGTTTACATAATCAAAATCTAAGTGTCTTCCTGGTGGGTCATGTGACCTCCTCTAAGATCAAGAAGAGTTGTTTAAAGAGTTGTCTCGTGGATGCTAGGGGAATGTTGCTCTTTATGGCTGAAGAGGTGTTCCTGCCAATGGGGAGATTTGGTCAACGCATGATACAAATACACAATGCACAGTGAGGGGTAAGAGGAGACCAAAAGGCAGAGAAGAATTTTTATGGTTAAGTCTGTCTTGTCTTGTCATAAGATATGAATTCTATTTCATGCCCCCAAGGTAGTTTCTTTGTCCACATGAATCCAGTGAACTCATCACCAACCTCATGGTTCAGAAATCTGGATGAAGGAATTGGGGAAGGAAGGAAGCCATGCGCCCTGAAACCTAAAAGTAACACACTTCACTTCTTCATGCACCGTTGCTTAAACTCAGTGAAACAGCAGGCATAATTTCAAGGGAACCTGGGGAAGGTAGTCTTTGACTGAAAAAATAATTGATTTTATAAGAAGTGATATCATGGAAGAGTCATTGGGTATTGAGGAACTAATAGTCTTTCTAATGTCAGCCCTGTGGATACTTAAGTGAGTATCTCTATGCACATTTCATCATATGTATAGACAACACTCATCTCTTCTCTAAAAGATACAGTTGCATATGTCCAGGAAGTTAAATGGGATCTTGATGATCTCTATGAGGTCCAGATAGCCTTTTGGGGTTCTGGTGACTCCTAAATTAAAATAGCAAGTTTTTCAAATCTCTTCTCCACTTGCCACACACAAATGACTTGCATAAAACTGTGGACTCATAAAAAGATAATGTCAGTTATATTCAGAAAAAAAAGAAATAAGAAATATACAGCAGCCTCATGTCCATTAGAGTTATCAAACCCCACTGGATGGAAGTTGCAACTATGTCCCCAACTTGGCAGTGAAGTAAATTCTTTTTTTATTCCATCCCACAACTCTGGGTCTTGTTCTCTTGGAGGTACAGTCTTACACCTGTTCTTCATTCATCCTAGAATTTTCCCCTGAAACAATCTTCTTCTCCATTATCCTCAGTGACCGCATCCAAAGTAAACAATGGAGAATTGGCCCTTCTTGGCAACAGCACGGCTTTTACATCTCCATTCCTGCTACTACACTTCTGAGGGCACAGACATTACTTAGGTCACACGCCTTTTGGCATGCAGGTTTGACATTTGTTTATCAATATAGTCCTCTGGAAATTTAACAGATTTCTATAATACTATGCTGCTGCTAAGTTGCTTCAGTCGTGTCCGACTCTGTGCGACCCCAGAGACAGCAGCCCACCAAGCTCCCCTGTCCCCGGGATTCTCCAGTCAAAAACACTGGAATGGGTTGCCATTTCCTTCTCCAATGCATGAAAGTGAAAAGTGAAAGTGAAGTCGCTCAGTCTGACTCTTAGCGACCCCACGGACTGCAGCCTACAGGCTCCTCTGTCCATGGGATTTTCCAGGCAAGAGTACTGGAGTAGGGTGCCATTGCCTTCTCCCTATAATAGTATATTTACTTCTAATTACCAAAGATATTTTTTTTTTAAACCAAAGACTTTATCGTTTTTATTCACTAATCTGTCTTCTCATCCCTCCTTAATAACACACAGATACTATCTTAAAGCAATCTAGAAAATAAGTTTAGGTGAGAAAGATAAGCCCTTTTAATATGATTTCTGCCATCAGGATAGCTCTGGCCTAAAAATCTTAAACTGGAAGTGTTTGAGCAGTCCTTGGGTGTATATCTCTTGCTATCTTCAGAGCCATCTCATACAAATGTTTTAGTTTAAGGTACAAAAGCAGTTTTTGTATTTCGGTATTTTGTTTTAACTTTCAAGGCTCTTAGTTACCAGCCACTCAGCCAAATTGGATTGCTGAATTCAGGCAACTAAAGTTCCCATTATTCTCACTGTTTATATTCAAAATTCTCCTTATAAGATGATTAGCAATATCCTGAAATCATTTTCCCTTTGCAAAATTTGTTAAAAGTATCACTACATGCAAATGATATTGACATTCAAGACTTCTTTTTAAAAAACTATATTTTTCTAGAGTTATTATACTGGTTAGAATATGATCTGACTTTCAAGATATCATAAGCAACAATTTTATCAAGCACTTTTTAATAGCATTCCAACTTTTCAGCCAGGAATATTGTGTCTTTGCTGCCCATTTCCTGACAACTTAACCAATAAATATTACATATTTCAAGATGTGATATGTCAAGACATCACTCAGGTGCCAAATTTTGTGGTAGCTAGAATATATTTCAGCTGTTCAACAAAGCTGTTTAACAGAGACTCATAAATACTTACATAAGACAGAATTTTATTTCTTTCTTGGTAGCAATCTGGATACAGGCTGCCCTTAGCTACTAAGCAGATCTACTTTACAAGAGCACCCAGAGACATAGGATCTTCTCAGACTGTTGTTTCATCTTTCCTAGAGAATCATCCTTGCCCACATGGTATAAGCTGGCTCAACAGTATATCTGCATCTCAGGAAATAGCATGAGGAAAAGAGAAAAAAAAGAAAGATGTATACCTTTAAGATCTTAACTGAGAAGGCATTTTATTTACTCTTTCAGACATCATTGACCAAAATTTAATAACAAAGCCAAGACTACCTACAAGGCATTCTGAGAAATATAGTTTTTGACTAGGCAGTTACAGGCTCACTTCTGTCATTATGGAGGAGAAGAATTTAATTTGTATAGAAAAATAGGAATCTCTTTCACAGGTTTCTTTGGTTCCCACCTCCAGTCCCCCAGAAAATCATTTCTTTTGGACAAATATGAGTTTTTACAGAATGCAAAGTTTTCATGGTTATTCAAGAAAAACCTCAAATCTAGTCATAATTTTTAAGCCTTGCAAGTGGTTCTTTCTGATGTCTCCAAATTTAGGGGGTTCTACAAGAAGTTATTCTTCTTAATAAGTCAGTTAAGTGAAGGTAGCAAGAAATGGAAAGTCATTGGAGTTGAAAGAGGGAGTAAGTAACGGAAGAGATTATTTGAAAGTATAGAATTTTCTCGTTTTAATGAGCTCAGTTGAAAAGAAATTCTGTTTTATTTATGAACCCAGTTTATATCTCCTGATTTGCCTTCCATATTTTAATTCTATACCATGTGGAAAGAAGAATTACTTGCTTTAAAAATTGGTAAACTCGAGATCGGGGTGGTTGTTTTTCTTGTGTCTCTGAAGACTGACATTGAAGAAGAATTTCCTTGAGATGTGACTGAAGAAAATCTGCACGGTTTAAAATCTTGCCCGAGTCTTCTCTGACCTCATGAAGGAATAAGGGATGACTGAAATGAACAACCAAGACAAAAACAAGATGAAAGAGGCTGATTGTATTAATGGTTTGACTGGAACTCGGAGACTCAAGCTTAGATCAAGTCTGGAACATCACTTTAAGGAAACTGGTTCAAGATAGTGGAGTAGAGGGACATGTGCTCTCCTCCTCCTGAAACAGCACTGAAATTACAACTAGCAGTTGAACAAACAGAAGGACGTTGGAACCCGCCAAAAAAGATGCCCCCACCTAAAGACAAAGGAGCAGCTACAATGAGATGGTATGAGGGGCACAATCTCAATAAAGGGTGGGTGACCCACAAACTGGAGAACAATAATACCAAAGAAATTCTCCCACTGTTGTGAAGGTTCTGAACCCCAAGTCAGACTTCCCAGCTAGGGGATCTGGCAAAGGGATGAGGAATCCCCAGGGAATCCAACTTGGAAAGTCAGCAGGATTTGATCAAAGAACTTCCACAGGACTGGGAAAAACAAAGACTCCACTCTTGGAGGGCACACAGAAAATTTTATGTGCACCAGGACCCAGGGGAAAGGAATAGCATCCCCACAAGAGAATGAACGAGACTTACCTGCTAGTGCTGGAGGGTCTCATGTAGAGGTATGGGCCAGAAGTGGTTCACCACAGGGAAAGGGGCACTGTCAACAAAAGATCAAGGATGTACCCATTGTCAAGAGCCCCTGGACTATGCCATTAACCCTACCATACAGTCTGTAGACTCCAGGACTGGGGCACCTCATGCAAAAAACTAACGGGGAGGGAGCACAGCCCCACCCAGCTGCAGACAAGTGAATTGATGTTCTACTGAGCACAACTCTGCTCACCAGAGCAAGATCCAGTTTTTCCCACTACCAGTCCTTGCTATCAGGGGGCTTGCACAAGCCTCTTAGATAGCCTTATCCACCAGAGGGCAGACAGAAGAAGCAAGAAGAACTACAATCCTATAACCTTCAAAACAAAACCCTTAATCATAGAAAATCAAAATTAAAAGGCAGAGGATTATGTCCCAGATGAAAGGACAAGTTAAGACCCTAGAAAAACGGCTAAATAAAGTGGAGATAGGTAAACTTCAAGAAAAAGAATTCAGAATAATGATAGTGAAGATGATCCAGGATCTTGGGAAAAGGATGCAAAAATGTTGACCAAAAGCCATGCAAAAATGTTTACCAAATACCTAGAAGAACTAAAGAACAAAGAAACAGATGAGAAATATACTAGAAGAAATCATAGCAGAATAACTGAGACAGAAGAACGGATAAGCGACCTAGAAGACAGAATGGTGGAAATCACTGCCACAGAACAGAATATAGAAGAAAAATTGGACAGAAATGAAGGCAGCCTATGAGACCTCAACAACAACATTAAACACACCAACATTCACATGATAGGGGTCCCAGAAGAAGAAGAAGAGAGAGAGAGGACCTAAGAAAATATTTGAAGAGATAATATCTAGAAACTTCTCTAATATGGGAAAGAAAATAGTTGGCCAACTCCAAGAAGCGCAGAGTCCCAAGCATGATAAACCCAAGGAGGAACAAACAAGATACACAGTAATCAAACTGACAAAAATTAAGACAAAGATAAAACATTGAAAGCAGCAAGAGACAAGCAGCAAATAACAAAAGGAAATTCCCATAAAGCTGACAGCTGATTTCTTAGGAGAAACTCTGCAAGCCAGATGGGAGTGGCATGATATATTTAGGATAATGAAAGGGAAGAAGCTACAACCAAGAATACTCTATGTAGGAAAGCACCCATTAAAATTGACAGAGAAATCAAAGTTTTACAGAGAAACAAAATTAGAATTCAGCACCATCAAGCCAGTGTTACAACAAATGCAGAAGAAACTTCTTTAGGCAGGAACCACAAGAGAAGAAAAAGACTTACAAAAAATAAACCCAAAACAATTAAGAAAAGAGGATCCTGTGTATCGATAATTACCTTAATGTAAATGGATTAAATGCACCAACCAAAAGGCTTGGACTGGCTGGGTGGATACAAAACAAACAAATGAACCCTGCATCTTGTTCTGTAAGCAAGAGACCTACCCCAGACCTAAGGATACATGCAGACTGAAAGAAAGGGGATGGGAGAAGGAAATCCACGCAAACGGAAATCAAAAGAAAGCTGGAGTAGTAATACTCATACCAGGAAATGTAGACTTTAAAACAAAGACTCTTATAAAAGACAAAGAAGGACACAACACAATAATCAAGAGTCAATCCCCCCCAAAAAGATATAACAATTGTAAATACATATAGATGCAGCATAGGAGCCCCTCAACATGTAAGGTATAGACTAAAAATCGAAAAAAGTGAAATTGACAGTAACACCATCATAGTGGGGGACTTTAACACCTCAGTTTTGTCCAGAGACAGATCATCCATGCAGAAAATCAATAAGAAAGTACAGACCTTAAAGGATACGTTAGATCAGATGGACTCAGCTGATTTTTATAGAGCATCCCATTCAAAACAGTAGAATACACATTCTTCTCAAGTGCACACAGAGTATTATCCAGGATTGACAACATCCTGGGCCAAAAGGTAAGCCTTGGTAAATTTAAGATCATTGAAATCTTGTCAAGCATCTTTCCTGATCATGACATTATGAGATTAGAAATAAATTGTAAGAAAAAAATAATAAAAACACAAACACATGGAGACGAAACAATATGCTACTAAACAATCAATGGATCATTGAAGAAATTGAAAAATACCTAAAGACAAAGGAAAATAAAGGTGCAAAGGTCCCAAAGCTTTGGGTTGTAGCAAAAGCAGTTCTAGAGGGATGTTTATAGCAATGAAATCTTACCTCAAGAAACAAGATAAATCTCAAATAAACAGTCTAACCTTCCCCTAAAATAAGACAAGAAGAACAAACAAACCCTAAAGTTACTAGAAGGAAAGAAACCATAAAGATCTTAGCTGAAGTAAATAAAATAGAGAAAAGAAAACACATGCAAGGATCAATGAAGCTAAAAGCTGATTCTTTGAAAACATAAACAAAATTGATGTCTTTAGCCAGACTTATCAAGAAATAAAAAGGAGAGGGTAAGCATCAATAAAATTAGAAATGAAAAAGAAGTTACAACTGACACTGCAGAAATACAAAGGATTGTAAAAGACTAGTATGAACAATTTTTATTCCATCTTGTAACTCATCCCACACAGCATTTTGCGTGACATACTATGGATATAAGTTAAATAAGCAGGGTGACAATATACAGCCTTATTGTACGCCTTTCAATTTTGACCAGTTAGTTGGTTCATGTCTAGTTGTAACTGTTGATTCTTGACCTGCATGCAGCTTTCTCAGGAGACAGGTAAGGTGGCTGGAGTTCCCATCTCTTTAGAATTTTCTAGTTTGCTGCAATCCACACAGTAAAAGGCTTTAGCATAATCAATGAAGCAAAAGTAGATGTTTTTCTGGAATTCTCTTACATTCCCTATGATCCACCGAATGTTGGCAATTTGATCTCTGGTTTCTCTGCCTTTTCTAAACCCAGTTTGTACACCTGCAGTTCTAAATTCAAGTACTTCTGATGCCTAGCTTGAAGAATTTTGAGCATAACCTTACTAGCGTGGGAAATGAGCACAATTGTCTGGTAGTTTGAAATTCTTTTAACACTGCCTTTTTTGGGGGGTGGATTGGAATGAAAACTGACCTTTTTCAGTTCTATAGCCACTGTGGAGTTTACCAAATTTGCTGACATATTGACTGCAACCCTTTAATAGCATCATCTTTTAGGATTGCAATTAGCACAGCTGGAATTCTATTACCTTCACTATCTATGTAGTAATGCTCCTAATGCCCACTTGACTTCATATTCCATAATGTTTGGCTCTAGGTGAGTGACCACATCATCTTGGCAATCTGAATCATTAAGGCCTTTTTTGCATAGTTCTTCTGTGTATTCTTGCCTCCTCATCTTAATCTCTTTTGCTTCTGTCAGATCCTTGCCATTTCTGTCCTTTATTGTGTCCATCCTTGCATGAAATGTTCCCTTGATATCTCCAATTATCTTGAAGAGTTCTCTAGCCTTTCCCATTCTATTGCTTTCCCCTATTACTTTGCACTGTTAACATAAAAAGTCTTTCCTATCTTTCCTTGCTTTTCTCTGGAACTCCTCTGATTTTCTCTGAAACTCAGTTGGGTATGTCTTTCCTTTTCTCCTTTGCCTTTCACTTCTCTTCTTTTCTCAGCTATTTGTAAGACCTCCTCAGTCAACCACTGTGCCTTCTTACATTTCTTTTCCTTTGAAATGATTTCAGTCACTGCCTCTTGTACAATGTCATGAACCTCTGTCCATAGTTCTTCAGGCATTCTGTTTACCAGATCTAATCTTGTGAATCTATTCATCACCAACATTGTATAATTATAAGAGGATTGATTTAGACAATATCTGAATGGCCTACTGGTTTTCCCTACTTTTTTTCAAGTTAAACCTAAATTTTGCAATAAGGAGCTCATGGTCTGAGCCACAGTCAGCTCCAGGTCTGGTTTTCACTGATCATCATAGGCTCCAGTAAATATAATCAGCCTGATTTTGGTACTGATTATCTGGTGATGTGTAGAGTCGTCTCTTGTGTTGTTGGAAGAGGGTATTTGCTATGACCAGTATGTTCTCTTGACAAAACTGTTAGCCTTGCCCTGGTTCATTCTGTATTCCAAGGCCAAACCCGCCTGTCACTCTAGGCATTTCTTGACTTGCTACTTTTGCATTCCAACCCCTTTCGATGAAAAATATCTTTTTTTTTTTTATGGTGTTAGTTCTCGGAAGGGTTATAGGATTTCATAGAACCATTCAACTTCAGCTTCTTCAGCATTGTGCTTAAGGCATAGACTTGGATTACTGTGCTGTTGAATTGCTTCCCTTGGAAATGAATTGAAATCATTCTGACTTTGTGAGGTCGCACACAAGTACTGCACTTCAGACTCTTCCGTTGGCTCTGAGGGCTACTCCATTCTTTCAAGGGATTCCTGCCCACAGTAGTATATATAATGGTCATATGCCTTAAATTTGCCCATTCCCATTCATTTTAATTCATTGATTCCTAAGATGTCAGTGTTCACTCTTGCCATCTCCTGTTTGACCACATCCAGTTTACCTTGATTCACCGACCTACCATTCCAGGTTCCTAGGCAGTACTGTTCTTTACAGCATCCAACTCGGCTTTCACCACCAGACACATCCACAGCTGAGTGCAGTTTCTGCTTTGGCCCAGCTCCTTCCTTCTTTCTGGGCTATTAGTCTTTCAGGAGCCCTCCACTCCTTCTCAGTAGCATATCGGACACCTTCCAACTTGGGGAGCTCATCTTCTAGTATGTATCTTTTTGCCTTTTCATACTGTTCATGGGGTTCTTGCAGCAAGAATAGTGGAGTGGTTTTTCATTTCCTCCTCCACTAGACCATGTTTTTCCAGAACACTTCCATATGGCCCGTCCATCCTGGGTGGCCCTGCATGGTATGGCTCATAGCTTCACTGAGTTGTGCCAGCCCCTTTGACATAACAGTCCTGTGATCCATGAAGGGGAACTTGGCTCTTCTTATAAATAGCTTTTGCATAGCAAAAGAAAAAAAAAATCCGAAGTGAAAAATAACCAACAGTTTGGGAGAAAATATTTGCAAATTATTTGACTGACAAAAATTAATCTCAGTAGCTTACAAACAGCACATGAAGCTTAATATCATCAAAACAAACAACCCAATAAAAAATGGACCTAAGACCTAAATAGACCTTTCTCCAAATAAATGATACAGATGGCCAAATGGCTCATGAAGAGATGTTCAACATCACTAATTATTAGAGAAATCAAAACTACAATGAGATATCTCACACCAGTCAAAAATATGTCATCAAAAAAATTCACAAACAATAAATACTAGATATGATGTGGAGAGGAAGAAACTGTCCTACATTGTTGGTGGAAGTGTAAATTGATTCAGTTCCTATGGAACAGTATAGAGATCCCTTAAAAACTTTAAGTAGAGCTGCCATATGTCACTGTAGTCCCACTCTCGGACATATACCCAAAAAAACATGGCCTGAAAGGATGCATCCACCCTACTCTTCACCGCAGCAGTGTTTACAATAACTGAGGCATGGAAGTAACCTAAGTGTCCCATCAACAGAATAGACAAAGAAGATTGGTACATATATATAATGGAATATTACTCGGCCATTACAAAATGAAATAAAGCCTTTTGCAGCAGGGTGGATGGACCTTGAAATTGTCATGCTGAGTAAATTAAGTCAGAGAAGGACAAATATCATATGGTATCCCTTATATATCATCTTTTATATGCAGAGTCTAAAAATCAAAAGAACTCATTTATAAAATAGAAACAGACTCACAGACTTAAAGGACAAACTTATGGTTGTCCCTGGTGTCAAATGAAGATGGGGGAGAAATACTTAGGGAGTTTGTGATTAATATGTACACAACCGACAAGGTCCTGCTGGATAGCACAGGGAATCCTGTTCAGTGCTATGCGGCAGCTTTGATCATAAGGGAGTTTAGTGGAAAATGGAAGTATTCATATGTATGGCTAAGTTTCATGGCTGTTTACCTGAAACTATCACATTTTTAGCCAGCTACATTCCAATATAAAATAAAAGGTTTTAAAAACTGATAAATTCAAGGTAAGGATATATCTTTCATAGGAAGTCTTTCTTGTTTAGTTGTAAAAATATTTCTCCTGAGACTTAAGATAACCTGCTTGTTGCTAAATCAATTAACCATAACAACAACATAGTTAGTGAACTTTAATGAGGTTGCCCTTCTGAAACTGCTATAGCGGTTTTTCTGATTCTGTGCCCCATGGAACAAGATATCTAATGAATATAATATTTGAAATTTGAATTAATTGGCAATGGAAAAAACAAACTTCAACCCACCATTTTCTTATCTCTATAATGGAGACAAAACAACTGGTTGACTTACCATGATTTTCACTTTCCAACTGGTTGTTCCAACTGTGCATAGACAATGCTGGTAATGAATTACAGTACTAGTTTATATCACCTTATTTTCTTGCACCAACACCCAGGAGCTACAATTTTTTCTCTGAAAGGTTTACTTGTCTACTACAACGAAAGGATTTTGGTCATTTTCAGTTTAAATAGTCTTTTCTCTGCCACATTAATTACTATTTTCCCTTCTCAAATTTACTAGGTGCTGCCACTACAATGAATAAACAAATCAGATTTATAAATACTTAAGACAGATTTTTTTAGCAAAATTTTCTCAGAACATAGACCCAGAAAACTGGGCAAAGATATCCTTTGGCTTAATACAAATATCAGGCTCAAACTTTTAGAAACAAAATTAGGAATGTTAAAGTAATTAAACAAGGGAACCACTGGATTGCCTTGGTAACTTATGTCAGCAAAATTATATCAGCTAAAGAATTACTTTGGTCACTTTAAAATCTGAAGTGAAGAATTGATTTTTAATTCTGAACACTGCTGAAATTTGAAAATATTTAAATGAGAACAATCATAAATTACTACTCATCATAATGCAGAATAATGCATATGTCTGAAAATGTTCATTGTTATTTCATTTCATAATATTCTAGGCACACATTTACCAGTATATTTGTGGTATTACATATAGTAACAAATATTAGTAAAAAGGATGCATTCATGTTTAATCAAATGATCTTAAAAGCTTTCCACACTTTATAAATCAAATGGCAGCTAAATTAAGTTCTTGGTCTAATTGAAATAATACGGACATTATAATGAAATATATGTTTATCTGCAGAGTTTTAGGCAGATTTTGTGTGCTTAAAATATTTTAAAGTGATAATAATTTAATTGTATGTGAGTACCTAATTATTAAAAAGAACTTTGTTCCATATCAAGAGTGATGGACAAAAAGCTTTTCTTGTGTTTCAAGAACCTCCTCAAAATAAAACTCAAATCATCAATAAACACTTCTTTAAAAATAAACTGAAGCTCTTTACACACTTCTTTACTTTTCAGAGTAAAATTAGCTTTCCCTTTCTTACTGACAAGGAAACTGAAAATGGAGTCCAGGAACCCTGAAAGGGAAGCTCTCAGCAAGTAACTCCTTGCAGCCAACTTCACCAGCAGGAAGAAATAAGATAAGAATTATTCCGACAAGGGAGGACATTTTTTCTCCAGGAAATTATATCTCCTGTTTTAAGAAAAAAAAAAAAGAAAGAAAGAAAATAGGGAGATCTCTTCCTATCCTAGCCATAATGCTCAAATGAACCCTTTCAAGCCAATGAGAAACTGCCATGTCTTTGAATACTTATTTTCCAAAAACTTTTATTCACAGCATTTCTCCCAAATTTCCCCCTGAGACCTAATATATTTGACTTTTCTTTTGCAGGATTTGCCTATGGTTTTCCATAGCTTGCTTGTCCTGGATTGCAATTGCTCTGCCATTCTCAAATTAACTCAATTTTGCTTTTATAATTTGTCAATTTTATTTTTAAGATTGACAAAACTAAAACCGAAAATTTAGTAAGTAGCACAAGTTCTAGAACTCTAAAATGAGGGCCCCATGGTTTGAAAGCTGGGGTTTGTTATCACCACAGTCCATGCAGGGACTGCTTATCTGTGCCGCAGGGACTGCTATGGCCTCTCCTGAGCGCACGACAGACGTAGCTAATCAATTTCAATCCTCTTTTTATCCTTGCTTCCATGTCATCCCAGAATCCCTTTCTACCCAGCATTTCAGGAAGCCATTACCAATCAATTGGTGTTGGCTACAACTTAAACCCTGTTTTCTTTCTCTGGTTCTTGCATTTTTCACAAGAGCAGGCTGCCTCTTGAGAAATGATTAAATAGTGGCTACTTCCCAGATGCTTTGAGGTTTAAAATACAAAAACCCAGATCATCATGCGGCTGATTAACGTTTTCAGATTCTTCAGTGAGTGATATTAAATAGATTCTGTTCAGTGCATCATCCACTCTGTGGAAGCATATTTTCCTCTTTGGAAAGCTGCTTTGGGACAGTTCATTAACATGACATGATAAATTAGTAATTTTGCAAACTAAAGAGTAGTTGGCTCTAAATAATGTAGTGCTCTAAAATAATGCTAAGTACTAAAATAATGCTAAGTGCTCTAAAATAATGTAGACTCCTGAAGTATGGTCTGGGAGCTGGCTAGGTATCAGGGTATGCAACAAAGGAGTTTAAAAATGTGTAGGTGAAAAGCCTTCGGAATGGGAGAAAATAATAGCAAACGAAGCAACTAACAAAGTATTAATCTCTAAAATATACAAGCAGCTCATGCAGCTCAATACCAGAAAAATAAATGACCCAATCAAAAAATGGGCCAAAAAACTAAACAGGCATTTCTCCAAAGAGCATCCATGAAAAGATGCTCAGCATCACTCATTATCAGACAAATGCAAATTAAAACCACAATGAGGTATCATCTCACGCCAGTCAGAATGGCTGCTATTAAAAAGTCTATAAACCATAAATGCTGGAGAGGGTGCAGAGAAAATGGAACCCTCTTACACTGTTGGTGAGAATACAAACTAGTACAGCCATTATGAAGAACAGTGTGGAGATTACTTAAAATACTGGAAATAGAACTCCCATACGACCCAGCAATCCCACTGCTGGGCATATACACCAAGCAAACCAGAATTGAAAGAGACACATGTACTCCAGTGTTCATCACAGCACTGTTTACAATAGCCAGGACATGGAAGCAACCTAGATGTCCATCAGCAGATGAATGGATAAGAAAGCTGTGGCACATTTACACAATGGAATGTTACTCAGCTATTAAAAAGAATGCATTTGAGTCAGTTATAATGAGGTGGATGAAACTGGAGCCTATTATACAGAGTGAAGTAAGTCAGAAAGAAAAACAGCAATACAGTATATTAACACATACATATGCAATTTAGAAAGATGGTAACAATGACCCCATATGAGAGACAGCAAAGAGACACAGATGTAAAGCACAGACTTTTGGACTCTGTGGGAGAAGGCGAGGGTGGGATGATTTGAGGAAGTAGCACTGAAACATGTATATTACCATATGTGAAACAGATCACCAGTCCAGGTTCGATGCATGAGACAGGGTGCTCAGGGCTGGTGCACTGGGATGACCCTGAGGGATGGGATGGGGAGGGAGGTGGGAGGGGGTTCAGGATGGGGGACACATGTACACTCATGGCAGATTCATGTCAATGTATGGAAACATCACTACAACATTGTAAAGTAACTAGCCTCCAATTAAAATAAATACACTAATTTAAAAAATGTGTAGGAGTGGAATCGTTAATTTATTTTAAGACTTCAAGCAGGATGATATTAGAAAATAAACAGTGCCTCTCATTTTGAGTGGGCTGGTAGGAGTGGAAATCTCTCAGTCGTGTCCAATTCTCTGTGACCCTATGGACTATAGAGTCCATGGAATTCTCCAGGCCAGAATACTGGAATGGGTAGCCTTTCCCTTCTCCAGGGGATCTTCTCAACCCAGGGATAGAACCCAGGTATCCCACATTGCAGGCGGATTCTTTACCCGCTGAGCCACCTGGGAAGAACTGATCATATTATCGCTTCAGAGATTGGGCTATGACTCTGATTCGTAATGGTGCCAGTGATGGCGGAACGACTGGGGTTGAGAGATCAGGTACAAGTGGGACCTAGAGGCACTGTCTCCATGACGAGAGGATATAATCTAATTTAAGGATTTGAATGGTTTATTGCTTTCACTGAAACTTGTTTACTTTATAGGGCACAACTATTTTTCGGTTAGAGCTGATGCATGAATTGTTTCCATATTTTTTTCTAGGCTTCTCAGATATGCTCTTCTTACTTTCGTCACAGTGATAGTCAAAAGGCTTCAAAAGAGAGGGGCTAAAAGACATCCTCAAACAAGTGACTGCAAATCCCATAAGGTATTCTTTTAAACTCCTGTATAGATAATCTTTTAGACATATCTATAGAGACAAATTGCTTAAAAAGTGTTAAGAATTCCAAGATTTCTGTTTAGATTACAATAGAAGTAAATATCCTTTTCTTACTTTCATCCAGTTAGGGTAAACAGAGATTCTTGAATGTTCAATAAAAAATAAAAAATTCTGAGGTTAAGAAAAACTACAAAATTTGAATTTCACATCCATCTACTTTTTGTTTCTTTGCATTTTTCCAAATCCTCTCTTTATTATGACTGTGAAAATTTTCAGATGCCCCCCGTTGTCCAAATGAAAAGTCAAGTGTGTGTAAGTTAAGGATACTTTGCCTGAACAAAATGTATAACAATGCACCTAAACTCTAGCTTCACCTCATAAAATGGAGAGAACTAGACAGCTCAATGACTGACAGATTTTACAGCTTCAGTTAAGGTCAGTTCAGTCACTCAGTCGTGTCTGACTCTTTGCAACCCCATGGACTGCAGCATGCCAGGCCTCCCTGTCCATCACCAACTCCCGGAGTCATGGCTGCAGTCACCATCTGCAGTGATTTTGGAGCCCCAAAAAATAAAGTCTGTCACCATTTCCCCACATATTTGCCATGAAGTGATGGGACCAGAGGCCATGATCTTCGTTTTCTGAATGTTGAGCTTTAAGCTAACTTTTTCACTCTCCTCTTTCACTTTCATCAAGAGGCTTTTTAGTTCCTCTTCACTTTCTGCCATAAGGGTGGTGTCATCTGCATACCTGAGGTTATTGGTATTTCTCCCGGCAATCTTGATTCCAGCTGTGCTTCCTCCAGCCCAGCGTTTCTCATGATATTCTCTGCATATAAGTTAAATAAGCAGGATGACAATATACAGCCTTGACGTACTCCTTTTCCTATTTGGAACCAGTCTGTTGTTCCATGTCCAGTTCTAACTGTTGCTTCCTGACCTGCATACAGATTTCTCAGGAGGAGGGTCAGGTGGCCTCTTTACAGCTTAGCCTCTGGTTAATTCTGTGGGTTTCACAGCAGAGACTCTTGGTGTGACTGAATGTTGGGGTTGCTGCTGCTTGTTTGGTGTTTATACTTTCCATTTTCTTATATAATGGGACCTGTTTACAGGATTTTTCTCTCCTTTTAAACATTCTCAGTGCAGTGACATGGCAAGAAATACAAAAGCCATGGTTAGCAAATTTAGCAAAGGAGACAAGTGTGAATGCAAAGCAGTGGTAAGGCAGCATTTAGAACAGCTGTCTTTGTGACTCTCAGCAAACCGCAGCTGGGTGTTGCTGCTGCTGCTGCTGCTGCGTCGCTTCAGTCGTGTCCGACTCTGTGAGACCCCATAGACAGCAGCCCACCAGGATCCCCTGTCCCTGAGATTCTCCAGGCAAGAACACTGGAGTGGGTTGCCATTTCTTTCTCCAATGCATGAAAGTGAAAATTGAAAGGTAAGTCACTCAGTCGTGTCCGACTCTTAGCAACCCCATGGACTGCAGCCTGCCAGGCTCCTCCATCCATAGGATTTTCCATGCAAGAGTACTGGAGTGGGGTGCCATTACAGCTGGGTGTTAGGAGCCCACTATTAATTTAATAAAAATTTAAACTTTTTAAAATAATTATTTTCATGCAAAACAAGAATAAATGGTCTCTGGAACTGTCCACAATGTTGTAAAGTTTAGTCTTTCCTTTAAACCATCAGAAAAATGACTGGTGAAGGGATGCCAGTGTTTCCTCAAGGAGAGACCAGTTCCTAATGAGTTAAGTTAATTTGAGGTTATGAAAAACTATGACTAAATACAAATGATTCTGTTTGTTTTATGTCTTATATCATTGGTCTTTACTGCTTTTCTCCTTCTGCATAGACCTGTCTCTCTGCCTACAGGTAACAGAGAAACGGATGTGCTCTTTTCATAAGTAAATCATACAAAAAAGGAAAGTGGAAGTCGCTCAGTTGTGTCAGACTCTGCTTCCCCATGGACCATAATTGCGGCCTTACCTTAAAGTCAGTCTGTGTTGTTCTGCATTCAAATAGTCTACCAGTCAGCATTCTTCAGTCTCAATGCAGAATACTATTCAAACTGAAAAAATATTTCTGGTTGCTTTGTCAAACTAGGACTGTAAATATTTGGAGTTCTCCTTTTATTTTGACCAATAAAATAATGTTCCCCTTTCTCAGGAAAATGAACATAGTTTTATAGAATTTTAGATACACACATGTTCACAAAAGCATGGATAAGGGTCAACTATAAAGAACCAATATGATCAAACGTACACCCACACCCGTTAGCTCATAACTGTATGCTTTGTCTCATCTGTGCTACAAAGGTAAATCAGGAATTGGTAACAGGATGAGACAACCACAGAAATGTCATTCTTCGCATTAGAATACACTTGTCCATAAAACAAGGGACAACTAAGGATTTTATGGCCCCTAAAGTCAACTAATACTGAATTTGATGGACCTCAGATGACTTTGCATCATCTTCAGCTAAGGAACAAAGTTCTTAGATTTATTAAGTCCCTACTATGTGTCAGGCAATGACTACAGTACTTTCCCCCTCATTTCATTTCATTCTATCAGCAACCAGAGGAGATACATATTTTATCTTTTCTTCTCCAAGTGAAGAAGAGGGGAAAAATCACACAGGCAGACACATCTGGATTTGAAGACTTGTTTGTTTACTTCCAAAGCATACTCTTAACTATGGTATGGAGGGTGGGGGCATTGCTCTAGCTGATCTAATGTATTCACTCTTCTAAACATACTAATTAAGTCAATAGGATTTACTCTCAGTTTGTATTCAGAAATAACAGCTACTGGGACCTGCTGTTAATATTTCTATTTAAACATATGGCATACTTTGATCTAAAATAGTCTATAAAGTCTACATATGAACAAATACATTTGAACACTAAGGATGGAAGGCAGACATGGAAGGAAATAAATCAAGCTAAAATTGCCGACCTCCTGATGCCCCCATTATTAATTCCAATACATCCATCCTAAAGTAAGTATTCAAAAGAAGAAAAAAGGTATAAACAACAAGTTTTTCCTTTTTGCACCTGACCAGGTGCAGGGAAGGGAAGAAGGAAAACAAGCTAGCAAAAGAGGATTGATTGAGTAGTAAATCACTTTTGACTTAATAAAATATCTCTGAGCAATTAATATATAAGAGTTGAGAAGACTATGGAAACATGGGGTACTATTTAAACATAGAAGTGAATTTGGACCAAGGTCTTTAAAATTACATTGAAACAATAAAACAGTGAAAGTATTACAGTGGAATGGAGTGGCAGGGTAAATATTTTTTCTTTAATCATCTTCCTTCTAATTGTTGTCAAAACATTTTTAAAGTATTGTTTGAAAAAAGTTATTGGCATTGAGCCTTCCCTACTGCAAACACCGTGTGCAAAATGCAAAGTGATTTTGCACACGCTTTCACCGTGCATTTATTCCATGTAATCCTGCAAAATACTCTACAAAACATGAGGGAACTGGAGGCAAGGTCTCTTCTATACTATATTCCATCTGCCATCTTGGAAGACGCACTAAACAAAAGCATTGCAAAAGAAGTTAAGTGGTGAGAAAGATCACTTGCTCACTTACTAACATGATCTGCCTTTCAAACCAAGAGACAAATACATGTATTCAAATAAATGTGTTCTCTGTTATATATGTGTTTTTGAAAGTGAAATGAAAGTTGCTCAGTTGTGTCTGACTCTTTGCAACCCCATGGACTTAGTCTATGGGATTCTCCAGGCCAGAACACTGGAGTGGGTAGCTGTTCCCTTCTCCAGGGGATCTTCCCAACCCAGGGATCGAACCCAGGTCTCTCACATTGTGTTGTTAACTGTATATAAACATATATGTATATGTTTATATTAATATAAGTTAGGTTTCTGTTTATATCTCTCTGTATATACTTATGTATATATCTTTTCCCTCTTCAAATCCACTTTTTCCTCCTCGACTCACAGAATTTCAGATGTCTCTTTACTGTATATCTCTTGCATTGTTGCAAAATCACTTGCTGTTGATTATTATAATTTCCTATATCATTTGATCCTTAAAATTGTATAGGCATCAATCTTGGAGCGCTAATCCAATAAAGTACTTAAGTTTTAAAGTCTTGACAATAGAACGATTAAAAATAGGATAAGACCACAATTATAGAATATCTGCATATGAAGTCCATACAGTGGGCTAAGGGATATCATGGCAACCCAAGGACATTAGAACATTCTTGCTCTAGAAGCTCCAGAAACATATGTTTCCCTAAGTGTCATATAAAACCTCAATTTTCTACAAGATTGTTTTATATACTAGAATGTTGGATTCAGCTAATACAAAAGTGAAGACGGCAACACAGCATTTAATTTGTCGAGATATCCTGCTCCCAATTACGTATTCCTTGTGATCTTGAAGCTACATGTCTTAAGAAATTGTCATCATCGCTCCTTTTTTTTTTTTCTTAAAGTAAATCATTCCTCCTTCACTTTCCTGTCACTTATTCTCAGCCAGTTAGCATCAACTTGTAGAAATATCACACGCAGATATTTATGCCCTGTGTCCCCCCTCCCACGGGGTCACAGAGTCAGACATGACTGAGCTACTTTCACTTCAGATAGTAATATGTAAACTATTTGAAGTCTGTAGTTCCATTCTGAAAATAAATAATTAGATACATCTTTTCTTCTTTCTTCAAAGTACATGTTACCTGTGTGCTCTTTGAAGCATTATTTATTCTATTTATCTTTCATAAGAATACAAGGTTTTCAACTGAAATAGCCAAAATTAGGATCAGTGATCTCATTGCAATCTCAAAATAAGCCAGTGGATAACACACATCATAAACGGAGCCCTTCTATTCTAAAAACACGACAAAAAGGCATGCTGATATTCTTCTTTTCTTCTAAATAAGATGGCTTTGGAAAACTCAAAAGGTCCACAGACTTACTGAAGGTAAATTCCAATGCACTCATTGATTTTGGAAAAATCACAAGTCGTGAATTAGGAAGGTAGCTTGTCTTTCAGAGTCTAACACGTAGCTCACGTTGAAAATGAAAGTATTGCAGTCAGGAACTGTAGGAGACTTATAGAAGCACAAAATCAACTCCTTTTTATTGTTTCCTCTATCTGTCCAAACATAGCATCAGCCTCTGTGTGTGGCCCACACGTGCCTGCTGTTGTACCACACGGATCTTCATTTATCTGCCTTTACCTGATGGCCACACACCCAATAGGGGCTGGGAAGTCTGATTTCCCAAGCAGAGCACTTACTTCACACGCCCCAGAATGAGGGCAGATGATCCCTAATTATTGATGGCAGGGACATAGGTAAGTGTTATTACTGGGCCAGGTTCTCACTGAAGGATTTCTAGTCTTTGTTCTTCACAGATTAGTTGACATAAAGGAGCAGCTATCAGGTAAAGTGGTAAAGAACAGAAGTTTTACACTATATTTTGAAATATTTTAATTTCTGTCTTATTTTGAAAAAGAAGGATTAACTTGATGATGCTCATACTCATTGCCTTTCCCATTTCTTTAGTGAAAAGCTCCCTTTTCAGTTATCCTTTCAAGGTCTGCTGTTTTTCTCTCACAGAGACACGTATGCTATAAATGACATTTAAAGAAGCTTTATATAATATTTTCCACCTTTTAAAATCAATCTTCAAAAGAAATATTTGATTTTTATCTATTTTCTAAAAGATTAGTTTTCAGTCACTCAGTCGTGTCCAACTCTGCGACCCCACGGACAGTAGCACACCAGGCATCACAGTCCCTCACCGTCTCCCGGAGCTTGCTCAAATTCATGTCCATCGAGTCAGTGACGCCATCCAACTATCTCATCCTCTGTTGTCCCCTTCTCCTCCTTCCATCAATCTTTCAAGCATCAGGATCTTTTCAAATGAGTCAGTTCTTCGCTTCAGGTGGCCAAGGTATTGGAGCTTCAGCTTTAGCATCAGTCCTTCCAATGAATATTCAGGATTGAGTCCCTTTAGGATGGACTGGTTGGATCTCCTTGCAGTCCAAGGGACTCTCAAGAGTCTTCTCCAACACCACAGTTCAAAAGCATCAATTCTTTGATACTCAGCCTTCTTTATGGTCCAACTCTCACATCCATACATGACTACCAGAGAAACCATAGCTTTGATTATATGGACTTTGGTGGCAAAGTAATGTCTCTGTTTTTAATATTCTTTCTGGGCATGTCATAGATTTTTTTTCCAAGAAGCAAGTGATGGCAACCTAAAAGGGAAATCTTAACTTAAACAAAGGCTAAAATGTTGTGAAAGAGAACAGATTTGAGGGAATTACCCCATTTCCTGATGCTGTTATCTATGCAGAAGTGAAATGACAGACAAGTTTGTGAAACACTGAAGATCAAGACCAGGGTATGTTAAAAGCTCTTATATGAGAGGCTTTCCAAATATGGTGACTATTTAGTTATCTGGAGAGTATGGGCTTTATTTTTTTCAGTTAATGATGAAGTGCACCTATTGTTGTTTTCAGTTGCTCAGCTGTGTCCAACTTTTTGTGACCCCATGGACTGCAACATGTCAAGCTTCCCTGTCCTTCACCATCTCCCAGGGCTTGCTGAAACCCATGTCCATTGAGTTGGTGATGCCATCCAACCATCTCATCCTCTGCCATCCCCTTCTTCTCCCACCTTCACTGTTTCCCAGCATCAGGGTCTTTTCCAATGAGTCAGTTCTTCTCATCAGGTGGCCAAAGTATTGGAGGTTCAACTTCAGCATCAGTCCTTATAATGAATATTCAGAGTTGATTCCCTTTAGGATTGACTGGTTTGATCTCCTTACAGCCCAAAAGACTCTCAAGAGTGTTCTCCAATACCACAGTTCAAAAACATAAATTCAGTGCTCAGCCTTCTTTATGGCCCAACTCACATCCATACATGACTACTGGAAAAACCATAGCTTTGGCTAGACAGACCTTTGTTGGCAATTAATGTCTCTGCTTTTTAATATGCTGTCTAGGTTGGTCATAGCTTTTCCTCCAAGGAGCAAGTATCTTTTAATTTCATGGTTGCAGTCACCATCTGCAGTGATTTTGGAGCCTCAAAATATAAAGTCTCTGTTTCCATTGTTTCCCCATCTGTTCGCCTTGAAATGATGGGACCAGATGCCATGATCTTAGTTTTCTGAATGTTGAGTTTTAAGCCAATTTTTTCACTCTCCTCTTTCACTTTCATCAAGAGGCTCTTAAGTTCTTCTTCACTTTCTGCCATAAGGGTGGTGCCATCTACATATCTGAAATTCTGAAAGAGATGAGAATACCAGTCCACCTGACCTGCCTCTTGAGAAACCTGTATGCAGGTCAGGAAGCAACAGTTAGAACTGGACATGGAACAACAGAATGGTTCCAAATAGGAAAGGGAGTACGTCAAGGCTGTATATTGTCACCCTGCTTATTTAACTTCTATGCAGAGTACATCATGAGAAACGCTGGGATGGATGAAGCACAAGCTGGAATCAGGATTGCCGGGAGAAATATCAGTAACCTCAGATATGCAGATGACACCACCCTTATGGCAGAAAGTGAAGAACTAAAGAGCCTCTTGATGAAAGTGACAGAGGAGAGTGAAAAAGTTGGTTTAAAGCTCAACATTCAGAAAACGAAGATCATGGCATCCGGTCCCATCACTTCATGGCAAATAGGTGGGGAAACAGTGGAAACAGTGGTTGATTTTATTTTTTGGGTCTCCAAAATCACTGCATTTGGTGATTGCAGCCATGAAATTAAAAGACACTTACTCCTTGGAAGGAAAGTTATGACCAACCTAGATAGCATATTAAAAAGCAGAGACATTACTTTGTCAACAAAGGTCCATTAAGCCAATTTTTTCACTCTCCTCTTTCACTTTCATCAAGAGGCTCTTAAGTTCTTCTTCACTTTCTGCCATAAGGGTGGTGCCATCTACATATCTGAAATTCTGAAAGAGATGAGAATACCAGTCCACCTGACCTGCCTCTTGAGAAACCTGTATGCAGGTCAGGAAGCAACAGTTAGAACTGGACATGGAACAACAGAATGGTTCCAAATAGGAAAGGGAGTACGTCAAGGCTGTATATTGTCACCCTGCTTATTTAACTTCTATGCAGAGTACATCATGAGAAACGCTGGGATGGATGAAGCACAAGCTGGAATCAGGATTGCCGGGAGAAATATCAGTAACCTCAGATATGCAGATGACACCACCCTTATGGCAGAAAGTGAAGAACTAAAGAGCCTCTTGATGAAAGTGACAGAGGAGAGTGAAAAAGTTGGTTTAAAGCTCAACATTCAGAAAACGAAGATCATGGCATCCGGTCCCATCACTTCATGGCAAATAGGTGGGGAAACAGTGGAAACAGTGGTTGATTTTATTTTTTGGGTCTCCAAAATCACTGCATTTGGTGATTGCAGCCATGAAATTAAAAGACACTTACTCCTTGGAAGGAAATTTATGACCAAACTAGATATCATATTCAAAAACAGAGGCATTACTTTGTCAACTAAGGTCCATCTATTCAAGGCTATGGCTTTTCCAGTGGTCATGTATGGATATGAGAGTTGGACTGTGAAGAAAGCTGAGCACCAAAGAATTGATGCTTTTGAACTGTTGTGTTGGAGAAGACTCTTGAGAGTTCCTTGGACTGCAAGAAGATCCAACCAGTCCATCCTAAGGGAAATCGGTCTTGGCTGTTCAGTGGAAGGACTGATGTTAAAGCTGAAACTCCAGTATTTTGGCCACCTGATACGAAGAGCTGACTCATTTGAAGAGACCTTGATATTGGGAAAGATTGAAGGCAGGAGGAGAAGGGGATGACAGAGGATGAGATGGTTAGATGGCATCACCGACTCAATGGACATGAGTTTGGGTGGGCTCCAGTAGTTGATGATGGGCAGGGAAGCCTGGCGTGCTGCAGTTCATGGAGTTTCAAAGAGTAAGACACGACTGAGTGACTGAACTGAACTGAACATTTGCATGTCTGAGGTTATTGATATTTCTCCCGGCAATCTTGATTCCAGCTTGTGTTTCTTCCAGTCCAGCGTTTCTCATGATGTACTCAGCATATAAGTTAAATAAGCAGGGTGTTGATATATAACCTTGACGTACTGCTTTTCCTATTTGGAACCAGTCTGTTGTTCCATGTCCGGTTCTAGCTGTTGCTTCCTGACCTGCATACAGATTTCTCAAGAGGCAGGTAAGGTGGTCTGGTATTCCATCTCTCTATGAGGAAATACAAAATATCTTCATATTCCAAATTCACAGTATTTCAGAACTATAAGATCCTGTGGTCCTTATTGAAAACTCTATTTTACCAAGGATGGGTGGCAGTAAACTGTAATAGCTAGGATCAGAGATTCTATACTCAGATTGAACTAACATCAAATCAACTCTGCCTTTGTATCTTGGTCATTTAATCATTAAAATTACTAACAGTATATGCCTATATAGCTGACTTTACAGGTGGCACATTAGTAAAGAATCTGCCTGACAATGCAGGAGACACAGGAGACTCAAGTTCAATCTGTGGGTTGGAAGGATCCCTGGAGGAGGATATGAGAAGCCTCTTCAGTATTCTTGCCTGGGAAATCCCTTGGACAAAGGAGACTGCTGGGCTACAGCCTAGGAGGTTGCAAAGAGTCAGACATGACTGAATGACTGAGAATCTGTGGCTAACACTTATTGAATACTTGTATATCATTTGACACATTGAATCAGTTCAGATCAGTCGCTCAGTCGTGTCCAACTCTTTGTGACCCCATGAATCACAACATGCCAGGCCTCCCTGTCCATCACCAACTTCCAGAGTTCACTCAGACTCACGTCCATCCAGTCCGTGATGCCATCCAGCCATCTCATCCTCTGTCGTCCCCTTCTCCTCCTGCCCCCAATCCCTCTCAGCATCGGAGTCTTTTCAGGTGTTAAAACCTTATACACATATTCGTTTAATTCTCACAACTATATGAAGGAAGTATTATTTTAACCAAGTTACAGAAGAGGAAATGAAGCTTGGCAATTTTAAATAAATCGCCTAAGTTGGTAGAAGCTCTGGTACTAAAATCATATTGGGTTGACACTAAAGGCTACTGTTATGTGCTACCCTATCTTATACTATTTTATTTTAAATGTCCTGAGCCTCAGTTTCCTGAACTGTAATATTGTGCAATGATAGCTTTTTGTGATAATCAAATAAATATATGTAAGTACCTGGAAATAGTAAACCCAAAATCTCAGTGATTAAAAGTCCTGTTTCTCCATATGCAACCCAGTGATCTGTTCTTGTTAAGTAGAGTGTGTCATTTAAGTTTCATGGTTATTTTAAGCCAATTACCTATAATGATAATGAATTTTATCTGTTTATTTATTTTATTGCTTCACAACTCT
Source organism: Aepyceros melampus (assembly GCA_006408695.1). Classification (NCBI taxonomy): domain Eukaryota; kingdom Metazoa; phylum Chordata; class Mammalia; order Artiodactyla; family Bovidae; genus Aepyceros; species Aepyceros melampus. The sequence continues at coordinate 184,913 of SJXQ01000276.1, forward strand.
TCTACCTTATCCTAATTCTCAGGACACACAAAAGTAGTTTAAAAAGAATTTCATATTTTTTTAAATGAGATAATTTGAGCTATTTAGAAAGCAAGCAAACAGCTTTTGTAAAGTGAGCAAATTGAACTTCAAGGGAACTATAATTTCTTTAAGAAAATGTGAATAGTAACTTATCAGATCTTATTTTTTCATCTTATTTTCTATTCTGAAGTCCTAATTTGGAATTTTTAGTAGGGTTTCCCTGATAAAAGTTCAAGTTAGAGCATGCAAATCTTGCTATCAATGCGTGCCTGCTAAGTTGCTTTAGTTGTGTCCAACTCTTTGTGACCCTAGGGACTGTAGCCCGCCAGGCTCCTCTGTCCATGGGATTCTCCAGACAAGAAAACTGCAGTGGGTCGCCATGCCCTCTTCCCGTGGACAAAGGATGAGCTTCCCCAGCTATGCGGCTGAATCTGCATCTTTTATTGGCAGGCCAGTTCTTTACCACTAGTGCCATGTAGGAATTCCAAATGTTGCTACTGGTAGGTAGGGAGGTTTAGTCACTCAGTCAACTCTGACTCTTTGTGAGCATACAAATCTTGCTATCCGTGAGTGCCTGCCAAGTTGTGTCTGTAGCCTGCCAGGCTCCTCTGTCTGTGGGATTTCCCAGGCAAGAATACTGAAGTTGGATTGCCATTTCCTTCTCCAGGGGATCTTCCCAATCCAGGGATCGAACCTGGGTCTCCTGCATTTCAGGCAGACTCTTTATCGACTGAGCCACCAGGGAAGCTAAAATTATAGTTAAAGATTAAAGACTCCGTAATCATACTCCTTACTGGTATCCTATAAATAGCTGCACTTGAACTTTCTCTTCTCCAAGTTTTTCTCTAGGCAATGATACTGATGAAGCATCCTGATGGAGCTGTATGATTTGATGGGCTCATGGCACTGTGGGTGCAAAGGAATGAGAACCGCTTAGGGCGTGGTTTGATGGTTTAGTACAAGACATTTAACATTACTTTGTGAAGTAATACATGGGAAAGTTTTAAAGTGTTGTTCATCTGAGAGTCATCATGGCTAATGTTAATCCAATTCTCTTTTTTCTGCTCTAAAATGAAGAGTAGGATTAGGAAATGCTTTGTAAACATACAGTGACTTTTAAATATATAAGTATAAAGCAATGAATTCTGCATTTAAAATTTTCATTTCATAAATATCTCCAGCAAATATTTATTGAGTGTCTAAATGTTTTATGAAATGAATATATTTCATTTACATGTAAAATTATACATTTCAGAGAGAGTAGGAATGACTGAGCGTTTATTCTTGAGAGTCCCTTGGACTGCAAGTAGATCCAACCAGTCCATCCTAAAGGAGATCAGTTCTGAATATTCATTGACAGGACTGATGCTGAGGTTGAAACTCCAATAATTTGGCCACCTGATGTGAAGAACTGACTCATTAGAAAAGACGCTGATGCTGGGAAACATTGAAGGCGGGAGGAGAAGGGAAGGACAGAGGATGAGATGGCTGGATGGCATCACTGACTCAATGCACATGGGTTTGGGTGGACTCCGGGAGTTGGTGATGGACAAGGAGGCCTGACGAGCTGCGGTCCATGGGGTCACAAAGAGTCGGACATGACTGAGCGACTGAACTGAGTGTTTACCCAGTGTTTCTCTAACTATGGAATTATTGTGTTAATTTGGTCCTGGCCTCATACTTCAATTCTTCCTTAGGATTCTCAGAAAGCAAAGAACTACTGCTACACAACTAGCCTCACACAGTGTTCTGATTTCTACGGCCAATTGTTTCTTACAGACCTATTTTAGATTCATATTTAGAAATGGGAGGCTAGATAGAGTTGGGAAAAGTATTTTTAAAATTACTCTCTATGAGATTAAAAATACAGCAACCTTCCCTGGTGGCTCAGAGGTTAAAGTGTCTGCCTGCAGTGCGGGAGACCTGGGTTCGATCCCTGGATTGGGAAGATCCTCTGGAGAAGGAAATGCAACCCACTCCAGTACTCTTGCCTGAAAAATTCCATGGACTGAGGAGCCTGGTGGGCTTCAGTCCATGGGGTCGCAAAGAGTCGGACACGACTGAGCGACTTCACCTTCACCTTCAATCATCCAAATAAAACAGGGTTTGAAATAAATTTTCTGAGCTAGTTAGGACTATTCCCTGATAAGGATCTAATAATGGAAGGAAATGAAAGAGAAGTATGCCTTGAATTTCATTTTTGTTACTTTCATATATCAAAACAAATTGTATGAGATCTTTGACTATCATTTTATGTAGGTTATCAAAGTCTCCAAAACTTACTTTTTTAAGTTTAGTACAAATCTCAGATACTGCAGTCTTTCCTTTCAGAATTTTCTTTTCATTGCCAGCCTTGAAAAGAATTAAAGTTTTGTTTAACTGCTTTGCGGAGTTATTATTAGCACAGCCCATTAAAGCCTGGTGTTTACCTTCTTGGAGAGACTGAAGCAACAGGGTTGAAGTGTTCATTTGATGTGAATTGAAAGATTGCAAAGCCATTAGGACTTAGTGTATTTAGTTGGAGTCTGAAGCATCTGTCTGAGCATTCGTTCTATAGATGTCATTCGTAATTAAAAATAGAACCATTTAGTTGTAATGCTTTTTTAGGGTCCATTACTGAAATTGTAACACTCATGTCAGTTTGTGAATAAGGCTTTGAAATACAGGATAGGAGAATCTACTTCCTAATTAGCAAGTTTGGGAGAGGAAGAACACTGACACATTCTCATCTGGAGATGAGGACTGCAAATGATGTGTAACGCAGCATTCTGCAGTCTAAGAAAGTTGTGTTTGCTGACAATGGACTCATTAGAACTTTTCTCATACTGCCAAGAGGCACAGAAAAAAAAAAGAAAAATTTCTGGCAGTTCCCAGTGTTGATGGAGGAATTAAAATTGGCCTTCAATGGGCCTATGGTAAAGGAGAGCTTTGTTTTGTGTTCCAGTAGGCCTAAAAACGGTCATTTTATAGCTCAATAAAGGTGTGTGTTCTGGAAATCAGAGGAGTTGTTTGTTAATACACTAGGCACCAACAGAGGAACTGAGTTAAATATGTCACTAGAAAATTTATGATGCATGCAGGAGGCTTCCTGACTTTAGGTCCTTGAGGGAATGAACTATGTTAATAAGGAAAAATCAGAGGGAAAAGCTTTTCATGTGAGCCACAAAATCGGATAACTCTATGAGTTTTAGAATTAATTTTAGGTGAATTTTCTCAAAATAAAATGTAGTGTTCCTTTTTGAGTATGCTTCAATGATTCAGTCAAGTAGATCTTGAAAACATATGAGTGTATATTTATAAGTAATTTCATTATTAATACTTTTAGTTAACTGAACTTGACCCTCTGCATTAGAGGAAGCTGTACATCTTCACTACTGCAGTATATATTTCTTCCATCAAGTCACAAAATATTACCCTTCAGTGTTTTCTAATCCCCATTACTATATATCTTAGTTTTGCTTCTTTTAATTAAAAGTTGTTGGTGGTTTAAGAAACCTAGAGAAAAATATATAACATCATAACATAGCTGCCTTAGGTTACAGAGACAAGAACTTTCACTCTGGGTAATCATTTGCACACCTGCATTATTATAAGAAAGTATTCAAGGTTGCTTTGAATATTTTGAAGAATGGTTAGAAAATTATTTGCTAAAGATTAAATTTATCAGAAGAATGCAAAGTGAAATCATTGCAAACTCTGAAGTTATTTATATAATTTCACTGACTGCACTAATTTATATAAGACTTAAAATTATCCATGTATAAATTTCCAGCACTGAAAAATTGTATAACTGGTATTTTCAAGCAGTTACCAGTATGCAAATAAGGGCAAATTCAGGTTAACAGTAATAAATCAAACATTGTCTTAACTGGGCTCACAAAGGTCACACCAGATAGATGCTGTCAAAATGCAACTGGATATCTTAAAGTTACAGATGTGTATATTGGCATCTTTGCCATACTTTTAACCCTAGGGTCATCAAGACATCAAATCTGTTCCATTTTTCTACTGCAAGTAAAGACTGATCCTTCCACTTTATAAGGGACCAAATTCAAGGACTCCAAAGGCAGTGCTGCTTCTGAGTCTGATACTGGAACAGCTTTTCGCAAAGATACATGTGACTGTGTTCTTATTGTTTAGTCGCTAAGTGGTATCCGACTCTGTGACACTATGGACTGGAGCACGCCTGGCTCTGCTGTCCATGGGATTTCCCAGCAAAGAACGCTGAAGTTGGGTTGCCATTTCCTTCTCCAGAGGGTATTCCTGACCCAGGGATGGAACCCACATCTCCTGCTTGGCAAGTGGATTCTTTACCACTAAGCCACCTGGGAAGCCCATGTGTGACTATATGGAATTAAAAATAAACTCACTCTGTTTCCTCATTATCCACCTTCATTCCTAAAATGGGGCATTTCAGGTGGCTAGTTTAAAGCATTTTCAGTAAATGTTGCTTGTTGTTAAAACCTGTTTAAACATATGCAAAAATAGTTTCATAATGTTCTGCTTTTTTTTTTTTTTTAACTCTTTTCACAACTTTTTTTCCAGTAAAACACAACTGTATCCTTCTGTTTGCTTGAGGAGGAATCCTTGGAGTCACCCTTGACTCAAGTTTTTCTCTCACAACACACTCTGAATACCAGCAGATACTGTTGGCTCTATCCTCAAACTATACCAAATTTCGATGACATTTTTCTGTGCCACACCTAACCCTCTTCTCCAAGCCATCATGACCAAGGGTAGATTATTGTCACAACCTCCTTTGTGCTGTACTCTTGCCTCCATTCTGTGCCTCTAGAATCAGGAAGAAGGAGCGATTGTCTTCATATAGAAATCAGACCTTGTTGTTCCTTTAAAGTCGCCAATGGATTTGCCATTTGCTGAGATCAAATACTAGAGATTTTGTTTCCAGTATCCCATCTCTTCTTTCCTCCTCCACAGGCATCTTCTACTCTCTTCCTCCTCACTATCTTCCCAGCGCCCACCCTGGCCCTCCTTCTAGTTCTTGTAGAAGCCAAGGTGTCTGCTCATAGCATGATTCATTGAGCCTCTCCTTAACCACCCTATACTGCATACACACTTCCAGCAAACAGTCTCTATGCCACTAACCTGTTTCATTTATGTGCTTATGATGTCATTCACCAAACACTCACGGTGCTTCTAGCATGCTCCAGGCACTATTCTAGGTAATAAGGACATAGCAGTCAACAAAAATAGTCAAAAAGGCTGTCGTCATGGAAACCATATGTTGGCAGCACTTACATTTTCAATCGCAGTTATCAAAACGTGATGCACATTTTAGGATTTAGCTTTTATTTAGTCTGTTTTTTCCCCATAAGAACAAAGCTCCATGAGAGAAAGAAGCTTGCTTTATTTAATGCTAAGTCTTTATAGCTTAGATATTGCTTGTCACATGGTGGGCACTAAATAAATATTTTATGACTACAGAGTAAGTGAGTGAAGGCTTCTCTGGTGTAAACAACCTACCTGCAGTGCAGGAGGTTCAGGAGACATGGGTTCAATCCCTGGGGTCTGAAGATCCCCTGGAGAAGGAAATGATGGCCCACTCTAGTATTCTTACCTAGGAAATCCAATGTACAAAGAAGCCTGGTGGGCTACCGTGCAGGGGGTCACAAGAGTCAGACATGACTTAGTGACTTCACCACCACCATCACCACCACCAATAAATGAATGAATAGATAGACTTAAGCCAAAAATTAATTTTACCATCACTTTTTCTGCAAATCAGGATGGAGAAGCAGACCCTTCATCCAACCTGCTTTCCAGATAACAGACAAGCTTGAATTTTCAACAGTCATCTGTATTTGGGGGTATGAATTTAGAAGATGTTTCTCAGCAGAGGATCAATATCTAAACTATAAATTATAACAAAATATTTTCATTCACAAAATTAGCTGTCATACATATTAAATAACAATCTTGATTATAAAGAATGCCATAAATTAGCAAACATGAAAGGTTGTTGGATGAATTGATAGGGGCTTTCCAGAAATCAAATTTAGCTTTACACATTTGTTTCCCCAGAAATTCAACATCTGAAATTTTTCCCAAGTAAATAATAAGAGACGTTTATAGGTTATGCGCAAAAGTTACTATCTAGGTAGTGTTTACAGTGGTGGAAACTTTGAAGTAATATACACATCCAACAGAAAGGATAATATAACAGAAATCTTAAATAAACTTTGGTCCATTCATGCTGCAGAATACCATGCAAATATTAAAATCATATATTACAAGAATATTTAGTGATACTAAAAAATATTAATCATCCAAAGGGGGAAAAAAGTGCACTATATAGAATTGTATAAGCTACAGGATCTCAATGTTTTAATTATCTTGTAAGACAAACCCTAAAATATTATAGGACTGTAGTTACATATGGGTGGTGGAAAATGTAGCTACAGTCGTATGATTTTTCTAGTAGCCATGTATGGATGTGAGAGTTGGACTATAAAGAAAGCTGAATGCAGAAGAACTGATGTTTTTGAACTGTGGTGTTGGAGAAGACTCTTGAGAATCCCTTGGACTCCAAGGAGATCCAACCAGTCCATCCTAAAGGAAAACAGTCCTGAGTGTTCATTGGACAGACTGATGTTGAAGCTGAAATTCCAATACTTTGGCCACCTGATGCGAAGAACTGACTCATTGGAAAAGACCCTGATGCTGGGAAAGATTGAAGGCGGGAGGAGAAGGGGATGACGGAGGATGAGATGGTTGGATGGTATCACCAACTCAATGAATATGGGTTTGAGTAAGCTCTAGGAGTTGGTGATGGACAGGGAGGCCTGGCATGCTACAGTCATTGGAGTCACAAAGAGTCTGACATGATTGAGCGACTGAACTGAACTGAACTGAACTGATGGGTGGTGGAATAATGGATACTTTTCATTTTGGATTTTATTTGATGAGTTACTTTTTATTTTCTTTTATGTTTTTCACACTTTTAAATATTCCTTGATGAGCACACATTATTTTCTTAAGGAAAAGTGTTACAAACCTTGAACTAACTGAAAAGAGAGTTTAAGCACCACTTCTTCAGATGGGTCATCCCTAACACCCCAAGAAAATAATACATATTCACCATCAATCATTATGCCTATAACTTTGTCTTATGGCGGCCTTTTTTTATAAAAGGTGATGACACAGGATGAAATGGTTAAATGGCATCACCATCTCGATGGACTTGAGTTTGAGCAAGCTCCAGGGGTTGGTGATGGACAGGGAAGCATTACATGCTGCAGTCCCTGGGGCCACAAAGAATCGGACATGACTGAGTGACTGAACTGAACTGTAGGACAGTCGGTGTTGCAGAGAATCACTTACTATAGAGATAAGTCCCCTGCTCAGTCATTTAAAACTCTTTGAGACCCTAGGGACTGTAGCCTGCCAGGCTCCTCCGTCCATGGAATTCTCCAGGCCAGAATACTGGATTGGGTTGCCATTTCCTTCTCTAGAGGGTCTTCCTGACCCAGGGATCAAACCAGGTTCTCTTACATTGCAGGTGGATTCTTTGGTTGGAGCCACCAGTAAGTGTGGCTCAGTTCAGTTCAGTCGCTCAGTCGTGTCCGACTCTTTACAACCCCATGAATCGCAGCACGCCAGGCCTCCCTGTCCATCACCAACTCCCGGAGTTCACTCAGACTCACGTCCATTGAGTCGGTGATGCCATCCAGCCATCTCATCCTCTGTCGCGCCTTCTCCTCCTGCCCCTAATCCCTCCCAGTATCAGAGTCTTTTCCAATGAGTCAACTCTTTGCATGAGGTGGCCAAAGTATTGGAGTTTCAGCTTTAGCATCATTCCTTCCAATGAACACCCAGGGCTGATCTCCTTTAGGGTGGACTGGTTGGATCTCCTTGCAGTCCAAGGGACTCTCAAGAGTCTTCTCCAACACCACAGTTCAAAATCATCAATTCTTCGGCACTCAGCTTTCTTCACAGTCCAACTCTCACATCCATACATGACCACTGGAAAAACCATAGCCTTGACTAGATGGACCTTTGTTGGCAAAATAATGTCTCTGCTTTTGAATATGCTATCTAGGTTGGTCATAACTTTCCTTCCAAGGAGTAAGTGTCTTTTAATTCATGGCTGCGATGGTAGTGATGTGAAATTAAAGGAATTGGGTAGTTTTCTTATAGTATACTACCTCATAAAAGTATGAGAAAAATGAGAAAATAAGTATAAAGTATATAATATAGTGTCCAGCACACAGTAACTGACCTAAAATGCTACCTGTGCTATTTATTAACTATGGTTTATTTATTATTGTTTATATGACCTTATCTCCTGGACACCCCCAACCTTTGCCTGGTTATGAATATCTTCCTGATCATATGCTTCCAGGTAATTTAATGCTTTCCATTGCCTTTTATATAGCTTTGCACAAAGTAGATACTATGGGCCTATGTATAAAATATGTCAGCTATCTGAATATTTAACTTCTGAATAATGTTTAAGGTTTGAAATTCAATATGCCAAGAATAATAATGCAGTTTTTAGGTCTTACTTTACCACCTGATAAGTTTATTTCCGTCCTATGACTAGCTGACCGTATGCCGAGGTTTGAGACTTGGCTGCTTTTTTTTCTGACTTTTGGATAGCCAGCTCTCTTGCCCTGCTGAACTAATAAGAAGCCCGAGTTCTGCATTTTCCAGCTCTGGTTCTCTAATTATACACCATTTCCCTTCTTTAAGGACAGTGCTCTTGACTCTATGACCTGTGTAGGGGATGGGTCAGCCTTGCTGTAGTAATAAAAAGTGAATGATTTTAACACCTGTGCTTGCATATAGCAGAAAGCATGGTCTAGTCCAACAATGAAGTGTCCTAGAGTTCGGTGTTTGTTTTACCCTCAGTGACAGTTGGATGATTCCGTGGTTAATTAGTTGCCTCCTCATTTGATATTCAAAGAACCTATCCAAAACCTCTTAATTTATGTCTCCTAAAGTCAAGAATGCTGGCGGTTTTGTTACTTTTGCTTTCCTGTTAAGAGATAGCCATGGTGAAAGAGACAAGGAAAGAGCAAAAACATTACATTTTCACTTTGTTATGATTTTTCTTTAAACAGTTATTTTATTTTGCATAGTATTTAGTTCTGCTGACTGAACAATTTTTACTATTTTCATTTACACTTTTGGCAAGCTTATGAAAACACCAGGCTGTATTCTTTAGATTTCATTCAAATAAGTTTTTTAAGCAGTTCTATTTTACTTCTTTCACTTTTTCAACTTTGTTGACAGTCTATTCCACCAAAACTAAAATTATGCCATTCAGCACCTGGATCTCTTATCTGTTCCTAGCAGTATGAGAGAAATTGTAAACCGAATAACATGAAATAGCATTTTACTATCTGAGGCCAGCCCTTAATACATTCTACTGATGAAAAGTAAAATTTTTATCCAAAGCAAGAGCAGCTGGAACTAGTGCTGTTTTCTTCCTAATAAAGATAAAATCCTATTATAAACAACTCTGGAGGACACCTGAGTTGTTCTGTTGTAGTGGGATTTTAGTAAAAGTAATATGAGTCTATAAATCACATTCTAGTCTGCGCTAATACAATGTGAAAGCCACACGTGGAACACGCTTCAAATCCATTCAGGGTCGACACACAGCCACTATACTCTTTTGCCTCTGAGTATTTGCTTTCATGATTTTTAATTTTTATGGTGTTTTGGGAATTCCTTAGACTTTAGGCTGCTGGATTATCTAAAGGAGGAATAACTAGGTGGAGATGGTTGATACTTAATAGCAGAGGAAATGAAGAACAAAAGCCTTGACTATGAGAGACAAACTCCCTGTCCTTTCCGTTACTGAATGAAGCAATTTGGTTTCAACTGGGATTATTATTTAGAGAGGAAATCAGATAAAGTTCAGACTATTCTTTGCAAGGAAACAATGTAATTAGCTTAACAAAATACTACTGTTTTCATTGGCAATCAGCCAGAACATAGGTCTAATTTGGCTGAATAAAAAGGAATTTGTGCTGACTTTGTTGGACTGATATTTTATCGGTAGTTTCTCTGGTCTTGCCTGAAAAGCAATACTTTCTTATCTGCACAGAGCCTTAAAAAATAAAGAATGCAAATTCTTTATCAAGTATGGTTACTTACCCAAGAATTGGTATAGCTTAGCTGATGCTCAGAGGTTCAAGCGTCTGCCTGCAATGCGGAAGAGCTGGGTCCAGTCCCTGGGTTGGGAAGATCCTCTGGAGAAGGAAATGGCAACCCACTTCAGTACTCTTGCCTAGAGAATCCCATGGATGGAGGAGCCTGGTGGGCTGCAGTCCATGGGGTCGCAAAGAGTCGGACACGACTGAGCGACTTCACTCATGCTGATGCCCAACTTGTTTTCAACACCTTATTTATTCCACAGACATTAAGGAGAAGAGGAAGGTAAACACTGTCCTATGTTCTTGAAATCAATTTGCTCATCTCTCTACCATTGTGCTTTTCAGCTGATGTGAAGTGATTTGTCTTCTCTGAAACTGCACATCCAGATAGCTGTGCCTTGCAAAGTGCCTAGTGGGGTATCAATATATATTTATTTATTAAGAGAGAAGGGTTTTGTATCAGCACACTTGTCAACTCTCTTGTCATATATTTTTCACATTGAAAGGCTGACTAGCCACTCATGCTGATGCCCAACTTGTTTTCAACACCTTATTTATTCCACAGACATTAAGGAGAAGAGGAAGGTAAACACTGTCCTATGTTCTTGAAATCAATTTGCTCATCTCTCTACCATTGTGCTTTTCAGCTGATGTGAAGTGATTTGTCTTCTCTGAAACTGCACATCCAGATAGCTGTGCCTTGCAAAGTGCCTAGTGGGGTATCAATATATATTTATTTATTAAGAGAGAAGGGTTTTGTATCAGCACACTTGTCAACTCTCTTGTCATATATTTTTCACATTGAAAGGCTGACTAGCCTAAAAGTGTTTGCTTAAAATGATATTTGAGGAGTGAGTTTCTTGAGACAACATCACCCAAAGACTGGGGATTTGTTTTTGTTTTTAACCTACTATTTATTGTGTAATAGGTGGTCTTCATGCATGATCTCATTTAAAGGCCACAAAACTCTATTGAAGTGAGGATTATTGTGCCCATTCTAAAAAGAGGAAAACTGAGGCCCAGAGACTTATGTGGCTTGCTTAACGTCTCTCCATTGGTAAATGACAGAGTCAGGACCACAAGTAGAAGCCTTGTTTGAACGTTAGGAATAAAGAGAGATAAGAATATGTCTGGGGGTACATAATCCAGAATCGTGACTTTTCAGTATGTTTGAGGTCATACATCAACAGGAAGTTTCTTGGCCTAAGGAAAAAATATATTAGGTGGTAGTATGAAATATATTTTTGAAGAAATTAGGTGCAGATTTGGAGAACTGATGCAACCTGGAGCCTTTTTGTTACGTTGTTTTAATTTGCCTATTAATTCATTACCTAGAAGCTTGACTTGCTTGCTTATCAAGTACTTTATCAGATTAGATTACCAGATTAGAATTCAACTTTTCCTATTACAGAGTCCCTGCTCTGACTAATCATATCATATTGCTTCCTTAGTTTTCTATTTAGTTGAGACGTGTCCTCGGGGTTTAATTTTTTGTTTCAGTAGACACTTGTGACCTCAGGATTTCTAATCGAAAGACTGTAAAGGGGGAAAAGAGTGGATACCAGTTACCTTCCTCTGTACATACATTTTGAGAGTTGCAGAAAGGTGAAAACTGGCCCCCAAAAGATACCCACATTCTGAACCCTGGAGCTGTGAACATATCGCTTTATATAACAAAAATATATTTACAAATGTGATCATTTAAGGATCTGTAGATGAAGGAGAATATCCTGAATTATCTCCGTGGACAAAATAATCACGAGAGTTTTCATGAGGGAGGAAGTAGGTTTCGAGTCTGTGAAAGAGATCTGGCCGTGTCAAGATGCTAGCTTAGAAGATCAAGGAAGGGCAATGAGCCAAAAACGCAGGTGGCCTCCAGGAACTGGCAAAACAAAGGCATGGATTCTGCTGGAGAGCCTCTAGGAGGAGCTAGCCTTGCTGACCTATGACTTCCAGAACTGTAAGGGAATAAAGCTGTGATTTTTTACGCCACTGTCTGTGGTAACCTGTTACAGTGTCCATAAGAAATTAATGTACGTGATTAGTAGAAAATAACATCTCCTTTCCTTCTTCCATGAGCTGAGAAACCTGATGAGGCCGAATCTCTTCACAGATGTCATCCTAACAACTGTTAAAAGATCTGAAGTTTCTTGTGATCAATGAATGAAATATGCTAGAAATGGTTCAAGGACCTAGCTGGAAGTTAAGGTGTAGGACTCTCTACTTTTCCTTGTTACTGTGATACTTGAGACCTTGAGTTTTCTCTCCTATTTATCTCTCTGAAAATGAGGACAAACCAATGGGCTTGCCCATCTCATAGAAAGGCTGTTTAGCTTCATTTGTTAAAGGCTGTAAAATTCCGTGATGATGATAAACACTAATCTTTATTTAATCAGCTACCCAAGAAGACAATTAAATGAAAAACCAAGAGTGTGCCTTGCAGCATAGTATCTAATAGAGTTCTTTTAGTTCAAACCAATGGAATCTATATTTAAAATACAGTTTTCATAATCTGTTCTATTGAAGTCATAAATTAGGGTTTACAGCTTCCATTTCCTTGTTTATCACAACTGCTTAAATTCAATTGCTTTAATTAAAATTGCACTGAGAATGCATGTTCCCATTTATAGTTCCAAAGGCTACTGAGGTTTGTTCTATCACAGGTTATAATGTTTTAAGAATCATCACTTATTTTTCTTAACAGTAAAAACACATGTTCCTTCTTAAGTGAATAGCTATTGTTTCAACTAATAAATCATAGAGCAGGCCACAAAATAGGCACTTTCTAGGTTAGTTGTGGGCAGAGATAGTTTATACCCATGTTTGCTCTGAAATCTGCCTTTTCCTTGTTGTTGAAACATATAGAGACGTTATATTACAACCAAAGGACATATTCCAAATCAATAAAGAGACTAACAAATATTAAGTACACACCAACCAGATCAGTTTAGCATTTCCTTGGTGAACCAAAAAAGGAGGCTTTATTTGACTGTGTTTTCATGGTCCTAAGTGAGAAATAGAACAGTAGCAGAGTACTGCTGAATCTGGTAACTTACTCAGTAGGAGTAAATTTGGATAGCCGGTCATGCAAAAGTCCCGCCCATCCATCACTTATGTCTTCATTGTAAACAGTGCAAACCCCCAAGCCAGAGAAAACCTGTTCTACTCCCCAGTCATGGCCAACCACCCCTCCTCTTTCTCTCCCTTCCTTTCTTCCTTCCTTTTATATTTTGACATCATTTCAGGAGACAATTTCAAGTATAACACAAAGAACTCCTATATACCCTTTATCAAGATTCACAGATGTTCATGTTTTGCTCTCTCTGCCTTGCCTTCAGTTCTTTCATGGATCTGATTGCCTCTTTCCCTCTCTCTCTCCCTCTCACCATTTTGAGAGTTAAGTTGAAGCCTCATGCCCCTTTACTTGTAAGCACTTCATTAGGTATTTCCTGAGTACAATTATATTCTCTCGGACAAGTTATCAAAATCAGAAGCTAATATTGATCAAAATATTTCTATAATCCATAGCTCATGCTCAAGCTTTGTCAAATGCCCAGTGAAATGCTTTATAACTGCTATTTGCTGCTGTTTGCTTAGTACAGGATCAAGTATTGCAATTAGTTGTCAAGTCTACTTAGGCTCCTTTTTTGGTAAAGGATTCCTCAGATTTTTTTCTTTCCAACCTCGACATTATTGAAGAGTCCTGGAAAACTATTTTGTAGAGAATTCCCCATTTGGGAGATTTTGGTACATTCTCATAATTGCTTTCAGGTTATGCATTTTGGGAAGAAATATAATAACATTCTTCTTCCTTAGTGCACCCTATTGGAAGGCTTGCCTTATGTTTCTGATGTTGGTAATGTTAACGTCAGGTTTCCCTCATGGAGCTAGTGGCAGAGCCCACCTGCCAAAGCAGGTCGATTCAAGAGACCCAGGTTCTTACCCAGGTTTGATCCTGCAGTTGGCAAGATCCCCTGGAGGAGGGCATGGCAACCCGCTCCAGTATTCATGGAAAATGGAAACTTTCCATGAATAAAACCCCATGAACAGAGGAGCCATGGCTACAGTCCATGGGATGACAAAGAGTCAGACTCGACTGAACAGCACAGCACACACACCATTTGGCTTTATCCATTGTTATCTCATCTACCAAGTTTCTTTAAACTAAGGTTATTTTTCTCCATTTGCAATTAATAAGCAATTTGTGGGGTGATAATTTGAGACTGTATAAATATGCTATACGTCATCAAACTTTATAATCATTGATGACCTTCTAATTTCACTTTTCTTTCTATATTTACTGGCTAACAGACCACTGTAAGGAAGAGTGTTCCCTTCTCTTTCAATTATATTGATTTATACATTTATATATGTAGGAACGGGTCTTCTCCAGTGGCATAGTGATAAAGAACCCTCTTGCAATATAAGAGACTCAGATTCAAGCCCTTGATCTGAAAGATCCCCTGGAGGAAGGCTTAGCAACTCCAGTATACTTGTCAGGAATTATTCCAAGGACAGAGGAACCTGTGGGCTACAGTTGATAGGGTCACAAAGATTTGGACATGACTGAAGTGATGGAGCACATATGTGGTAATGCATAGGTCTTTTAGTCAGTGAGATATAATATACCACTATCTTTTTTATTATTCAAATGGTTCCAAATTTGACTACTTTGATGAATTGACATCCCATCAAGATGACGCCTGTGCTCTTTTGAAGAAACTCGTCCCTCTGAACACTTCCTTACTTTCTGTCATAATAAGATTTTACAGGTTTCTCTTGCTGTTGCTGTTCAGTTGCCAAGTTGTGATTGATTCATTGCAACCCATGGATTGTAGCACGCCAGGATTCCCTGTCCTTTACTATCTCCCAGAGCTTGTTTGACCTCATGTCCATTGAGTCAGTGATGTCATCCAAGCATCTCATCCTCTGTTGCCCTCATATCATCCTCTCTCAATTTTTCTCAGCACCAGGGTCTTTTCCAATGACATAGCACTTTGCATCAGGTGGCCAAAGTACTGGAGCTTCAGCTTTAGCATCAGTCCTTCTAATGAATATTCAGAGTTGATTTCTGTTAGGATTGACTGGTTTTATCTCCTTACTATCCAAGGAGCTTTCAAAAGTTCTCCAGCACACAGTTCAAAAGCATCAATTCTTTGGTGCTCAGCCTTCTTTATGGTCCAGCTCTCACATCTGCACATGATTACTGGAAAAACTACTGTGAGCTTTGACTACACAGACCTTTGTGGGCAAAGTAATGTCTCTACCCTTTAATGCTCTGTTTAGGTTTGTCATAGGTTTCCTTCCAAGGAGTAAGCGTCTTTTAATTTCATGGCTGCAGTCACCATCTGCAGTGATTTTGGAGCCCAATAAAATAAAATCTGTCACTGTTTCCACTTTTCCCCATTTATTTGCCATGAAGTGATGGGACTAGATACCATGATCTTAGTTTTTTTAATGCTGAATTTTAAGTCAGCCTTTTCACTCTCCTTTTCATCCTCCTCAAGAGATGCTTTAGTTCCTCTTTGCTATCTCCCATTAGAGTAGTACATCTGCATACCTGAGGTTGTTGACATTTCTTCTGGGAATCCTGATTCCAGCTTGTGATTCATCCAGTCTGGGATTTCACATGATGTATTCTGCATATCGGAGAAGGCAATGGCACCCCACTCCAGAACTCTTGCCTGGAAAATCCCATGGACAGAGGAGCCTGGTGGGCTGCAATCCATGGGGTCGCTAAGAGTTGGACACGACTGAGTGACTTCACTTTCACTTTTCACTTTCATGCATTGGAGAAGGAAATGGCAACCCACTCCAGTGTTCTTGCCTAGAGAATCCCAGGGACGGTGGAGCCTGATGGGCTGCCATTTATGGGGTCACACAGAGTCAGACACGAATGAAGAGACTTAGCAGCAGCAACAGCATTCTGCATATAATTTATTAATAAATAATTGAGTGACAATAAACACCCTTGATGTACTCCTTTCCAAAGTATGAACCAGTCTATTGTTCCATGTTTGGTTCTAACTTGGCCTGCATATGGGTTTCTCAGGAGACAGGTAAGTTGGTCTGGTATTCTGATCTCTTTAATAATTTTCCATTGTTTGTTGTGATCCACACAGTCAAATGTTTAAATGTAGTCACAAATCAGAAGTAGATATTTTTGGAGAGGGGATTTCCTTGCTTTCTCTATGATCCAATGGATGTTGGTAATTTGAATTCTGCTCCCTCTACCTTCTCTAAACCCAGCTTGTACATCTGGAAATTCCCAATTCACGTACTGATGAAGCCTAGTTTGAAGGATTTTGAGTATTACTTTGCTAACATGAGAAAGGAGCACAATTTTATGGTAGTTTGAACATTCCTTGGCATTTCCTTCTTTGTGGTTGGAATAAAAACTGACCTACTGCAGTCCTGTGGCCACTGCTGAGTTTTCCAAATTTACTGGCATATCGAGTGCAGCACTTTAACAATATCATCTTTTAGGATTTAACATAGCTCAGCTGGAATTCCATCACCTCCACCAGCTTTATGCATACAAATTCTAAGGCCCACTTGACCGCACACACTAGACATCTGACTCTAGGTGAGTGACCATACCATCATGGTTACCTGCATCATTAATGCTATTTTTGGTCTTAAGATAAGAAAGCCTTCCTAAGAGAACAGTGTAAAGAAATAGAGGAAAACAACAGAATGGGAAACAACAGAGATCTCTTCAAGAAAATTAGAGATACCAAGGGACCATCTCATGCAGGGATGGGCACAATAAAGGACAGAAACGGTATGGACCTAACAGAAGCAAAAGATATTAAGAAGAGCTGGCAGGAAGATAAAGAAGAACTGTACAAAAAATATCTTGATAAGCCAGATAACTGTGATGGTGTGATCCCTCACCTAGAGCCAGACATCTTGGAGTTTGAAGTCAAGTGGGCCTTAGGAAACATCACTACAAGCAAAGCTAGTGGAGGTGGTGGAATTTCAGCTGAGCTATTTCAAATCCTAAAAGATGATGACAAAGTTCTGTGCTCAGTATGCCAGCAAATTTGGAAAACTCAGCAGCAGCCACAGGACTGGAAAAGGTCAGTTATCATTTCAATCTCAAAGAAAGGCAGTGCCAAAGAATGCTCAAACTACTGCACAATTGCACTCATCTCACACACTAGTACAGTAATGCTCAAAATTCTCTAAGGTAGGCTTCAACAATACAAACCTGAGAAGTTTCAGGTGTTCAAGCAGGATTTAGAAAAGGCAGAGGAACCAGAGAACAGATTGCCAACATCCGTTGGATGTTAGAAAAAGCAAGAGAATTCCAGAAAACATCTACTTCTGCTTCATTGACTATGTGGAAGCCTTTTACTGTGTGGATCACAACAAACTGGAAAATTCTGAAAGAGATGGGAATACCAGACCACCTTACCTGCCTCCTGAGAAATCTGCATGCAGGTCAAGAATCAACATTTAGAACTGGACATGGAACAACAGACTGGTTCCAAATAGGAAAAGGAGTATGTCAAGGCTGGAAATTGTCACCCTGCTTATTTAACTTATATGCAGAATACATCATGAGAAATGCTGGGCTGGAAGAAGCACAGCTGGAATTAAGATTGTCAGGAGAAATATCAATAACATCAGATATGAAGATGACACCATCCTCATGACAGAAATTGAAGAGGAACTAAAGAGCTTCTTTATGAAGGTGAAAGAGGAGAATGAAAAAGCTGGCTGAAAACTCAATATTCACAAAACTAAGATCATGGCATCTGGTCCCATCACTTTATGGTAAATAGATGGGGAAACAATGGAAACAGTGACAAATTTTATTTTCTTGGGTTCCAAAATCACTGCAGATGGTAACTGCAGCCATGCAGTTAAAGAATGCTTGCTCCTTGGAAGAAAAGCTATGGCAAAACTAGACATGTGTTTATGTGTGGATCACAACAAACTGGAAAATTCTGAAAGAGATGGGAATACCAGACCACCTTACCTGCCTCCTGAGAAATCTGCATGCAGGTCAAGAATCAACATTTAGAACTGGACATGGAACAACAGACTGGTTCCAAATAGGAAAAGGAGTATGTCAAGGCTGGAAATTGTCACCCTGCTTATTTAACTTATATGCAGAATACATCATGAGAAATGCTGGGCTGGAAGAAGCACAAGCTGGAATTAAGATTGTCAGGAGAAATATCAATAACATCAGATATGAAGATGACACCATCCTCATGACAGAAATTGAAGAGGAACTAAAGAGCTTCTTTATGAAGGTGAAAGAGGAGAATGAAAAAGCTGGCTGAAAACTCAATATTCACAAAACTAAGATCATGGCATCTGGTCCCATCACTTTATGGTAAATAGATGGGGAAACAATGGAAACAGTGACAAATTTTATTTTCTTGGGTTCCAAAATCACTGCAGATGGTAACTGCAGCCATGCAGTTAAAGAATGCTTGCTCCTTGGAAGAAAAGCTATGGCAAAACTAGACATGTGTTTAAAAGCAGAGACAATACTTTGCCAACAGAGGTCCATCTAGTCAAAGCTATGGATTTTCCAGTAGTCATGTATGGATGTGAGAGTTGGACCATAAAGAAGGCTGAGCACTAAAGAATTGCTGCTTTTGAACTGTGGTGTTGGAAGAGACTCTTGAGAGTCCTTTGAACTACAGGAGATCAAACCAGTCAATCCTAAAGAAAATCAACCCTGAATATACATTGGGAGGACCGATGCTGAAGCTAAAGTTCCAATACTTTGGCCACCTGATGCAAAGAACTGACTTCCTGGAAAAGACCCTGATGCTGGGAAAGATTGCAGGCAGGAGGAGAAGTGGGGCAACTGAGGATGAGAGATGGTTGGACTGAATCACCAACTCAATGGACATGAGTTTGAGCAAGCTCCAAGAGATGGGGAAGGACAAGGAAGCCTGGCGTGCTGCAGTCCATGGGATCTCAATAGTCAGACATGACTGAGTGTCTGAACAGCAATGAGACCATTTTTGTATATTTCTTCTGTGTATTCTTGCCACCTCTTCTTAATCTCTTCTGCTTCTGGAGGACTGAATCACCAACTCAATGGACATGAGTTTGAGCAAGCTCCAAGAGATGGGGAAGGACAAGGAAGCCTGGCGTGCTGCAGTCCATGGGATCTCAAATAGTCAGACATGACTGAGTGTCTGAACAGCAATGAGACCATTTTTGTATATTTCTTCTGTGTATTCTTGCCACCTCTTCTTAATCTCTTCTGCTTCTGGCAGGTCCTTGCCGCATCTTTTCATGAAGTATTCATTGGTATCTTCGATTTTCTTGAAGTGATCTCTAGTCTTTTCCATTCTATCTTTTCCCTCTATTTTGTTGCATTGTTCACTTAAGAGGGTTCTGTTATCTCTCCTTGTATTCTCTTTAACTCAGCATTCAGTTGGGCATATCTTTCCCTTTCTCCTTTGCCTTTCACTTCTTTTCTTTTCTCAGCTGTGTGTAAGGCCTCCTGAGACAACCACTTTGCCATCTTGAATTTCTTTTTCTTTGAAATGGTTTTGGTCACTGCCTCTTGTACCGTGTTACAGACCTCTGTCCATAGTCTTCAGACACTGTCTACCATGTCTAATCCCGTGAGTCTATTCACCACCTCCACTGTATAATCATAAGGGATTTGATTTAAGTCATATCTGAATGGCCTGGTGGTTTTGCCCACTTTCTTCAATCTAAGCCTGAATTTTGCAATATGCAGTTCATGTTCTGAGGCACAGTCAGCTCCAGGTTTTGTTTTTCTGACTGCATGATGGTTCTCTGTTTTCAGCTGCAAAGAATGCAATTTGATTTTGGTATTGATCACCTGGGGACATTCATGTGTAGAGTTGTCTGTTCTGTTCTTGGAAGAGTGTGTCTGCTGTGACCAGTGTGTTCTCATGACAAACTCTCTTAGCCTTTGCCCTGCTTCACTCTGTATTTCAAGGCTACTCTTTCCTGTTACTCCAGGTATCTCTTGACTTCCTACTATTGCATTCCAATCATCTATGATAAAAAAGAACATCTTTCTTTCATTTCAGTTCTAGAAGGAGTTGTACGTCTTCATAGAACAGTTCAACTTCAGCTTCTTTGGCATTAGTGGTTCAGGCATAGACTTGAGTTACTGTGATATTGAATGGTTTGTCTTGGAAACGAACGGAGATCATTCTGTTGTTTTTGAGACTGCACCCAATTACTGCATTTCAGACTCTTTTATTGACTCAGAGGGCTACTCCATTCCTTCTAAGGGATGCTTGGCCACAGTAGTAGATATAACAGTCATCTGAATTAAAAAACTCTCTTAGCCTTTGCCCTGCTTCACTCTGTATTTCAAGGCTACTCTTTCCTGTTACTCCAGGTATCTCTTGACTTCCTACTATTGCATTCCAATCATCTATGATAAAAAAGAACATCTTTCTTTCATTTCAGTTCTAGAAGGAGTTGTACGTCTTCATAGAACAGTTCAACTTCAGCTTCTTTGGCATTAGTGGTTCAGGCATAGACTTGAGTTACTGTGATATTGAATGGTTTGTCTTGGAAACGAACGGAGATCATTCTGTTGTTTTTGAGACTGCACCCAATTACTGCATTTCAGACTCTTTTATTGACTCAGAGGGCTACTCCATTCCTTCTAAGGGATGCTTGGCCACAGTAGTAGATATAACAGTCATCTGAATTAAATTTGCCCGTTTCTGTCCATTTAAATTCACTAATTCCTAAGGTGGCAATATTCACTCTTACAGTCTCCTGCTTGACCACAATCCAATTTGCCTTGATTCATGGACCTACTATTTCAGGTTCCAGTGTAATATTGTTCTTTACAGCATCAAAATTTACTTTCACCACCAGACACAAACGCAGTTGGGCATTGCTTCTGCTGTGGCCCAGCCTCTTTCCTGGATCTATTTCTCCGCTCTTTCCCAGTAGCATACTGGACACTTACTGACCTGTGGGGCTCATTATTCAGTGTCATATCTTTTCCCCTTTTCATACTATTCATGGGATTCTTGACGCAAGAACACTGGAGTGGTTTGCCATTCATTCCTTTCTCCAGTGGACCACATCCCTGTTTCAGTCCTGGAATCAGCTAACAGGCCACGGTTCATTTTAAAAGATAATGGATTTTAGAAACCAAGATTTGAGTTCCTTACTTATTCTCATTGCTATTAGTAGGTCATTGGTTATAAGCCCTCTTAGTTAACAGAATTAGGATAACGTGTGCATGTATGTATACATACACATACCAATACCAACATTTAAAAACATTTTTGTATCTGCCTACTTCTACATTTATTAAAACCCATGAATGCTGATAACTTAATATACCTACCTGCATTACATTCTGCTTTCTTCCAAAGTTGCTCAGCTATTAAGTAAAAGAACTTGATTTCAGAATTTCCCTGATTTTGAAAGTCCACATTCAAAACCACTAAGGTTAAAACTTATTGTCCAAGCCCCAGCCACTCTACAGATACTTATTCTTATTCTTCAGTCAGTTGTGCTAACTGAATGTCCTTTATCATTATTCATTCTTTCTGAAGGTTAAGTAAGATTAAGACAAATGTTACCTTTTTGTTATATCTGATAGAAGATGCAGTACATGTTGTTTTCTAAGTCTTTAAAAAATGGTTTTTGATACTTTATAAAAAAAAAATTTGCTTCCTGGCCTTGATGCAAGGCAAGGTTACCAGGTTCAGAAATGAAGTCACTCTCTAGCCTACTTCTAGCAAATCTGAAGGGATAGCACCCCTTTCACATGTTAATTTGATAACTTGCCTCACTTTTTCCAGAGCAAATATGTTCTACTCTAAAAAGGTGAACCATATAACTCAGATAAATACATATTGCATTACTTTTCCTGTTTTTATTTCATCTGCAACACACTAGAAGTTTTTCACACCTGTCTCAATAAACTTTCACTGATATAGTTGAATAAGGCAGCATCTGTGGCTTTCTATTTCTTTAAATCCTGGAAAGCCTGAAAATCAGGAGTGAGCACAGAATAACATTCACCATAGTTTTTCTGCAACACATGCAAATTATTTTTAGAACTTCCAGAGATTTTCTAAGACATCTTGATTCCTTCCTTTGATATTGCTCTAATCATTCAAGTGATAAATAGAAGTCAGCATTTAAATTCAGATTTCAGAAGCCTTCTGTGGCTACTAGCCTCATTTGCTTAGAAGTCTGTTCCTAGAGTGTATTCGAGTATTTGATTCCAACACTGGCACAGTTTTCTAAGGAGATTCTGGGGAAATAGAGACTATGAGAAAATTCATGTAGAAATTGATTAAAGAAGTTGTTAAAGGAAGAAACCAACAATTTTTTTCCCTTTCATCTCAGAAGCTAAAACACTATCTGAAAACCCTTACCACTACCACAGTAAGCAACAGAGAAGACAATTATTCTGATATTTCTAATATTAGATATCAAAAATATAGACATTCTTTGTTTTGATCAAAGTTCGTGGGACTGAAATATCAATAGCTCTTCCTTTTAACATTAATTTACTTACTGTATAAAATGACACTGTGAAAATATATTTCACAAAATAATTTCTGCTTTAGTAGTTTTTGTTTCTGTGATTAAAAGCCTGCAAAATAAATCACCCCTTTCAATACTAATTTGTTTCCTTTTTTCTCCTCTGATTGACATTTTAAAGTTATTTTAAAGAAATCTGATTTTAAAAATAAGAACTGTTTCTGAATACACAGACGAGTTAGAGATCAGTATATACTGGCCTTAATTTGCTGCTAGAAATATTCTACTCTTCTATATAATGCATTATTTTTCCTTAAAAAAAGAAATGTTTTTCCCTCCGGCAGTTGATAGGGTTAGAGAAGGTAGAGCCTTGAAAAAATTTCACTAACATGCATTAATAGTAGTGTTTAATTTGTAAATATAACTGACATAAGTGGTCTTGAAATGGTTAAATTGAGAAACTCCAGAAACAAAGAAGGGGAAAACATCTGATTGTGAGACACAAAAATGTACCAAGCAATGGTTTTCGTATGGAGAAGAGTTTCGGTTGACAGACAACACTGCCATTATTTTCTTCCAGTCCTAAAGCACTCTTATATAAACCCTTCCCACCACAATAAGTAACAAAGAGAAAAATTATTCTGATAGCTGACTTGCAACAAGCACTTTGCAAAGGTTATGAGTCTATATTTCAATTATTCCATGGAATTGTAGCATAGAAAATAAAACAAAAGAATAATGATAAACATACAGGATATTTATGATTAAACTATAAACACTGGCAAAGAAAAAGAGAGAAACTAAAAATTCTAAGACCAGGAAAAGACTATTCAGTTACATCTATTGTGACCAAGGAAAGAACCAAAACACGGATCAGTAAATGACGTAGAAACATGATAATGCACGGGTGAGTGCCTTCAAGTCGGGATGGACAGAACGGATCGTGAGCCAGTCTGACTCCTAGACCTCGGCCGTCAGGCCTTGCCCCAGCCCTCTGCTTGCGTGCTCTCCCGGCTGTATTCATCTTCACAAGGTGTAGAGTCCACAGTAGATGTGGACATCTGCAGATAACACACACACGAGCTCTGGCATCTGAGGTCCTGGAATTCTCTGTGCAAAAAAAACGCTGAACCTGTTTCCAGAGCTTGTGTGGGTCGTCCTTTAGAGTGTAGACCATGCCATCAGGACTCAGGGAGTTACTCTCAGTTGCTGTGCTGTGAAAGGAGTTTGAATATGTGGTTACTTGAGATTCAGGATCAAGCCAAGGATGGAAAGAGAAACAGGGCAGTCATGGGCCAGGCCTACATTCACATGTTGGTTCTACTCCATCCCAGTCTGGAGCCGAAGCCTGAGATTTATAAATTAAAGCTCAATTTTCAAGTTGCTATGAAGGCCTATGTATCAAGGTAGAGGAGTAGAATGCATTTTATCTTGGCTTGGCTCATAAAAATTAATATTTAAATATTTGTTATGTAGGCATCCCAGGTGGCTCAGTGGTAAAGTATTCGCCTGCAACACAATGGATTCAATCCTCTAGAAGATCCCCTAGAGAAGGAAATGGCAACCCACCCCCATATTCTTGTCTGGGAAATCCCATGGCCAGAGGAGCCTGGTGGGCTACAGACTGTGGGGATGCAAAAGAGTCAGACACGACTTAGCGACTCAACAATAACAAATTTTGGCCCAGGCCCCTTAAAGTTGGGGGTAGGGTATGTCTAGCAAAATATGATTTTGTGCTTTATTAATTCACTAGGCTGTGGTTTTTCCAGTGGTCATGTATGGATGTGAGATTTGGACCACAAAGAAAGCTGAGCGCCGAAGAACTGATGCTTTTGAACTGTGGTGTTGAAGAAGACTCTTGAGAGTCCCTTGGACTGCAGGGAGATCCAACCAGTCCATCCTAAAGGAGATCAGTCCTGGGTGTTCTTTGGAAGGACTGATGTTGAAGTTGAATATCCAATACTTTGGCCACCTCATGCGAAGAGCTGACTCATTTGAAAAGACCCTGATGCTGGGAAAGATTGAGGGCTGGAGGAGAAGGGGACGACAGAGGATGAGATGGTTGGATGGCATCACTGACTCGATGGACGTGGGTCTGAGTGAACTCCAGGAGTTGGTGATGGACAGTAAGGCCTGGCATGCTGCAGTTCATGGGGTCGTGAAGAGTTGGACACGACTAGCGACTGAACTGAAACTGAAAATTCACTACAGAGAAGAGATATTTTACTTAATATAAAGACAAACTAAAAGTCATGTATAATCTGGTATATGAGTACATCTTTTTGTTTGGTTTTAAATGTTTGTTTGATTTATCATTTACTGTTACCACTACTGCTAAGTCGATTTAGTCGTGTCCGACTCTGTGCGACCCCATAGACAGCAGCCCACCAGGCTCCCCTGTCCCTGGGATTCCCCAGGCAAAAATACTGGAGTGAGTTGCCATTTCCTTCTCAAATGCATGAAAGAGAAAAGTGAAAGTGAAGTCGCTCAGTTGTGTCCGACTCTTTGCAAGCCCATGAACTGCAGCCCACCAGGCTCCTCTGTCCATGGGATTTCCCAGGCAAGAGTACTGGCAAGAGTTTCTCACTTAAGTAGCTTTTTATTAACTTTACATGCTTTCTGGCAGAAAGGGCTTTGTTCAGTCTCACCTAATCTTTTTTTCATTATAAAGTCCTTCACCTATTGTTCAATATGGATATTAGAGCCAAAGAAATTCAAATGTCAAATGCCATCAAAATTCTAATGGTCAGGTTATACTAAACAGTGCCCACATATAATGTAGAGATGAATAAGACCCAGTCCTGTGTGACCATGCCCCACACGAGCCATGAGGAATCAATGTATATCCTTAAGACTGAAATTTTGGAGCTGGAAGTGACTTTGAATAATCTAGTTTAATAATTTCATTTACAACTTAGAGAATNTGTGAGAGTTGGACTGTGAAGAAGGCTGAGCGCAGAAGAATTGATGCTTTTGAACTGTGGTGTTGGAGAAGACTCTTGAGAGTCCCTTGGACTGCAAGGAGATCCAACCAGTCCATTCTGAAGGAGATCAACCCTGGGATTTCTTTGGAAGGAATGATGCTGAAACTGAAGCTCCAGTACTTTGGCCACCTTATGCGAAGAGTTGACTCATTGGAAAAGACCCTGATGCTGGGAGGGATTGGGGGCAGGAGGAGAAGGGGACGACCGAGGATGAGATGGCTGGATGGCATCACGGACTCAATGGACGTGAGTCTGAGTGAACTCCGGGAGTTGGTGATGGACAGGGAGGCCTGGCGTGCTGCGATTCATGGGGTCGCAAATAGTCGGACACGACTGAGCGACTGAACCAACCGATCAAAATGCAGATACCTCTAGGCAACATATAGGCTTATGCATTTTAAACTAACCTAGTTGATAGCCGAGGTCTTTGAAACTGAACACAAATTAGAAGCCTATTTAGTTTGAAAGGTAGGAAGTAGGGCTGGTTGAGGAGGTGTGCTGACAAGTGAGCTGGAGGAGAGCCAAAAATGCTTCGCCTCCTACATGGTATTGCTTAAGGCCAGTCCTGTACGGAGGGAGATGCCGACTAAAGAACACGTGGCCCAGCTGTTGAAACTGCTGTGCTGCAAACAGGAAGTGACAAAAATAACTACCTTTTCAACACAAGCAGAAGATTTAAATGGTGCACAATACATTTTCGTCTATCAATTAGATGGCAAACTAGAAAGTCATGGATAACAAGGATGCCTTCGCATGTCACTTCAGGGGACTGTGGGGAAGTAGAAGTATAATCAATACTGTGATTAATGGCAGTAATTTCACACAAACATCTGGGCAATTAAATATGCTCTTTAGAAGGTGTTTTGCCTCGTGACTAGTGCAGGAATGAATAAGTTTCAAATTGAACATCACTATCTGTATACTGGATAATTCACAGCCAGAAAAGAATTCAAGTTAGAACATTTCCAGCTGTCAAATATATAAAAAGTCTTTTATCTAGAAGCAAATATACTTTGGACCACCTATTCAGTCTTTGTTCATAAAATCAGCTATAGAATGACAACTATGCACACACACAATATTATATCCCCGAATTTAAGTTTGGAATTATGGGAAAGGATAGAGCTGCCCCACGCATGCTCAGTTGCTAAGTCATGTCCGACTCTTTGTGACCCTGTGGACTGTAGCCCACCAGGCTGCTGTGTCCATGGGATTTCCCAGGTAGAATACTGGAGTGAGTTGCCATCTTCTTCTCCAAGAACTCTATCACAGGACCCCTATTCCCAGGAAAGGAAAAATTTCTGTTGACTAAGCAAAGAATAGTCTCAGGAAAGAATTATCCAGAAATGGAAACTGGCTGTGCTTCCAAACCACAGTCAAACATTAAAAATATCTGCAGTGTTTGTAAAATTTAATTCAGCAGTCTGAGGTGGAATTCAGGAATCTGTATGGCCATTTAATGCCTTGAAAGTTCTTGATCATTAGCCGTCTTTGAGAAACACTGCAGTATTGTATTAAAAGACCTGGGATATAAAATCAAAATCTAAAATATATGATCCAAGAGATGGAACTCATTTACCCCAAAATAGTTCCAAATGAACTGTAATATTCACACCTTATCTACATTATCATATAATTGATCTTTTAAATGAAACCTTGTCATTGTAATAATCCTCTCATTTCAATCATCTTTAGAATCCTGGAATAGAAAAAGACTAGTGAAACAATGATTTCTATAGATTGAAAATAAAAGTCAAGGACAGGACTGCTAGATTCTCAAAATTTAGTTAGTGATTCACTGGACTCCTATGCAATTCTAATCAGCACATCATACAAGCCCTCTTGGTAAAAATGATACCATTAATGAAAATGTTTTAGGAACTTTGCATCTATCTTATATACTTGGATATCAGCTGACAATGTTACATCTCACATCTCTCGGGGGAAAAAAAAATGTTCTTACATCTAAGTGTCATGACATTATATAGCCAGGAAATTCAAACTATAAGTAATGCCATCAGTTATGTGGATCGTGGTTTTAATTATAAGAAAGCATTGCTGTGAAAAGAAACTACTTTGTTTCTAAAAACTGAGGCAATTAAGAAAATCCACTGGCAAACTGATCACTGTGATTCCAGTCTCGTCTCCTTCAACTCCTGGATCATCCAGTGAAGCTGCTACTGCTGTCTCTGCATCCGTGTAGACACTTATTTCTGGCTGTCTCTCCTCCTAGGCAGAGTGAAGATCTGTCACTTAAGTAATCAATCTCCTTTCCTGCTTTCCTTCAGAGCCACTCCTGAGTTGAACTACTGCACCACAACAGTCCTCTCTTCTGTTGGTGTCAGCATCTCGAATGACTGAGAACACAGGCTGGAAATGCTTCCTTCTCAGGCTACTGCTTGTGGCTTGGAGAGTGGG
The DNA here is from genome assembly GCA_006408695.1 of Aepyceros melampus. Lineage (NCBI taxonomy): Eukaryota > Metazoa > Chordata > Mammalia > Artiodactyla > Bovidae > Aepyceros > Aepyceros melampus. The sequence goes on from SJXQ01000276.1 coordinate 212,943, forward strand.
TGACCCTGCAGCAGGTACGGGTAATGAAGTGGGCATTAATTTTCCATGCCACATGTGCCTTCGGGACCTGCTTGGATGTTATCCAGTATATACCCACTAACTGGCACGCGTAACTTTGATTCAGTTCATATAAAGTTCAAGAATCTTGTAGTTGCTGGCTCAGTATCCAACAAGGCAGAGTAGCAAGTCAAGGATTATTTTTCAAAATGAGAATAGTTACTTGATATAAAGCACATGATTCTCATTCCAGAGCTCTGGACATTGCTCCTGTTACGGGTTGTTGCATGTTGAATATGCTAAAAGCACTTTGAGCGTAAGTAAATACCCTGAGTAATGACAGAAACTCAGTCCTTCAAACTATGGACAAATACATCTATTTTTGAACCCCATTCAAGTCAAGTAGCATTTATTATTGAGTAAATGAGTTGAAGAGCATATTCAAAATAATACATGTGACTCTTTCTTGATAGTAAAGCCTACAAGGTACAACAAATTATTAATACTTTTATTATTAATTATATTATTGATTTAGGAACTATTCCAGCTTGCCCTAAAAAATTAGGCAGCTAGGAGTTTCTTTGGATTGTTCACACCTCTGTTCACACTCACTTTTCCTATGTTGACATGTGTTCACACCTCTGTTCACACTCACTTTTCCTATGTTGACATGTGTTCACACCTCTGTTTACACTCACTTTTCCTATGTTGACATGTGTGCATCTGCGTCTCTTAGCTCATCCTCTCCAGATTTTATCAGCATGCTGTCATCAGCGTAGATGGCAGACAAGAATTCTACGTAAGGGTAAGAATGATCTATTTGCCTTCACTCTAGATTATAACGCAGATCTGACATAACATGGTGCAATATGGCAAAGGTGGACTGATGTCCTTGCCAATCATGAAAAATGTTCACACCTCTGTTCACACTCACTTTTCCTATGTTGACATGTGTTCACACCTCTGTTCACACTCACTTTTCCTATGTTGACATGTGTTCACACCTCTGTTTACACTCACTTTTCCTATGTTGACATGTGTGCATCTGCGTCTCTTAGCTCATCCTCTCCAGATTTTATCAGCATGCTGTCATCAGCGTAGATGGCAGACAAGAATTCTACGTAAGGGTAAGAATGATCTATTTGCCTTCACTCTAGATTATAACGCAGATCTGACATAACATGGTGCAATATGGCAAAGGTGGACTGATGTCCTTGCCAATCATGAAAACGGAATAAGACAGTCTATAATAATTGCAATACGTTAAATACAAAATCATTCATCAGATCAGTAGCTGCAAATCGAATGACAGAGACTGTACAATTTATTCCAGTAAGGAGGTCACATCTGAAATACCCACAGCAATTTAAACCACCATCTGATCCTCACTATGATTATCCATCATTATGCTCAAAACCCATTCATATTCTTAACTGGCTAAGGTGGGGAGTTAAATGGTTATGGAGTAGCATTAACAACCACTGAATTTTTAAAACCTTTGGAGATGGCCCTAAATTATCTGTACACTATTCCAGGAACGTAGTTTTACTTTTCATATGAAGAAGAGCCTTGACAGCATCCTTTGGGTCCTACGTATCACTATCATGCTTCACTTAGATGAATACTGAAGATAAAGACCTTACAAGATGTTAATTGTGATATTCCCAATTCTTTAGGTAGATAACCATGGCATACATTAGGATCCTGTTGGGGCTGCACGGAGTCAAAAACCCTCTCCATAAGATATCTGCCTAGAAGACCAGAGTAGATTCTTAGGTCCTTCGGAATTAGACAGTGCAGAGTCAGTATTAAAATATCTCTAGAAATGAGAGAGGGGGAGTCAAGATGGTGCGGAAGTAAGAGGGCATAGAGTCACCTTCCTCCCAAATGAATCAAGAATACATATACAAATGGGATAATTGTTAGAATTGGCCGAGGATCTCGGAAACCTAAAGGACAAGAAAGATCCCTGTGTAACCAGGAAGGATGAAGGAAAGAAGAAGAAAAAGAAAGGAGAGAAAGTGAGATGAGCTCGGGGCTCCTGGGGGGATTTGAAGGAGAGGAGACATTCCTGCGTCCTGGAAAGGCCCCTCACCAGCAGACAGATCCGCTGGGACAGGGGAGCTTCAGGGGCTTTGAGAAGAGAGCAGTGACCCATCTGCAGCAGGTAGGACGGAGCGACAGCTCCAGAGAGGGTCCGAGCCACAGCCCTGTGTACCCAAGCCTGAGACAGCGCTGACGGGTGCGGAACCCTGGCCGGTGAACTTGGGGCTTGGAGAGCAGACCAGGGAGACGGTTGCTACTGACTGTGGAGCCCGCCTGAGGGTGTGGGAGGGAGGAGCTTGGACAGGCACGCTCCTGGAGGACGTCCAGGCGGCCACAGGAGAGAAGTGCCTCTGTAGAGTGGCACGCAGGACGTGGACCGCCATCGCAGCCTTCCTGCCGGCCGCAGGCGTCTGCCCCGACACCGCCCTGGAGCGCCTGAGCCTGCTCCGCGGGGATGGTCCCGTGGGGAGTGGTGGCCATCGCTAAGGCGGAGCTGACTCTTGGTGACCTCATGGGCTGCAGCACAGCCCCTGTGTGGCTGTCCTGTGTCCTGCCTGCCGCGGCGTGGTCACTGCCCTCTTCCCCAAGCTCCTGAAGCTCTGCTCCTGTCCCAGGGGATCTCTCCGCTGGTGAGGGGGCTCTCCAGGACGCAGGAATCTTTCTTATACTCTGATGACCACCTTTAGTGTTGCGTTTGAGTTCTTTTTCTCTTCTGTGGGTGTATCTGTTGTAGGTTTGTGGTTTTCATCCCTCATAAGATTTGATACTGCAGTCTGTGTATATACGAGGCTGTGATAAGTTGCTGATCTTTTAATTTCAAATGCAGTTCTCACTTCCTGCATTTGTAAACCTCCTCTCCTTTATGGTTCATAAAGAAGGCTGAGCACCAAAGTACTGATGCTTTCAGATCAGTTCAGTTCAGTCATTCATCGTGTCTGACTCTTTGCGACCCCATGAATCGCAGCACGCCAGGGGTGCTCAAATTGTGGAGAAGACTCTTGAGAGTCCCTTGGACTGCAAGAAGATCAAACCAGTCAGTCCTAAAGAGAATCAATCCTAAAGGGAATAAAGTCAGTGGAAGGACTGCTGCTGAAGCTCCAAATATCTCTTCTCCTTCAGCTCCCCCAGGAGCACAGAGCTTATGTCACTTCCCTCCAACACACACTCCTCTGTCCTCCATTATCTCCTGGAGTCTGCTCAAATTCAGGTCCTTTGAGTTGGTGATGCCATCTAACCATCTCATCCTCTGCTGCCCCCTTCTCCTTTGGCTTTCAGTCTTTCCCAGCATCAGGTAGACAAAATATTACAGGAAATGAAAGCCACAAACCTATAATAGATACACACACAAAAAAAGAAAAAGAAAGTCAAACAACACTAAAGGTGGTCATCAAACTACAAGACAAAAGGAGAAAAGAGGAAAGGAAGAAAAAAATACCTACAAGAGCAAACCTAAAACAATTAAGAAATGTCAACAAGAACATATATCAATAATTACCTTAAATGAAAATGGTTTAAGTGCTCCAACCAAAAGACATAGACTGGCTGATTGGATACAAAAACAAGGAGGCATACGTACTGTCTACAAGAATGCTTAGTCACTCAGTCATGTCCAACTCTTTGTGACCCAATGGACTGTAGCCTACCAGGCTCCTCTGTCCATTGGATGCTCCAGACAAGAATGCTGGAGCAGGTTGCCATTTCTTTCTCCAGGGGTCTACAAAAGACCCACTTCAAATCTAGAGACACGTACAGACCAAAAGTGAGGGAATGGAAAAAGATCTTCCATATAAATGAAAGTCAAATGAAAACTAGAATAGCAATACTCATATCAGACAAAATATACTTTAATAAAGACTATTATAAGAGTCAAGGAAGGACACTAAAAAATGATCAATGAATCATTCTAAGATTATATAAAAAATTGTAAACCTATATGTACCTAACACAGTAAACCTCTATATATAAGGCAAATATTAAAAACCATGAAAGGGGAAATCAACATTGACAAAATAGTAGTGTGGGACTTTAACACCCCATTTATACCCATGGACAGATCATCCAGGTAGAAAATTAACAAGGAAACCCAAGATTTAAATGACACATCAGACCTGAGAGATTTGATTGGTATTTATAGAATATTCCACCTGAAAGCAGCAGAATATACTTTCTTTTCATGCACATGGAGCATTCTCCAGGATAGATCACATCTTCAGTCACAAATTAAACCTCAGTGCATTTAAGAAAATTTAAATCATATCAAACATCTTTTTCCAACCAGAACTCTATGAAATTAGAAATCAAATAGAGAAAAAAAAAAAAACCTGTAAGAAACACATGGATAGCAAACAGTACATTACTAAATGACCAATGGATCACTGAAGAAATGAAATTAAAATACCTCGACACAAATGAAAACAAAGTCACAATGATCCAAAACCTTTGGAACAGAGCAAAGTGGATCTAAGAGGGAAGTTTATAGCATTACAATTTTATCCCAGGAAACAAGAAATATCTTAAATAAACAACTTAACCTTACACCTACAGCAATTAGAAAAGGAAGAACAAATAAAATCCTAAGTTAGTAGAATGAAAGAAATTATAAAGAC
>SJXQ01000277.1:0-57808 GCA_006408695.1 Aepyceros melampus
TTCAACTTCAGCTTCTTCAGCATTACTGGTTGGGGCATAGATTTGGATAATTGTGATATTGAATGGTTTGCCTTGGAGACGAACAGAGATCATTCTGTCATTTTTGAGATTGCATCCAAGTACTGCATTTCGGACTCTTTTGTTGACCATGATGGCTACTCCATTTCTTCTGAGAGATTCCTGCCCACAGTAGTAAATATAATAGTCATCTGAGTTAAATTCACCCATTCCTGTCCATTTTAGTTCGCTGATTCCTAGAATGTCGACGTTCACCCTTGCCATCTCGTTTGACCACTTCCAATTTGCCTTGATTCATGGACCTGACATTCCAGGTTCCTATGCAATATTGCTCTTACTTCATGGTAAAGTGGGCCTTCTTCATATTGCTTTGATATCAGATCCACTTGATCATAGTAGAAAATGTTATGTTAGGTATGACCCAGTATGAGACTAAGAGGAAAAGGTGCATACCATATGATATTCTTACCACTTGAGTTAAATCATGAATTGAATAAATGCTGTTCTGCTGCCTGTATATTCCTACCTGCTCCAGGCAACCTGTCTGATATATGGAGAGAGGAAAGAATATTTAAGTCAGCAATTAGTCTCACCCAGATTTATTTCCAGATTCCTTCATTTTCATTCACCTTTAGCTACTCACGCCTATGTCCCTGTGATAGACCTTGTGCTTCGCTTGCTTTCTGTCCAGTCACTCAGTCATGTCTAACTCTGCGACCCTGTGCACTGTGGCCCACCTGGCTCGTCTGTCCATGGGGTTTTCCCAGCAAGAACACTGGAGTGGGTTGCCATTTTCTCTTCTAGGGGATCTTCCCAACCCAGGATCAAGCCCGTGGCTACCTGCTTCTCCTGACTTGCAGGTGGATTCTCTACCACTGTAATGATAGGCCTTATCTACCAGAAGTGTTTTACTTTGGAAATTTCAGTGCCATCCATCAGCTCTAATCCAAAGCTATTTTTTCCAGTCCTCTCACTCTTGTTATTATAACTATACTGATTCAATTTAAATCTGTTCGTTTCTTGACCTGTATCAACCTGTTTTCTGTACCTCCCTCCTTATTTAGCTACCTTATATCAACCATCACTTTTGCCACTATGTTTAACTCCCATAAAGCACTATGCTTTTACTCTACCTGCCTGGCAAAGTTACACCCCTGGGTTAATCCAACTGTCTCTCTTGTTCACTCCCAGCTCTAGGCTATGAGGCATTTCTAAAGAAAAATATACAGCCCTGAATGTTGTCACCACCACTGATTCATTGTCGTGAACCTCAAATGAGTATTTCTAATTGTATCATAGTGTTACATGGATTTCCTGACACCTTTTCTTAGGGTACTTTCAGGATTTTCTCTTTGTCTTTGATATTCTACATATGTATAGATATAGGTTTTTAGGTATTTCTCCTATTTGGTATTCTCTAAACTTCCTGGATCTGTGGTTTGGTGTCTGTCACTAATTTTGGAAAATTCTCATATTATTTCCTCAAATATTTCTTCTGTTCTTTTTTCCCTTTTGGTAGTCCCACAGTACATATGTTATACCTTTGATAATTGTCCCAGTTCTTAGATAGTCTGTTCAAAATTTTCATTAGTTTTTCTCTTTGCAATTTAGTTTTGGAAGTTTTATTGATATATCTTCAGACTTACTGATCCTTTCCTCATCTGTACCCAGTCTACTGATGAGCTCATCAAATGCATTTTTCTTTTCTATTGCAGTATTTTTTATTTCTGCCATTTCCTTTAGATTCTTTCTTGCCATTTCCATCTCTCTGCCGATATTAACAATATTTTATTGCATATTGTCTGCTTTTTTCCATTAGAGGTGTCATCATATTAATCAGTTATTTTAATTTCTGGTCTGATAATTCCAGCATCCCTGCCATATCTGAGTCTGGTACTGATGCTTGCTTTGTCTACTCACACTTTGTTTTCTGCCTTTTAGCATGCTTTGAAATTTTTGCTGAGAGCCAGACATGAGGTATTGGGTGAAAGGAACTATGGTAGATAAGCCTTCATGATGAGGATTTTGTTTATCTGCTAGGAGTTAACACTGTGTTACTGTTTGCAGTAGCTGTGCTGTCAAGAGACAGAAGTTTCCTCTACCATCTTTGTTTTTGTCTCTATTTTCTTTGTGTCACCTACACACTTCTCTTAAATGGATCAGAGGTCTTCAGGTCTTTTAACTGTAATCTCGTTATTAGGAACCCAATTGATGTGGTGGTGAAGTATAAAACTATCGTAGGAGAAGCATCCTATAATCCTCTGATTAAATCTCAGACTTTAGTGAGCCTGTGTCCCTAAGCTGTGACTTGCTCAAGTGCTTCTCAGCTTGCCTCCTCTACAGGTTAAATAGGAACTCTCAAACTAGTTCACACTGATTCTCCAGCAATTTTTCACAGTTTAAGTGTTCCTCCTAGTACTGGCTCTAATTTCAGTCTTCTGCTTCTGGGCTTCTGCTCCCAAGAAGCTGTGATTCCTAAAACATGTTAAATGCTATGATATAAGGTGTAAGAGGGGTTTCCCAGTGACTCAGTGGTAAAGAATCCTCCTGCCAATGCAGGAAATGCAGGTTCAGTCCCTGGGTCAGGAAGATCCCTTGGAGGAGGAAATGGCAACCTGCTCCAGTATTCATGCCAGGAAAATCCCATGGACAGAGGAGCCTGGTGGGCTGCAGTCCATGGGATGGCAAAGAGACACAACTGAGCAGCTGAGCAGGCATGCCTCCCAAGTGGTAAGAAACCAAACACATAGGCTCAGGTATCAGTCATATCATATCCATTGGGAATACAGAGTAAAGATTGAATTATTCATTGTGTACATAGTACACAGCAGCAGTTCTCAATGTGAGTTTTATCAGTATTTCTATTTGAAATTAAAACTGGAACAATTTTAAATATTTCTATTAAATCATTTTAAAACAATAAAACCATTACGTGTTAACCTCTGTTTTATTAAATAATAATTTCCTGAAATTCAACAGTGGCAGTTACTTAAGTTAGTTGTAATGTGGAATTTGAAGCTATCTCAGTGAATTTTTCCAACTCTGTCCATAACTTACTGGTTATTTAGAAGTCTGTTGTTTAATTTCCACTTATTTGTTAATTTCTCATGTTTCTTTCTGTGGTGGTTTTTGTTTGTTTGGTTTTGGGTTTTCTGGCCGCACTGCGTCTTCATTGCAGTTGAAAAGCTCCTCGTTGTTGTGCGTGGGCTGTTACTGATTTCCAGTTTAATTCTGTTGTGGTGAGAGAACAAACTTTGTAAAAATTTCAGTACTTTTTCATTGATTGGAACCTGTTTTATGGTCTAGTATATGTTTCCCCTTAGAGAATGTTCCTTGTATGTTTGAGAAGAGTATGTATTCTGCTAAAGTTGGGTAGTGTTCTAGTCTACAAAATCTGTTCTAGTGTTGTCCAAGTCTTCCGTTTCCTTGTGGATCTTATGCTTCATCGGTCTATCCATTAATGACACTAGTGTATTAGTAGTATTTCTAAGAGTATGCCCTATTGTTATCTATTTCAGCCATCAATACTTCACATATTTGAGAACTCAATTAGGCACATTTATGTTTATAATTTTGTCTTCTTGATGTATTGACTCTTTAGCCATTATAAACTGCCATTTTCTGTCTCCAATAACATTTTTATGTTAAAGTCTGTTTTGTCTGATACTAATATGGCTACTCCAGCTCTTATTTACTGTTTCCATGGTATGTCTTTTCCATGCTTTTACTTTCAACCTATTTGTTGTAAAAACATTTGTTTTTAAAATGTACCTTTATAGACAGCATATACTTGGATGATGTTGTTCTATCCTGCTCATCTCTGCCTTTTGATAGCAGTGTTTAATCTATTTACATTTAATATAATTACTAGTAAGGTAGATTTATGTCTGCCATTTTGCTATTTTGTTCCTTAGTGTTGCTGCTAATTACCCACACTTTTTACCAATGGGGCTTTTGGACTCCAAGGGTCCTTGCACCACACTTTGAGAACTGTTGTAGGGAGGAATCACGTCTGGATTTCTGGATTCTTGTTTTTCAATGTCAGAGTGACTGGTGCATGGTGGGAAGTTATTTCAGCTTTAGGACTCATAACAGAGACTTGCTTATATGATTTTTTTCAATCGACTGTAGGAAAAAAGAAAAAACTTATAAAATCTGTAAAATAAGATATTATAGATAGGAATATGAAATTTTCCAAATGTGGATTAGAAAAAAATATTCAAGAATTTAATTGGGAAGGTTCACAAAATATAGTACTTATAGCCTAAGATACCGGTCTTCCAGTACATAAACTAGACCATGGGTAATAAAATGAATCTGAGGTTACAACACTGTGATAAATATAGTCTCACAAGTATTATCTCTAAGCCTCACTGCAATGAGACAGGTTTAAAATATTAAAGGGCTTTCCCCATTCCAAAGAAACAAACCCATAAGAGATGAAATATTTTGTGTTAAGTAGTATATATCACATTAGTGATGTTTGTTACTAAGCATGTGAAGTAATTTACAGCTAGTAGAAGTGATGTTTGCATTTATGCTTTGGGTGACATACATAAGAATGCCATGTTTATCATGGGAAAAAAATGGAAATGAGTGTTGATCAACAAAAGAATGAAAAATATTTGTGCCATAATCATGCAGTGGAGTATTCTCCACCTGTGCATCAGGTGACATACATAAGAATGCCATGTTTATCATAGCCAAAGAAAATGGAAACAAGTGTTGATCAACAAAAGAATGAAAAATGTTTATGCTATAATCATGCAGTAGAATACAAACTTGAACTATAATACATGCTTAATCATGGATGAGTCTCATGTTAACATATGTTTTAAACAGTCACAGAAGGATACATAAAGTATGGTTCTATTTACATAGAAATTTAAAAGAGGCATAACCAAATATATTTTAACATTTATATATATGATAAAACTTACATTTTCTTTAACTGGAAAAGAATGTATTCTCTAAGTCTAGTGCAGGATATAAAATGTTTTAGAACAACTCATCAGTATTTTTTATTCTATTAGGATTACAATGGATGAATTTTATTTATATTTACTGGGAAAATATAAACTATTCCAGTTGATCCCGAAGGGAAAAGCAATGCTATAGTCAACAGAAATGTCATAATAAAACTACTTAAGGTGGGACCAAAAGTAGTAAAGAAAATTATTCCTAAAATATTCACCTTTATGTAATAAGGAAGAGACATTATTAGATTTTAGAACTATCCAATAAAATTAATGAACTATATAAATAAAATTATCAAATCATTTAAAGTTAAGCATTTTCTACTAATACAAGGTTTTTTAATAGATAACACTGCTATCTAATGTGTAAGAATTTTATATAGAAGTATTTACTTTTTGTAATAGATTGCCTGAAACTTCTGATGATGCACTTACTTTCCAAGGCTTAACCATTTCTTTTTTATTGTAGCCCTTTGGAGTAAATCAACCTGGACCTTACATCATGTATACGACTGTAGATGCAAATGGATATCTCAAAAATGGTTCAGGTAAGACTAGATATGCATAACAGTACATTTAATCAATGTATTGGGTTGGCCAAAAATTTTGTAACATCTTCCAGAAAAACCCAAACACACACTTCGGCCAACAAAATATTAATAAAGTAAACTGAATGGCAAAAATTATTGTTGTGTTTTCACACTCTTTATAAAATCTTCACTTTTTATATTATACTTTGCCTTTCTGTATACTTACATCAGTAGATTACAAAAAGTCCTCATGACAAATATATTAACACTAAATTCTTTATATATCCCTTTTGTATGGAGCCAAATCATTGTCCTTATTTTTAAGTTGAAGTAACAGAGATTAGAAATGATTACTTGAGACATCTTGATCGAAGTATAAAGTGGTGAATTTGTTAACAGAGCTCATCTTAAAAGAAGTGAAAATTAGGAATTCAATCTACTAGATTAATCCTAGTTTTTTTAATATGTCAATAGAAACTGGAATATTATACAAATTTATATAATATGTAAACTGTTTTGATATGTGACTATAAAGAAAAATCTTGTTTTACATTTGAATAAAGGGAAATGCAATCAAAGCAAATGGGAAATAATACAAGCAAAGGATGCTGATCTTAACAGATGGCTTAGCTGACTGAGATAAGATCCAAACATTTCAATTCCCTAAGAAGGAAAAGGAATCCTAACATACATATATGCTTCTTTGAGACCGATAAAGTCCTAACCATGAAGAAGTACATGTAAACAGAGTTATTGTTACTCCTCCATTTTTAAATGAACTAAATTAAAAAGAACTCATCACAGGACAATCTCCATTTTATGTGACTCTATTAAATATTCCAGAGAGCACTTCCTTTCACGCTGATCGTGCACATTTAACACTGTTGTCATGCTGCTTCATCAGCACAGAAACATTGCATAAAACAAAACCTGAAAATTTCAAGGAGAAGCTGACAAACTCAATTACCCTTGAGTAACACGGGAGGTTAGGTGCGCCAACCCTCTGTGCAGTTGGAAATCTGCCTATAATCTATGCTGCTGCTAAGTCGCTTCAGTCGTGACCGACTCTGTGCGACCCCATAGACGGCAGCCCACCAGGCTCTGCCGTCCCTGGGATTCTCCAGGCAAGAACACTGGAGTGGGCTGCCATTTCCTTCTCCAGTGCATGAAAGGGAAAAGGGAAAGTGAAGTCGCTCAGTCGTATCCGACTCTTCGCGACCCACCAGGCTCCTCTGTCCATGGGATTCTCCAGGCAAGAGTACTGGAGTGGGGTGCCATTGCCTTCTCCGGCCTATAATCTATAGCTGGGCCTAATTCCTCCATAGCCTTCAATTCAGCCAAATGTGAATTATGTAGTACTGTAGTATTTACTATTGAGAAAAATCTGCATATGAGCAGACCTGAGCGGTTCAAACTTGCGTTATTCAAGAGTCAATTGTATAGTCAAATATGCTGATAGACTACTGTCAGTCAAAGAAACTTAAAATAAATCTGGATATAGATGATTGAAATTACTTGTTTACACTTTAAAATATACATACATTAAACTGTACAATAGATTCCAGGACAAAATGGTTTTATTTTTTATCAGTGAACTATTTTAGACTTTCTTTTTTAAAACATATTTATTTATTTTTGCCTGCATTGGGCCTTGGTTGCGGCACACTATGGTGCACATGCTCCAGAGAGCATGGGCTCTGTGATAGCTGACTTAGTGTTATATTAATTTCAGGAGTACAGTATAGTTATTCAGTATTTTTGCACATTATATTTTTTAAAGTTGTTATAAAATATTGGTTATATTTCCTGTGCTGAACACTATATCCGTGTATCTTATTTATTTTATACCTAGTTGTTCTTAACTCTCAATTCCCATCCCCTCTATTGCCCATCACCTCACTGCTCTTCCCTCTGGTGGTGATAGTGGTTTAGTTGCTAAGTTGTATCTGACTCTTGTGACCCCATGAACTGTAGCCCACCAGGCTGCTCTGTCCATGGGATTCCCCACGCAAGAATACTGGAGTGGGTTGCCTTTCCTTCTCCATGTCCCTCTGGTAACCACTAGTTTGTATCTATAAGTCTGTTTCTCTTGTGTTGTATTCATTTGTTCTATTGTTTTAGACTCCATATAAGTAAAAACACAGTATTTGTCTTTCTATGAATTACTTCAATAAGCATAATAACCTCAAAGTCCATCCTTGTTGTTGCAAATGGCAAAATTTCATTCTTTTTAGTTCTAGTTTCCTGTGAAATTGTTTTACATATGGATACAGTAACTAGATAATTTGCTCTTTTTCCCAACTGTAAAGATAACAATAAAGATATATTTGATATATTTTTGTGTGCTTAAATGAATAATACTTCATAGAAAAAAATTAGAAAAATACTCATCAAATTGTTAACATTTATCTTGGAAGAACAAGATTTCAAGAAATTCACGTCCTATTTGTTACTTTTTCGTAACTATTTACTACTTTTAGTTATTTAAGGTAAATTTTATGCAAATTTAAACCTACCAAAATACTATTCTTAAAATTAGATACAGAAAAAAAATTTTAATAGAGATTGTTGTTCACAATATATATTTATTGAACTTCTACTACAAGCCAGACATTGACACCTAGTAATATACCTAATTAGATGTTAAAAACCATTCAGTGATATTTACTACCCACTGCTGTTTTTCTAAGTGAATGGAACAGTATTTCCTAATGTGATTGCACAACAAAAATGGAACTTGGGATTTATTCTCCCTCAGTTAAATGTTTACTTCTTCCCTCGACTGGGAAGGAATTTGTAAGCATAAAATCAAAGGAGAAAATATCTATAGAAAAATAAATGCAACTGAATGAATAAGTCAAATAAATGCATACATTTTCATGGCCAAAAATAAAAGGCTGTAGCAAACTTGGAAAATCTAAATGTCCAAAAATAGAGAAATAATAAATTATGACATTTTATTATAGTTTCCAGCCTATGAAATATTTTAGAATAATTTTTGATGAAATGAACAGATGTTTAGGGCCTAACACTTGGGAAGGAGGCACATCTGTGTGCATAATCTAAATTGTATGATTGTAGATGTTTTTAGTATACCCATGTGTAGGGAAAATATAAAAATAAAATGACATATAGAAATGTTACTAGGATTGTCTTTTGGTTGTGGGATTTTCTTTATATAGTTTTTGCATTTTAGTTTAGTACACTGATCATATGTTGCTATGAGAAATATATTTAATTTGAGAACTATGTTAATAAATAATCTTAAATATTTTTAAATATTTTAACCCAGATACTATATTTTATGCATAAATATACATTCTAAACAGGGAAGTAGCAGTTGATTAAGGAAGTACTATTGTGAAAACCTATGCCAAATTTTATGAGATGAAATTTCTACTTTAAATGTTAATTAAGCACGTTGATGGGCTTCCCTGGTGGCTCAGATGGTAAAGAATCTGCCTGCAATGTGAGAGACCTGGGTTCAATCCCTGGGTTGGGAAGACCACCCGAAGAAGGGAATGGTAACCCTCCCCAGTATTCTGGCTTGGAGAATTCCATAGACAGAAGAACCTGGCAGGCTACAGTCCATGGGGTCACAGTCAGGCACGACTGAGCAACTTTCACTTTCACTTTTCAAGCATGATGAAATCCAACCCATCCAGCCCCACTTGAGAGTACCCTCTACTCTAGGAAGAGAATGACCACATAAATAGCCCTGGTTTTCTTATAGAGCAGCTAAGGTCACTACTCATTAGTGGGTCATGAAATGATTTTAATGACTTCTGATAAGCACTTTATATTTAATAGAATAAAAGGTAAAAAATAGCAAAAGTATCCCACACTTAGTGATGTTTCATGAAAGTTTTAGTATGTGTTTGTGTTCTTAACTGGGTGATGACATAAAATTTAGTTTTTATTGTGGACTGTGGTCAAAAATGTTTGAAAGCCACTGTCAGAGACAATAACTTGCCTTAGTGTTATTCAGAAAAGGCCTGGCCTAATTATCCTTTTTGCTTATAGACAGATTTTATCATTATTACCAAGTACTCTGTGGTCTTACTCCATTTCCTGACAAAGCCAATAGCTAAATGTTATTAGACAGTTATATTACAGAGGAGTCATTAATTTTCTAAATAACTGTGTACTACTTTTATAAATTAGCTAGAAATTTACAATAAGGACCCAAATTTCCTAAATAATACTAAATAAGAACTTAGTAGATAGGAGCATGTAGGCCAGACTGTGTGCATTAGTGAGTTGTTGGTCATTTCTAAATAATAACATTATTAGACCAACAAGTATTTTTCTACCTCTTAAATTGCTTATTTAGCCCTGCTGTTATAAAATTATTTCCCGTTAGTCCTCTAAAGTTACTATTTGTTAACATATCTGAGAAAAGCATTAGTAACCTTTACCTACATAACACCCTTCATCATAAGCCTCAAATATAAGAGCAGTTAAAATATATGGCAGACTTTAATGTAAAAGAAGCATTGAGAAGACATGATTTGTTGTAACACATAATAAGCACATTGTCTTTCTAAAATTTTAACCTTTCAGGTTTCCCCATTTTAAAAAATAGCTGTCAATTAATTACGTCTTCCAGTGTCCAAAAAAATGTATTATTCTTTATGTTCATTTCTTACCTACATATTTTCTGAAATTATCTCCAGAGTATAGTCATGTTCCATTTTCTACATGTAATTATCCATAAAAGAATTTTTTTAGTGCTAGGTCATTTTATTTTAATCACTCATCATATTTTAAATTGTCATTTCAAATTGTCATTGAAATTTTAGCTTGAGTAATACTTAATCAGGCATATTTTTGTGTCAAAAACTATAATTCATAACAAAAGAGAATGGAGTTGTTAAGCCCTGCTCGGTTATCCATGACATTCTTTTTATCTTAAAGAATGAATTCTTCTTACAAGAATCATTCCCTTTCCTTAATCTTATACCAACTAAAGATCTGATAGGGATTGTCAAGTCCACAGAGATTAAGATGAGAGCATAGCTAATAATGATTTTTTTTCCAGTGGAATGAAAGAGAGAAAGGGAGGGAGGGAAATATGAAATAGTTCATAAGCAGTACTGATCTATCCTCTTCATTTAATTGTAAGTTGAATTTATAAATTAATTATAAGAAATGCAGAAAGTCTGAGAAACTTCAAGGGAAGTTTACAGATTATTCAGCTGTTGAGCAGTTAAAGATCCCATCTGCACAGTACAAGTAAGTCAAAATCATATTCTGGGAAACCAAAAGAAAGAAAATAAGAAATTATAGTGTCAGTGAAACCAAAAATTTTGGTTCATGAAATTCTATTTATGAACTGAGTTCTAGTATTATAGATACTAGACTGTAATACTAATACTGAAGGGAAAACTACCACATAACAGCTTTGAGAACAGAAAGTGGGG
The DNA here is from genome assembly GCA_006408695.1 of Aepyceros melampus. Classification (NCBI taxonomy): domain Eukaryota; kingdom Metazoa; phylum Chordata; class Mammalia; order Artiodactyla; family Bovidae; genus Aepyceros; species Aepyceros melampus. The sequence goes on from SJXQ01000277.1 coordinate 10,948, forward strand.
GAAAGAAGATAATTTGTCTATTGTGTGGTTTCTACTAGCAAATATTTTGTCATCCTACAATGTATAAATTACTCAGCAAACTGTCTACATGTAAGTATATTTGGTAAAGGAATTTAATTAAAATCTCACCATTACTCAGTAATACTATTCATTCCTAAGTCTTACTTAAGGACTATTGTCATTAGCCATGTTTTCCTCTAACTTCAAGTTATGCACAACAGGAACCACAGAAAGCTGCTAAGTGCTACAGTGAAGATTTAAACTCACAAATATATTATGTATACAATGCCTGTTAATAAGAACCACTCAGTATATCCTGAAGAAATGCAAGAATGAAATAAAATTCTGGAGATGAAATAGAATGGCATTTGGAAAAAAGAAAAAAAAAGAAGGTATTTGAAAAGAAAACTAGATTTTGCATCTCCTTAATTAATTTTTCACCACTCCGTATCTTAAATTCATTAGAAATACAGTATAAGGTAAAGTCAAATAAGTAAATTTAAAGAAAGTACTAATTTAATCACAAATTATATTTTTAACAACTTCCTCATAAGTATTTCCCTTTTTAAACTAGCTCTACCCTAAAACAAATTCTAAATTTTTATCCTCTCATATGTTTCTTCCATCATTGATCTGGACTTTTTAGACCACAAAAAAACAAATGTATGTTACAGTTTCCATAATGATAATGTTCATACTCAACATAATGCCTCATAAGTCCCGACACTACTCCCAAAAAGACCTAAATCATGGATCAATATTTTCTCATCTTCCCATAATCTCTTGAAATTGCTCATTGTAAATTTAGATAACAATTGCCTGAACAGTTGTTCTCAGTAACATAGAGATTAGCTTCTAGAATGTTGAGATCTCTTAGAAATCTAGTTTCTTGATTTTATATCCCAAAGTGGATTCCTACTGCCTAAGAATCAAGGGTTTTCATAACTGAACCCTAAATTACCTACCAGCCTTATCTTTTCTTATTCCCTTTATGCATCTGATACATATCCAGCTTGGTTTCCCTTTCATCCAGCTTCAAAGACCTTCCAAGATAAAGGCCTTTGTTCATGTTTTCAGTCTCTAACTCTTCCCCATTCTTATATCTCAGAACTTCAAATGTGACAATATCAGCACCATCCCTTTGGCTCTCAAAACTGGAAATAAACTCTCCACCAAATGTCAATAGAATATTATCTTGTACTTCTCCTTACAACACCTACCACACTCTTCCTTGTATCGTTAGTTTTGTCTCATCTCCCATATACTGTAGGTGCGTTGAGGAGTGTATTTTGTATTTATGTGTGTTGCCCATTCTAGACATCCAAATAGTTGTTGAATGAATGATTACATGAAATCAGTATTAAGACTTCCATTTCTTTAAAATGAGATATAAGGCAGAAAACTTTACCAAAATCGATCATAGTGACAGTCCTTAACTGATTATAAGCAAATTTTTAAAAATCTAACATAAAGTAGTGGGATTAGTTCATAAAAACTGAATTAAGTTTACTAGAGCTGTGGATGTTTATTATAAAGCCCCTGCCTTGTGCTGGACACTGTTCAGACCCACTACATGTCATCTCATTGGATTTCACAGTAGCCTTGCTAGGCAGTCCTCATTCTACAGCTGAGACTCTGAGAACTAAAGTAATTTAGCTGTGTCATTCAGCTGTTAACTAGTCAAGCTAGATTACTCAAGACTAACTACAAACCCACACATTCTTAACAGTACTCCAGTATTTTTAAATGTCATGTTGTCGAAAGCTTAGCATATTCTAAAAAGGGAAATCATCCCTAACACTTTGTTTCATTTCTATTTAAACTATGGTAACTGTGTAAAGTGAAATGATGGCAACAATTTAACAAACACAACTTTGTTTTATGATGCTTCTGTTTCTTTTTTATTGCTATAGGCTTATGATTTTTGTACTTCATGATCTTTTATTTTTCATAACGATTTCAAAAACAGCACTTGGGTAATGGGTACATTCCTTGCTTTCTGGGATGTTGCTGAATTCCTCCCTGCTCAGTACCACCTTACCACTACACACAAGCTGAAGAAATAAAGCAAACATCAGAACCAGACTCAGATAAGTCACAGATTTTGGAATTATCAGATAGGAAGGATACAATAATTATGATTAACATATAAGGGCTCCAATAGAAAAAGTGGACAACATGTAAAAACAGATGAATAACGCAGGCAGAGAGATGAAAATTCTAAGAAAGAATTGAAAGGAAATGCTAAAAATCAAAATAGTGGTAACAAAATTAAAGAATGCCTCTCTTTGATGGGCTCATCAGTAGAGTGGACATGCACAAGGCAAAAATCAGTGACCGAAGACATGTCGATAGTAATTCCCCAACCTGAAATGGAAAAACAAACAAACCAAAAAAAGAATAGAGGAGGAAAAATACAACAGAACATCCAAGAACAAATTCAAAGTGAAATACATATATATAATTGGAGTAAAAAAAGGAGAAGAAAGGACAGAGCATAAAAAATTGAAGAAATAATGTCCAAGAATTTTCCAAAATTAATGACTTACACCATAGTCCCAGGAAATTCAGAGAACATCATATGGGATAAATGTCAAATCTACACCAATGCATATTATAATCAAACTGCAGAAAACCAAAGAGAAAATCTTAAAAATAAGCCAGAGGAAAAAAATACCTTACATCTAGCAGAATAAAGGTACAAATTACAGCCAACTTTTTGTCAGAAACCAGTGCAAGCAAGAAGGGAATTAAATATTTGAATTGTTGAGAGAAAAAGCTATCAACCTAGAATTCTATATATAGCAAAATTATCTTTTCAACATGAAGGAAAATAGACTTTATCAGACCAACAAAAACTGAGGGAAGCATCCTCAATACATTTGCTACCTAAAAATAGTTAAAGAGGTTCTTCAGGGAGGACTATGACAGGTCAGAAACTCATATCTACATAAGAAAGGAATAAATATACTCCAAGAAGAAATAAATGATAAAATAAGCCCTTTTATTTCTTCATTGATGTAAAAAATAACTTTTAGATTTTTTTTTTAATTTTTATTTTTACTTTATTTTACTTTACAATACTGTATTGGTTTTGCCATACATTGACATGAATCTGTCTCGGGTGTACATGAGTTCCCAATCCTGAACCACACCCCCCACCTCCCACCCCATATCATCTCTCTGGACCATCCCCGTGCACCAGTCCCAAGTATCCTGTGTCCTGTATCGTAGATTGTTTAAAGTAATGATAGTAACAGTGTACTGGGTGATGACAGCATATGAATAAGTGATATGGATGACAGAAGTGTCATAAGAGCTCAGAGAGGGAATTGGGAATACTCTGATATTTATTTAAATTGTCCTTTCCATTTATTTAAATATCACGATATCCTTACCAACAGATTTGCATAATAACCTCTTTCAGAGAAACAACAGTAGGTTATATAACTTAAATATACTTTATCATTATATTTAAATTTACCACATTTATTTGTTCACCACATATATTTAAGTTTATCACAGCCTCCCTGGTAACTCAAATGGTAAAGAATCTGCCTGCAATGTGGAAGACCTGGGTTTGATCCCTGGGTTGGGAAGATCTGGAGGAGTACATGGCAATCCATTCCAGTATTCTTGTCTGGAGAATTCCATGGACAGAAGAGCGTGGTGGGCTACAGTCCATGGGGTCACAAAAAGTCAGACACAACTGAGCAGCTAAGCACAGCGCAGCATACTTTTATTGGTGCTTCCTTGGTACCGATTTACCAGTCCAGGAATAAATGCAGGGAACATGAGTTCGATCCTAGTCAGGGAACTAAGATCCCACGTGCCACAGAGCAACAAGCCCTCGCACCGTTACTGCTGGAGCCCACATGCCACAGCTGGAGAATCTGTGCACCATGAAGATCCTGCATGACACAACGAAGATCTCGCATGCCACAACTAAGACCCAATGCAGCCAAATAAATATTTTTAGAAATTTTAATTATGTATGTTGTCTGAGAATGGGGGCTATGCATACAGCAAATTGCACAGTGATAGTGGTTTGCTGTATGAATATTTTTTGTTGTTATTCAAAAAATATTTATTGAACATACAAGTACAGCCTATAATCCTAGATACTTTTTAAAAGTATGAAATGTAGTCAGGGGCTCCCCTGGTGGCTCAGTGGTGTAGAGTCCACCTGCCAGTGCAGAGGACACAGGTTTGGTCCCTGGTCTGGGAACATCCCACATGCAATGGAGCAACTCAACCCGTTCACCACAGCTATTGAGCCTGTGCTGTAGAGCCCAGGAGCTGCAATTATGGAGCCCTCCTGCCAAAACCACTAAAGCCTGTGCACCGTGAGCTCCTCAGCAAGAGAAGCCACTACAGTGAGAACCCACAACTAGAAAGTAGCTCACACTCACCACAACTAGAGAAAAGCGTGTGCACCAGCAAAGACCCAGCACAGCAAAAATAAATAAAAAGATTCACAGCTCACATTAAACTATATACATATACTCATTATCCTCAGAAAGTCTACAGTTTATTTGGGGAGTAAAATCAAGAAAAAATAAGATGATAAAGTACTAATGAAAGATGAAATATTTGTAGAAGACTAATATCTTTCTGGAAGATGACTGACTTTAGTATTCACAGACGTGTTCTGTGAGACTTAGGTGGCTAGAGTGAAATAATGAGAAAGGACTAAAACTCCATATCATTACCTACAAAACTTCCTAGAAATCTGATATTCTTCTCCTTATTTGCCTGAATAACTTAGGATGATACTTTGCCAGGTGCTATGAATGTGGAAAAATATTAATACATGCTTACTTTATATTTCAGATATTAGGAACTTTATATTTTAAGAACTAGACATATATTCTAAAATATCTTAAATAGGAATTACAAAGCAATAAGCATCAAATTATTGGCAACAGTTAGTGTGACAGGAACTCAGAGAAGGAAGAGGCCATTGTAGACTGATTTACAGGTGACATTTTTGTGAGGGAAATCACTTGAAGAATTGATGTATAATATGGATAGCACTAGAAAAGTCAAAATGTGAAAAATGTAACTTTATTAGCGAAAGTGATAGTCGCTCAGTCTTGTTCAACTCTTTGTAACCCCATGGACTATGTACAGTCCATGGAATTCTCCAGTCCAGAATACTGGAGTGGGTAACTTCCCTTCTCCAGGGGATCTTTCCAACCCAGGGATTGAACCCAGGTCTCCCACATTCCAGGTGGATTCTTTACTAGCTGAGCCAGGAGGGAAGCACAAGAATACTGGAGTGGGTAGCCTATCCCTTCTCCAGCAGATCTTCCCGACCCAGGAATCAAACCGGAGTCTCCTGCATTGCAGGCGGATTCTTTATTAGGAGTGACTCAAAAAGGATTTGTCAATCAGTCAAGAAATCTTATTCTATTTGTTAAAATCTGTTTTGTACACACAAAAGCTATAGTATCTTTGAATATTTCCTTTTTATTTTCATAAGTGCATTGAGGAAAACTCTAGTAGCCTAGACAGATGTTCCCTCTGGTTTTATTTAGTTGCTTCAGTGTTTTTGTGTCACTTGGCAAATGGCCTGAAACTTAGTTCAGTCATTGGTCTTTACACAAAATATTATTTTAAAATTTAATTCAGTGAGTAGTTTACTATCAGTGAGCAGTTTACTAACCATTATGATACATTTTACTTAATTGTGTATGTTTATAAACCAGAGAAGGCAATGGCAGCCCACTCCAGTACTCTTGCCTGGAAAATCCCATGGACGGAGGAGCCTGATAGGTTTCAGTCCATGGGGTCTCAAAGAGTCGGACACGACTGAGTGACTTCACTTTCACTTTTCACTTTCATCCATTGGAGAAGGAAGTGGCAACCCACTCCAGTGTTCTTGCCTGGGATGGGGGAGCCTGGTGGGCTGCCGTCTATGGGGTTGCAGAGAGTCAGACACAACTGATGTGATTTAGCAGCAGCAGCAGCATAAAAAGTATCAATTTAGAATATGAATGCTACTTATTTCAAGATTTTATACTGTTTTAAAAATCAATGAACAATGTAAAATAGACCTGATTGCCCATTTCCTAAAATATATTTTAAAATGAAAGAGAAAGAAAAAAAGTGAATGAAAAATCTCCATTTAACAAGTACAGTATTGGAAACTTCTGGTTTCTGGACCAGCATGTAAAGAGCTTAGAAATCATACTCCCAAAAAAAAAAAAAAAAAAAAGAAATCATACTCCCATCCTCCCCTTCCACCTCACCCCACCCCCCTACCACCCACCCCCAACTGCCAAAAGATGACCAAAATGAAAATCAATAACTCTTGTTAGATCCATTACAGAACTGAAGACATGGGGCAAACCATGCCCCAACACTAGAAAGACAGAGAAATGCATGGAATGGCAGCTTACCAGAGCAGAAGCCACAGCTAGAACCAGCTACAGGCAGGAACGCTTAAAGTGTAATTCTGGAGACTCAATTTGAGAGGTTAAAAAATCCTGCCCTTGGGAACCCAAACTTTGATGATTTTTACCTCAGTGGGCCACACAAAGTTCTCAGAATCAATATCTAGGAAAAATTCCCTGTGCTTCTGTCAGGAGAAAGAGAAAATGGTTGTTGTTGTTGTACAGTCATTAAGTCGTGTCTGACTCTGCGACCCCATGGGCTTCATCATGCCAGGCTTCCCTGTTCTTCCCTGTCCCCTGGAGTTTACTCTAACTCATGCCCACTGACTCGGTGATGCCATCCAATCATCTCATCCTCTGCCGCCCCCTTCTCATCCTATCCGCAACCTTTTCCAGCATCAGAGTCTTTTCCAGTGAGTCAGCTCTTCACATCAGGTGGCCAAAGTACTGGAGCTTCAGCTTCTGCATCAGTCCTTCCAGTGATATTCGTGGTTGATTTCCTTTAGGATTAATTGTTTGATCTCATTGCTGTCCAAGGGACTCTCAAGAATCTACTTTAGCATCACAGTTGAAAAGCATCACTTCTCGGCATTCAGCATATTTATGGTCAAACTCTCACATCTGTATATGACTACTGGAAAAACCATAGTTTTGCCACTGTGGACCTTTGTCAGCAAAGTGATGTATCTGCTTTTTAATACACTGTCTAGATTTATCATAGCTTTTTTCCCTAGGAGCAAGCTGCTTTTAATGCCATGGCTGTAGTCACCGTCTGCAGTGATTTTGGAATCCAAAAATTAAGTCTGTTGCTGTTTCCATTTATCCCCATCTGTTTGCCATAAAGGGATGTAACCAGATGCCATGATCTTGGTTTTCTGAATGTTGAATTTTAAGCCAGGTTTTTCACTCTCCTCTTTCACCTTCATTAAGATGCTCTTTAGTTCTTCTTCACTTTCTACCATTAGGGTGGTATTAACTGCATATCTGAGGTTGTTGATATTTCTCCCAGCAGTCTTGATTCCAGCTTGTTCTTCATCCAGCCCAGGATTTTGCATGATGTACTCTGAATGTAAGTCAAATAAACAAGGTGACAATATACAGCCTTGTTGTACTCCTTCCCAATTTTGAACCAGTCCGTTGTTCCATGTTCGGTTCTCTCTGTTGCTTCTTGACCCACAGGTTTCTCAGGAGGCAGGTAAGGTGGTCTGGTATTCCCATCTGTTGAAGAATTTCCAAAGTTTATTGTGATTCACACAGGCAAAGGCTTTAACTTAATCAATGAAGCAACAGCAGATTTTTTTTTGGAATTTCCTTGCTAAAAATTTTCTATGACCCAGCAGATGCTGGAAATTTGATCTCTGGTTCTGCCTTTTCTAAATCCAGCTTGTACATCTGGAAGTTCTTGGTTCATTTACTATTGAAGCCTAGCTTGAAGGATTTTGAGCTTTACCTTGCTAGCATGTGAAATGAGTGCAACTGTACGGTAGTTTGAACATTCTTTGGCATTGCCTTTTTTGGGACTGGAATAAAAACTAACCTTTTCCAGTCCCATGGCCACTGCTGAGTTTTCCAGTTTGCTAGCATGTTGAGTGCCGCACTTTAACAGCATCATCTTTTAGGATTTGAAATAGCTCAACTGTAATTCCATCACCTCCACTAGCTTTGTTCATAGTAATGCTTCCTGAGGCCCACTTGCCTTCACTCACTAGGATGTCTTGCTCTAGGTGAGTGACCACACCATCATGGTTATCTGGATCATGAAGATCTTTTTTGTATAGTTCTACTGTATATTCTTACCATCGCTTCTTAATAGCTTTTGCTTCTGTTAAGTCCTTGCCATTTCTGCCTTTATTGTTTGCATGAAATGTTCCCTTGGTATCTCCAATTTTCTTAAAGAGATCTCTAGTCTTTCCCATTCTTTTGTTTTCCTTTATTTCTTTGCATTGTTCACTTAAGAAGGCTTTCTTAACTCTCCTTGCTAGTCTCTGGAATTCTGCATTCATTTGGGTATATCTTTCCCTTTCTCCTTTGCCTTTCACTTCTCTTATTTTCTCAGCTATTGTAAGGCCTCCTCAGACAACCAGTTTGCCTTCTTGCATTGCTTTTTCTTTGGATGGTTTTGGTCACCATCTCCTCTACTATGTTATAAATCTCCATCCATAGTTCTTCAGGCACTCTATCTACCAGATCTAATCCCTTGCATCTTTTCATCATCTCTACTGTATAATCATAAGGGATTTGATTTATGTCATACCTGAATGTTCCGAGATTCCCTGGTGGCTCAGATGGTAAAGAATCTGCCTGCTCTGCAAGAAACCTGAGTTCCATCCCTGGGTCAGGAAGATCCACTGGAAAAGGAAATGGCAACCCACTCAGGTATTCTTGCCTGGAAAATCTCATGGACGGAAGAGCCTGGTGGGCTACAGTCCATAGGGTCGCAAAGAGTTGGACAGACTGAGAGGCTTCACTTTCACATGCATACCTGAGTGGTCTAGTGGTTTTCCCTGTTGTCTTCAATTTAAGCCTGAATTCAAAGGGAAAAATAAACATTTTCAAATACTCCCAGAGCTACTGTTCTCCTTAACAAAGGCCTGCCCTCGAGGGAAATTATTTTATCAAAATGTAAGCAACTTTGTTTTTACCAGAGCCTGACTGACTTGATGGAAATGAAATATCCAGCTCGAGCCCTCTCCAATGTTCCTGCCTCACCTAATGAGGATGGATTGGAGATAGAGAAGCACTTATGAAAGTCACAGCCTAGGGTCATAGACTCACTAAAAACTGAGACCTAATCACAGGACTGGAGAGCACTTACCTCCCTTTGTATCTTGCCACATAATCAATCAGGTTCCTGTATAACAACAGGGATTACCTGAGCAAGGTAACAGAAACCCAAAAATAACAGAAGAAACAATAACAAGGACATGAGAGGAAATTTTAGCCTCTGACACCTACAGTTACAGTAACCAGTAAATGCAATCCAATTCATAGCCAGGTAAACATAAAAACTAAAGGCCTGTTTATCTTAGTTCTTTTTGCTCGAAACATCAGCTCCAGCTTTCAACAAAAAATTACAGGACATGCAAAAAAAAAAAAAAATAGAAAAACTGTACTTTGAATAGACAAAACATTAGACCCAGACTCAGTTATGACAGATTTTGTAATTATAAGGCTAGGTATTTAAGATAATATGATTAATATCCTAAGGGCTCAAATGAAAAAAAAAATTGAAATGCTAGAAAGCAAAAACACCATTAACAGAAATGAAGAATGCCTTTGATTGGCTCAGCAGTGGCTTAGACATGGTCAAAGATAGAATCAGTGAGCTCAAAGATGTGAATAGAAACTTCCCTAAAAAAAAGACAGTGAAAAAGGAATACAAAATATAGTATGTCTTAATGAATATTCAGGTATGAATTGCTACACTAATGGCCACAATGACTCATAATAGTCTTGTTCCACATTCACTCTGCTTAACCAAGGGGACATCAGCAAACATGACACAAAGAGAGCCTTGATAAACTCTTAGACTTGGAGACCTACCTTTTTAGAATGCTGCCCTGAAGTCTGCCCAGTCTAGTCACCTTAAGAATGAAAGACTGTAAAGAGAGATGCCTACTCAGGCAGAGAGATGCCTACTCAGGCATTCCAACTGACCTACCAGCTGAATGCAACCATGTAAGTCCAGCCAATCCACAGAATCATGAGAAATAAAATGGTTAGGGTTGTAAGCCACTAAACTTTGAGTTGGCTTGTTATACAATAATAAATAATCACTAAAAATAATGTATTCTGTTTGCTTAAGAGCCAAATATGAAAGAATTTATAGAAATGGGCCTATCGACATTATTAAAAATGTACATTTGGGAAGTACAGTAAATACTAGTACTTTGAATAGACAGTAAAAGGAAAGAGGTATGGAGAACAAGAAAATGGAAATTTGAGTTTAAGAGAACATGCTTACTGATATTCACAATTTTAATCACATCCTCTAGGGAACAGGTACATGTGAAAACAGTGACCTTAGTAAAGGAAAATTTAGAAGGTATTTTTGGGTTTTATGTCTATTGATCGCCAAGAATTGCATCTACCTCTCTGCAAGTTGACTAACATGTGACATCTACCTACTCTAATAAACATTACTTTTAAGTCACATTTCATTAAATAATAACCTATCTTGCAATTTGAAACTAAAAAATGGCTGCCTCTCACCTTTGGTTTATAAAGTAGTCATGTGTCTTTTATCCCTATATCAGAACTAAACAGTTTTACTGCCTCCTGGTTTTCATCACCACCAAAAAAGAGTTTATAGCAAAACTCTGTGGCCTGTTGGTTTGCCTCTCAAAGGGGTATAGATCTCCAACTTGAAAAATAAAATGCTCTAAAGCACAAGTCAAGCTATTCCCATTTAGCCCATTTATACCACATTGTCCACTTTGGAAATCAGAGTTTTATCTTTTTAACCCAGAGAATGACAGCTGAAATATAATAGCACATAATCTCAGGAAGGTTTACCTCCTTTATACAACTCTGTAAAGGACCACAGACCATTAAATTAGACCTCCACAGGCAATAACACCCAATGCAGTTCAGCTTTATGAGAGCTGTGGATATATTTTATTGTTTCCCTTTGCATTCTTTTTTCATGCATTGACAATGGCTTTTATCATTCCTTCATTAGATGCTTATGTGCATTAGGTTCTAGAAAAGCAGTTATCAAAATCAAACTACTCAGTTACTTAAGAAGCTAATGAGCCATTAATTCCACTCTTACATACATTCCCAAGAGAGTCTAAAATGTATGTCACACAAAAATTTCTACATGGATATTCATAACATAATATTCATATTCATAATAGCTAAAAAGTCTAATAAGCCAAATGTCCATGAACTAATAAATGAATAAACAAATGTGGCATATCAGTACAATGGAAAATTATTCCATTAAAAAAATGAAACATGCTATGACCTGGATGAACCTTGGAGAACATTATTCTAAGTGGAAGAACTGAAGTGAAAGAAACCAGGTACAAAAGGCTTCATATTACATGATTCTTTTTATATTAAATGTCTAGAAAAGGCAAATTTGTAGAAACAGAAAGGAGCTGGCAGTGTGGGGTACCAAGAACTTGGCTGGAGAAGAAATGGGAAGTGACTGCTAATGGGTACAGGTTCCTTTTTGGAGTGATAAAAATGTTTTGGAACTAGTGGTGACAGTTGTACAACCTTGTAACTAGAGTAAAATCCACTGAATTGTGTACTTGAAATTGGTGAACTTTAAAGTACATGTGAACTATGTATCAGTTTAGCAAAAGAAAAGGAAGGAAAATACTCACATTATAAATTTATAATTGGAAACCAGGTTGACAGGTAAAGCTTGAATCAGGATTTTAGGCTTCCTCATTTATTCCAAAAGAGAAATCAAAAACTTCTATGAAAAACCGGTGTTACAGTGTTTTTCAGGAACTAATATCAAGTTGAAATTCAGCCTGTGAAAAAAACAGAAAACATGAGGAATGAAAAATCAAAATAAAACAAGTAACATTAGTATAGTGCTTTGCAGTTTTTAAAGCACTTTTATATACATTAAAAGTCAGTTCTATTGTAATTACCTCATAAAACCTGTTCAGTAAGTGGTATTGTAGTTCTAATTTTATAGATGAAACATTCAAGTTATATTTTTCTGTTGTTATATCTTTAAGAACCCCCAAGTCAAGATTTGGCTTTTTCATCTCTGTTAAAGACCTTCCATGTACATTCAACAAATGTTAAGGTGAATGAATAAACAGATAAATTAAGGCTTAGAGAAGGCAAGGATCTTTCTAAAAATCAAGCAAAGCAGGGTCCACTACCATCTTTGGCATTCAAATCCTGTGTGCTTTCCATCATATCACATCACAGGTCTCCTTTGTTAAGGAAAATATTTGTTCAAGTCCAACCTTTAAGCTGGTATCAAAGTTATTTTAATTCAAAGCCAAAATGGAGGTCTTCAACAGCAATCATTTATATGGCATATTACTAAACCTCAAGGAAAACTAAACAGTTGTACACATTATATTTTGTTATTTACTACCAAACCTTCAGGTAAGTAAAGCAGACATTTACCAGATGCCTGATACGTGTCAACCACTATGTGAGCCCTGGTAATGGGACATTCAGTTCAGTTCAGTTGCTCAGTCATGTCCAACTGTTTGTGACCCCATGGACTGCAGCATGCCAGGCTTCCCTGTCCATCACCAGCTCCTGAAGCTTGCTCAAACTTATGTCCATCAAGTTGGTCATGCCATCCAACCATCTCATCCTCTGTCATTCCCTTCTCCTCCTGCTGTCAATCCTTCACAGCATCAGGGTCTTTTCAAATGAGTCAGTTCTTCGCATTAGGTGGCCAAGGTATTGGAGCTTCAGCTTCAGCATTAGTCCTTCCAATGAATATTCAGGACTGATTTCCTTAGGATTGACTGGTTTGATCTCCTCGCAGTCCAAGAGACTCTCAAGAGTCTTCTCCAACACCACAGTTCAAAAGCATCAATTCTTCAACGTTCAGCTTTCTTTATGGTCCAACTCTCACATCCATACAAGACTACTTGAAAAAGCTCCGGCAAAGTAATGTCTTTGAGTTTTAAGCCTGCCACTGTTTCCATTGTTTCCCCATCTATTTGCCATGAAGTGATGGGACTGGATGCCATGATCTTAGTTTTTTGGATGTTGAGTTTTAAGCCAGCTTTTTTACTTTCCTCTGTGGAATGGGGCATACAGATGAAGAAGTCACTAGATTGGAAACACCTAAGTACCTGTTCTTTTCTTTTAATCATTTTACTGTTTATACTGTAGTCACATTTGAATTGGCAGAACTGTTCCCATGACAGACCAGAGACCTGTTATTCAAGGAAAAATAAGTGAAGGTTTTCCTAAAGCTTAAGGAGGAACATCCCATAGTAACTAACACAAGAATGGCATAGCAATCTCAGACAATGGTTCCAAGGTGTGTGAGCAGGTAGGAACAAAGGGTGCTCCAGAGTATCTGGCCTACAAATGTGTATTGGCCTGAGAGCACTGCTGCTTCCTAAAGGGATTTTCTTATTATGTTATTTTTTAAAGAATGAAAGTATGATAATACATTTTCAGGAGATTTGGAAAATACAGAACAAAGTTACATACAGTTTCACTATATATTACAGTTATGTTATAGGTAGATAAATGAAGGTTTTTAGTTGGAGTTTCAATAGCAAACTCTCAAAAATTAATAGAATGAATATACAGAAAAGTAGAAAGATACAGTAGGCCTGAAAAGCACAGTGAACCAATTCAACATAATTAAGACTTCTACAGCTTTCACACAACAGTGGGATGCAAATTCTATTCAAGTTCCCATAGACTGTAAATTAGGGTACACTGGAACGTATCCAGGTACATAAAACAAGGTACCAAATTTGATGGTCTAAAGGCACTGAAATCATACAGAGTCTGTCCAATTATCATTGTGGAATTATGTTAGAAATCAGTATCAAAAGATATTTAAAATAACCTACATATTTTCAAGTACGACATTTACCAAGAGAGATCTTTGACTTAGCCCTTGAAAGCCTCAAACTCAGAAGATCGAAAAAAACACAGAAGGTGATTGCAGAGAAGAAAGCATTTTATCAAAATGTGAAATTAATATCAAAGATACTTTTTTAAAACCCAGGTATTTGGAAATTAAATGTCCACTTTTAAATGATGGATTTATCTAAGAAGCCAGAACAAGGAAAATTAGAAAATATTTGTAACAGAATAAAAATGAAAAGAGAATTTACCAGAATTTGTTGCATGCAGCTGAAGCTGCTCAATGCAATTAAATACCATTTGGAATCTTGAATAAGGTATGAAACAAATAATGGACTCTAGCATAAAATTTTGTGAAATTTGAATAAAATCTATACTTTATAATACTGTATCACATGTTAATTTACTTTTTTTTACAACATAGTATATTTCCCATATTCTCAGAATTGGACTAGAAGTTTCAAGCCTCATTCAAAAAAATTTTTTAAACCACTAAAATAAACTTTCTAGTCTTTCAGCAGGAATATTAGATGCCAAAATACATGGAACTATATCAAAGTTTTGAGTGAATATAAATTAGAAATCTAGCATTCTATTCATTCTAAGTCAAACAAGTAGAATTCTAAATGTCATAAATTTTTAAAGCTAGGCAAAAATTCATTAAGTTTTCTAAAATATACATACTATTTATGTATATGTGTGTATACAAAAGCTTTTCTAGTATGACTGATAAAGACTTAAGTACCTGTTCTTATGGAGCTATTTTCAGGCTAGTAAGAGATTCTTCTATGTGTTTGATCACTTTATCTTTGTCAGTTATCTGGAAGCTGGGTTCAGAAATAAGTCAGAATACTCCAAAGGATAGTCAATGGATTCCTTTACTCTCCATTAAAAGCCCCCCTTTGACTACAAGGAAAATAAGCCAACCATTATTTTAAGAAATTTTCCATAAATTGCTACAATACTGACTTCTGGAATCCAGGAATTCAGCATTTAGGCATGTAGCTTCATGAATTCTCCATGCTGTGTTTACTTATTAAAAATACAAGCTCTTTCTTCTGGATCTACGTTCAAGAGGGCCTGGTACCACCACATACTTTTTAAAGGTCTTAACCACTTTCTATACATGAATTATGCCTTTTTATCAAGACATCCTATTTCTTATTTTTAAGATGATTACTAAGTAGGACTATTAAAAACCAAAGAGTATTTATACAGTTAAATTAACATGTATCTTAGATTTATAATTTGATCACAAATTGATGAAGGTGATTCTCCAGTCAACAGAGTTCTTGATTGAGATCAGTTCAGTCGCTTAGTTGTGTCCGACTCTTTGCGACCCCATGAATCACAGCACACCAGGCCTCCCTGTCCATCACCAACTCCGGGAGTTCACTCAGACTCACACCCATCAAGTCAGTGATGCCATCCAGCCATCTCATCCTCTGTCGTCCCTTCTCCTTCTGCCCCCAATCCCTCCCAGCATCAAAGTTTTCCAATGAGTCAACTCTTTGCATGAGATGGCCAAAGTATTGGAGTTTCAGCTTTAGCATCAGTCCTTCCAAAAAAATTCCAGGGTTGATCTCCTTCAGAATGGACTGGTTGGATTTCCTTGCAGTCCAAGGGACTCTCAAGAGTCTTCTCCTACACCACAGTTCAAAAGCATCAGTTCTTTGGCGCTCAGCCTTCTTCACAGTCCAACTCTCACATCCATACATGACTACTGGAAAAACCATAGCCTTGACTAGACGGACCTTAGTCGGCAAAGTAATGTCTCTGCTTTTGAATATGCTATCTAGGCTGCTCATAACTTTTCTTCCAAGGAGTAAGCGTCTTTTAATTTCATGGCTGCAGTCACCATCTGCAGTGATTTTGGAGCCCAAAAAAATAAAGTCTGACACTGTTTCCACTGTTTCCCCATCTATTTCCCATGCAGTGATGGGACCGGATGCCATGATCTTCATTTTCTGAATGTTGAGCTTTAAGTCAACTTTTTCACTCTCCTCTTTTACTTTCATCAAGAGGCTTTTTAGTTCCTCTTCACTTTCTGCCATAAAGAATAGAGTGAAAAGGGTGCTTTCATTAAAAACTAGTGTTTGTATAAAGTAATACAGTCTATTTTTAGAAATCAGGTTTTCCCTTGCATGTATTCATCCACATGTCCCAACACCATTTGTTGAAATGATTTACCCAATAAATGCTCCATCCTCTGGTATTCCGTGTATAGGCATGTAAGAAAATAATTTGGATGCAGACAAATACTGGGATGCAGAGGTGTTCACTAAAGCATTGTTTATAATAATGAATATTAGGAGAAATCCTTAATATCCAATAGTAAAATATTAATTTTAAATTATGGAATAAGAGGATACTATGTAAACAATGAAGTTTTGTTTCTTATAACATTTGTATAGATATACTTTTATAAAAATAATTTTTAAAGGCTTGTGTAATGTATGTCTTTTAACTGTTATCTTGGTTTTCTTTTAATGGGATTTCAGTGTTCCAATAATCTTTCTCTCTGCATATCTATTTTTAAAGAATTTTAATAACATGAGAATATTTATGAAATATTGAGTGGAAAGCAGTAATCCTAAAGTGTGTTAATGTGTTTACTTGTTCATGCACATGCCTAGGCAGAAAATTACATGATTAAAAGTATGCTAAAATTTTTTTAAGTATGCTAAAATATAACTATGTCTTCATTTTGATTTTTTTTTGATAATTTATTTTCATTATTCTTTTTAATAGTTTTTAAGTTTTCTTATGAAATATACAGTTTTATTTGGAATTTTTGGTCTATGATCTTAACAGTATGGATAAAAAAATTTTTTTTGGTTCTTTTCAGTGAGGTAGTTATAGAGAAATGGTTTATAAGTCTAGTTTGATGTCTATTAAGTCAGTCTTTGCTAAGTATAATGAAATATGTATACATTTAACATTATTTTATAGTGTTTACTATATTTGAGGCACTCTTTTAAGCATTATCATTCAATCAGCTAAGTCTACAAGGCAAAGTAATTTCATACCCCTTGCAATTAACTATATTGCTTTATAGTTTTACATACATACTTTATTAACAGTTATCCTAAATTCACTGCTCCTTTTCATTATACCTTTCTCTTACTAACATACTGCTGCTAAGTCACTTCAGTTGTGTCCGATTCTCTGCGACCCCATAGACGGTGGCCCACCAGGCTCCCCCATCCCTAGGACTCTCCAAGCAAGAACGCTGGAGTGGGTTGCCATTTCCTTCTCCAATGCATGAAAGTGAAAAGTGAAAGTGAAGTCACTCAGTCATGTCTGACTCTTATAAAAAATTAGATATATATATTTTCCAATGATTTCATATTTCTGGGTAACATTAGTAGATGTTTAGCAGAGTCCATAGCATATTATAGTATTTAGATATTAAGTAACCCTGTCATTTTAAATAGTTTGTTTAATTATGTTGAAAATACCTAGCAAGTAAATAACAGTCTTTAAAAGTGAGCTATATACGAGAGATTGATTTTTGGAATGCCAGTGTAAGGACTTCATGAACCTGCTGTCCCCTCCCCCCACCAATAAGCAAGCAAACAAAAAATGCTGGCTAATTAACTAATATTAACTATTTCAGAACTCTGGAAATTAACCAAAGCCACAGAATGTTCTGAGCTTTGTCTATCCAGGAGGAACTCCTGATACTTAAGATAGCTGGGTCTGGGGCATTGTTAAATTAACTTGGACTGTTTCCATCCCACCTCCCCTGTCTACTAAGTGGTGCAGCAGCCATAAATAGCTAGTAGCTTCACAGTGAGTGGACAAGACTTAACCTTTGGAGCCCCATTAAAATTCTCATCCCTATAACACTATCAATATTTGTCTACGCTATCAACTTCTTAGGAAATTTCCATTCTCAGAATGTTGGGGCTATCTGATTTGACTCAGTGTTCAACCTAGCAGGGGAAAAAAACAGCCCAATCCCTCCAAGACATTACCAAAACAATAGTGTGCTGGCAGAATCCCAGATGTAGTGAACAAAACCCTGGCCAAAACATAAAAGGAAGTCCCAAGGCACTCGACAACCATAGGCAACTATAGGCAACTTTGAAATGCTGGAACATCTTCTTGGACATCTAAAAACATGCCTAGAAGGGAAACTACTTCATTCAAATACATAGCTTGATTATGCTGCCTTGAGGTACTGCTCAAGCAAGAAGTGAAAGTGAAAGCTATCTTATAAAAACACATACACATTTTTTAAAAAATGCAGACAACAGAAAATGTGCACAGTGATGACCGACTTAGTTAAAAGAACCTGTAAATTGGCTATTATAAACATGTTCAAAGACCTAAAGGAAACTAGAATTAAAAATCCTAAAGTAAGCATGACAACTGTGTCTCACTAAAAGAAGATACAAATAAGAAGTAAAGATTATTTTTAAAACTCAAATAGAAACTCTAGAGTTGAAAAGTACAATAACTGAATCAAAAATTTCTGTAGAGTACTCAACAACAGATTTGAGCTGGAAAAAGAATGTTCAGTCACTAAGTTGTGTCCAACTGTTTGTGACCTCATGGACTGCAACACACCAGGCTTATCTATCCTTCACTACCTCCCAGAGTTTGCTCAAACTCAAATCCATTGAGTTGGTGATGCCATTGAACTATCTTATCCTTTGTCATCCCCTTCTCCTCCAGCCCTCAATCTTTCCCAGCATCAAGGTCTTTTCCAATGAATCAGCTCTTTGCATCAAGTGACCAAAGTATTGGAACTTGAGCTTCAGCATCAGTCCTTCCAGTGAATATTCAGTTCCCTGGTTTCATCTCCTTGCAGTCCAAGGACTCTCAAGAGTCTTCTCCAGCACCACAATTCGAAAGCATCAATTCTTCAGCATTCAGCCTTATTTATGGTCCAGCTCTCATATCTGTACATGATTACTAGAAAAATCATAGCTTTGACTATATGCACCTTTGTCTATATGCATCACTATATGCAAAGTGATGTCTCTGCTTTTTAATACACTAGTTAGGTTTATCACAGCTTTTCTTCCAAGAAGCAAACATTTTTTTAGCAATCCGGAATATAGGTTAATTGCAAGTTTACAGAAAGAAAAATAAAAACCTCAGAACCTGTGAAACCACCATCAAACATACCAATGTATGCATAAAGCGAGTCTTAAAAGAGAGAAAAGAGAAAGTGGTAGTCACTCAGATGTGTCCAACTCTTTGCAACCCCATGAGCTGTAACCCAGCAGCCTCCTCTGTCCGTGGGATTTCCCAGACAAGAATACTGGAGTGGGTTGCCATGCCCTTCTCCAGGGGATCTTCCCTCCCCAGGGATCAAACCCAGGTCTCCTGCATTGCAGGCAGATTCTTTATCATCTGAGCCACCAAGGAAGCCCAAAATAGAGAAAGGGACAGAATAAATATCTGAAGAAGTATTGACTAAAACCATCCAAATATGATGAAAGACACTAATCTGCACATATGAGAAATTCAGCAAACTAAAAGTAACTCTAAGAGTCAGCACTGAGACACATAAACTATCAAAAATAGAACAAAAAGAGACTTCATAGCAGCAAGAAGGATGCAGTTAGTTACATGTGAGGGAGCCTCAACAAGATTAACAGCTGTCTTCTCATCAGAAACCACAGAAGGCAGAAGGGGATGATACATTCAAAGTCTTGAAAGGAAAAAAAAAACACAGTCAATCAAGAATTCTGTTGGATTGGCCAAAAAGTTCATTTGGGTTTTTCCATAAAAGCAGAGAAACACAAATGAACTTTTTGACCAACCCCATATATGTACCAAAGCTATCCTTCAAAGGAATGTTATGACCAACCTAGACAGCATATTCAAAAGCAGAGACATTACTTTGCCGACTAAGGTCCGCTGGTCAAGGCTGTGGTTTTTCCAGTGGTCATGGATGGATGTGAGAGTTGGACTGTGAAGAAAGCTGAGTGCCGAAGAATTGATGCTTTTGAACTGTGGTGTTGGAGAAGACTCTTGAGAGTCCCTTGGACTGCAAGGAGATCCAACCAGTCCATTCTAAAAGAGATCAGTCCTGGGTGTTCTTTGGAAGGACTGATGCTAAAGCTGAAACTCCAATACTTTGGCCACCTCATGCAAAGAGTTGACTCATTGGAAAAGACTCTGATGCTGGGAGGGATTGGGGGCAGGAGGAGAAGGGGACGACAGAGGATGAGATGGCTGGATGGCATCACCAACTCGATGGACATGAGTTTGATTGAACTCCGGGAGTTGGTGATGGACAGGGAGGTCTGGAGTGCTGCAATTCATGGGGTCGCAAAGAGTCAGACACAACTGAGTGACTGAACTGAACTGAACTGAGATTAAAATAGTATTCATCACTAACAGACCACTCTTCAAAAATACTAAAGGGAACCCTTAGCGTGACTGAGAGGACAACTAGACAGTAACTTGAATCCACACAAATAAGTAAAAAGCACCTGTAAGACTATAGAGAAGTTTGAAATATGGTTTATGTGTTTCTATTAAATAGTACCTCTTATTTCCTAAATGATTTACAAAACAACTGCATAAAGTAATTATAGACTTTGTTGATGGGCTGAATATATAAAAACATAATTTGTATAATAACAATAACACAAAAGGGTGGGAACTTTGGAGCAAAGTTGTTGTTATGTGCTAGGTATTAAGTTATTTTGTTAAGTTAATATGCTAGTTGCAGTTCCTAGGGTAACCACTAAGAAAACACCTCAGAAAATATATAATAAAAGAAACTACAGAATTAAAATGTTGTAACAGAAAACAATTAAAAGAAAGCAGCAGCGGAGAAATAGAAAAATTAAATAGAAAAATTAAAAAGACGTACTGAAAACCAATAGCAAATAGCAGGCAAAAGTCCTACCTTATCAGTAATTACATTGAATGTAAATGGAATAAATACTTGTATCAAAGGCAGAGATCAGCAGAATGGATATTAAACTATGACTCAACTAGGTGCCACCTGCAAGAGAAACACTTTATATTTAAAGATATAAAAAGTTGAAGTTTTAAAAAATGGGATAAATCATACCATGCAAAGAGTAACCAAAAGAGAATTGAGTTTCTCTGGTTGCAGACTTGCCCCTCTCACTGAAACCAGAGAAAGCCCGTGCACAGCAAAGACCCATTAAATATAACCCATTTGAAATATATATCTGGAAATGAAACAACACACTCCCAAAAACCCAGTGGGTCAAAGAAGAAATCACAATAGATACTAGAAAATAGGTGAATGAAAAAAAAACACACACACACACAAAAAAGTACCAAATAAATGGGATGCAGCTAAAGCAGTTCTTAGAGGGAAATTTGTTACATCTAGAACAGTCAGAAATCAATCAAGAAACTATAAAAAACAGCAAATTAAGCCCAAAGGAAACAGAAGACAGGATATAATGAGAGAAAATATGTAGGGGATAGAAAATCAGAGAAAACCCGGCTGAACCAAAAGTTGGGTTTTTTAAAGTAACAAAATAGACATACCTTTAGCTAAACTGTTCAAGAAAAAGAGAAGACTCAAATTACTAAAATCAAGAATGAAAGAAGCAACAACTACAAACTTTGAGACCTAAAAGGAACCTACAAAAATGGCCAATAAGCAAATGAAAAGAAAACAATATTAGTTATTAGGTAAATGCAAATTCATTTTTTGAATTATGATAAGATATAAGGGTTTTTAGGAGAAGGCAGTGGCACCCCACTCCACTACACTTGCCTGGCAAATCCCATGGACAAAGGAGCCTGGTAGGCTGCAGTCCATGGGGTCGCTGGGAGTTGGACACGACTGAGCGACTTCACTTTGACTTTTCGCTTTCATGCATTGGAGAAGGAAATGGCAACCCACTCCAGTGTTCTTGCCTGGAGAATCCCAGAGACGAGGGAGCCTGGTGGGCTGCCGTCTGTAGGGTCGCACAGAGTTGGACACCACTGAAGCGACTTAGCAGCAGCAAATGCAAATGAAAGCCACAATGATATACCACTTCATAACCACTAGAATGGCTGTGATCAAAAGATAGAGAAAGTGTTGAAAAGAATATGGAAAAATTGGAACCCTCGTATATTATTCTTGGAACTATGGAATGATACAGCCATTTTGGAAAACAGAAGTTGACACAAAAGCTTGTATGTGAATGTTCACAGCAGCATCATTCATCAAGAGCACACATTACATGATTACATTTATATGAATCTCCAGGATAGGTAAATCTATTGATATAATAAAAAGTAGATTAATGGTTACCTGCATCTGGAAGGGCAAGAGTTAGAAATAGGAATAACTGCTAATGGGTATAGCATATTTTTGGGTGATGAAACATAAAATTTGATTGAGGATACTCAGAATCACTCAACTTATACTTGAAATAGGTGATGTTTATGAAGTGTGAATTATTTCTCAATAAAGCTGTTATCTTTAAAAAGTGAATTATTAATATTTACTATGAACCAGGCATTTCATTTCACACTTTTATCCTTATATAAAGGTAAGTTATAGAAACCTAAATTTTTAACATTTTATAATTTTAATATTTGATAAGAACAGTGTCTCCAAAGATGTATTGTTCTTTTTTCTTTTTTAAAAATAAATTTAGCTGGAAACTTAGCCAGTCGGCACATTTAGCTCTCCAACTGCCATATAATGTACTTGGCTTAGGTCGAAGTGCCAATTTTCTTGATCATCTTTATGTTGGTATTCCACGTCCATCTGGAGAGAAGGTAAGTAAAAATTTACAAGTAATCTGTTTTTTAATATTTACTGTTCAGATATTTGAATCTAAATATTTTCATTTCCTTTAAAGAATTTTAAAAATTCACTGGTAGTGACTGATCTAAACTTATCTTACATACAGATCATTATAATTTGAAAATATACATTAAGACTTCCTACCCCTCTTCTTCCCTGCTTTTTCTCATCGTTTTGACCATCTGCCATACCAAATATTTTTATTTTGATTATAGTCAGATTCCACCTCAACTTGAATTTTAGTTCCAAAGCAGCACTTTGCTTAGTACTTAAGCACTTAGTACTTAAGCAGCAGTACTTAACACTTTAAACAGTGCCTGCTACAAAAGAGTGTTCTATAAATACTAGTTGAATTAATGTATCCATAAGACAGAAATATAATCCTTCTCTGAAAAGATGAAGAAATTTTTGCAAATAGGAGCCCTATTTGGAACCTTTTATATATAAATTTAGCTTAATCCATACCTAGGATTTCAATTTATCAAAGAATACTTAAGCTTTTTCCTTATTTACAATAATCATGTTTTTAAAGTGTACTACTGAATGTTAAATGTTCTTAAATATTCTTTTTCTAGTCTGTACGAAAACAAGAATGGACTGCAATCATTCCAAATTCTCAGCTAATTGTCATTCCATATCCTCCCAATGTTCCTCGAAGGTAATGTCTTTGCTTGAATTGAATTTGGTAAAAATACTGTCAGTTCTGAATCATAGATACATCTTTTTAAAGCTCTGTTTCTGTTGTGTTCCTATGAGTGTCATCACTTAAGTTTGCTTATAGCAAACTTTAAATGGCTAAACATACCTATACATAACATCCCTGACATTTTCCATGAAGAACAAATTAAACGTTATTAGAAAAACAGCAGGTTAACAGGGGTTTATACATGTTCTGATTAAATAAGCTGGTCTTCAGTTATTAAATAAGCTGGTCTGATGCGAAGAGCTGACTCATTTGAAAAGACCCTGATGCTGGGAAAGATTGAAGGCAGGAGAAGGGGATGACAGAGGATGAGATGGTTGGATGGCATCACCAACTCAATGGGCAAACTCCGGGAGCTGGTGATGGACAGGGAGGCCTGGGGTGCTACAGTCCATGGGGTCGCAAAGAGTCGGATACGACTGAGCAATGGAACTGAACAGAACTCAGTTTACTGGCCATAAATTCTAAACTAAGAATTAATAGACTCACAGGCTGTAGGCAGGCTGTTAAACTTCACAAGCAATTATCTTTTTAGCAAATGCTTTGAGAACTGGTTTATGTCCCACAGTGGTCAGGCAAAAATTTTGAAGTTCAACACACCCAAGCACGAAACTCAAATCCACTGCTGGCTGACTAAAACAGGAAGCTGCTGCTGCTGCTGCTAAGTCATTTCAGTCGTGTCCGACTCTGTGCGACCCTATAGACGGCAGCCCACCAGGCTCCACCGCCCCTGGGATTCTCTAGGCAATAACACTGGAGTGGGTTGCCATTTCCTTCTCCAATGCATGAAAGTGAAAAGTGAAAGAGAAGTCGCTCAGTCGTGTCTGACGCTCAGCAACCCCATGGACTCTAGTCCTTGTTGTCTCTGAAGGACTGTACAGTCCATGGAATTCTCCAGTCCAGGATACTGGAGTGGGTGGCCTTTCCTTCTCCAGGGAATCTTTCCAACCCAGGGATCGAACCCAGGTCCATTGCAGGCAGATTCTTTACCAGCTGAGCCACAAGGGAAGTCCTTCTGCACTGTAGAATGGGAGTTAAAATACCTGCCTTACAAGAATGAGGATGAAATGTGCTTAACACAGTGCCCAGCATATATTGTTTTCAGTGAATTATAGGTATTTTTAGCCTTACTAGCAGCATGTTCCTTTTATAATGTAGCATTTAATTCTAAATCTTTATCTGTTCATTTTTCTTAAATTATTAGGTTGATTCCATTATTTCAAAAAGTTGGGTGATGACAGTATTCATTAACACTTTAATTTCATTGGGAAAAATAGAACTTGTTCTTAAGGCCATTCTGATGTCAATATGAAAAAAATAACCTATGAGTATGTAACTAGTGGCTTACTATATTTCTTCTCAAAATACAGGCTACACTGTTTTCCTCCAGTTTTATTGAGATACAATTGACATACAGCACTATGTAAGCTTAAGGTATATGGCATTATAATTTGACTTAGTTACATCATGAAATGACTATCACAGTAAGTTTAATGAACATCCATTATCTCACATAGGTACAAAGTTACAAAAACAGAAAAAAAATTTTTGTGATAAAAACTCTTAGGATTTACTCTTAACAAATTTCATATATAACATGTGGCAGAGTTAATTCTGTTTATTGTGTTGCACCTTACATTCCTAGTATGTATTTATCTTATAACTGGAAGTTTGTAACTTTTGACTGCCTTCATCCAATTCCCTCCTCTCACACCTCCCATCCCTGGTAAGCACAAGTCTGAGCTTTTTCTATGATTTTTTAAAAAAATAATATAACTGGCCTACAACACTCTGTTAGTTCCTGTTACACAGTATGTTGTTGTTTAGTCACAAAGTCATGTCCGACTCTTTGTGCCTCATGGACTGCAGCATGCCAGGCTTCCCTGTCTTTTACCATCTCCCAGAGTTTGCTCAGACTGATGTCCATTGAATCAGTGATGCCATCCAACCATCTCATCCTCTGTCTCCCTCTTCTCCTCCTGCCCTCAATATTTCCCAGCATCAGGGTCTTTTCCAGTGAATTGGCTCTTCGTATCAGGTGGCCAAAGTATTGGACCTTCAGCTTCAGCATCAATCCTTCCAATGAATGTCAGGGTTCACTTCCCTTAGGATTGACTGGTTTATCTCCTTGCTGTCCAACGGACCCTCAAGAAGCTTCTCCAGCACCACAGTTTGAAAGCATCAGTACTTCCACATGCAGAATACAGTGATTCTATTTTCTGTACATTTCAAAATGATCGCCACAGTCAAGTCTGATTACAGTCTGTCATCAGACATTACATAATCATTGACTATATTCCCCACATTGTACATTTCATATCCATGACTCATTTACATTGCAGCTGGAAGTTTGTACCTCTCAATCAACCTCACTCATTTCTCTCCTTCCTCTCCCCTCTGGCAAACCCTTATTTATTCTCTGTAACTCTGTTTTGTTATGTTTGTTCATTTGTCTTATTTTTTAAATTCCATATCAATGAAATCATATAGTATTTATCTTTCTCTTTTTTCAGTTAGCATAATGCCCTCTAGGTCCATCCATGTTGTCACAAATGGCAAGATTTCCTTCTATTTTATGGCTAAGAAATATTCCAATGTGTGTATGTGGAAAGAGAGTGAGGACTCACATTCTTCTTTATCCCTCCATCTATTGATGGGTACTTAGGTTGCTTTCACTATCTTGACTATTATATATAATGCTGCAGTGAACATAGGGTTGCATGTATTTTTTCTAATTAATGTTTTCATTTTCTTTGGATAATGGAACCAAACTACTTAAGTAGTGGAACCAAACTACTTAAGAAAAGAACTCTATTACACCATTATGTGTGAATTAAGATAACATCAGTAACTCCAGTTAACATCTGAGTTCAGACCTTTTTAATGAGTCTATTAAAATTTTGAAATTTATAACAAAATGAATCTATACAAAAGAACTATATGAATCATAGTACTTCTAGATCATGTAATATCACGACATAGAACAATCTCTTAAAAAGAATAGTAAAAGACATAAACAGAAAATGCACTTAGAATATGTATAATAAGCAATGATTTGTGATTTTACAAGATATCTATGCATATAGAGATAAGATATAATGGTCATCTGAGTTAAATTCACCCATTCTAGTTCATTTTAGTTTGCTGATTCCTAGAATGTCAACGTTCACTCTTGCCATCTCCTGTTTGACCACTTCCAATTTGCCTTGATTCATGGACCTAACATTCCAGATTCCTAGCGATATTGCTCTTTATAGCATCGGACCTTGCTTCTATCACCAGTCACATCCACAGCTGGGTATTGTTTTTGCTTTGGCTCCATCCCTTTAGTCTTTCTGGAGTTATTTCTCCACTGATCTCCAGTAGCATATTGGGCACCTACCGACCTGGGGAGTTCCTCTTTCAATATCCTATCATTTTGCCTTTTCATACTGTTCATGGTGTTCTCAAGGCAAGAATACTGAAGTGGTTTGCCATTCCCTTCTCCAGTGGACCACATTCTGTCAGACCTCTCCACCATGCCTGCCCATCTTGGGTGGCCCCACAGGGCATGGCTTAGTTTCATTGAGTTAGATAAGGCTGTGGTCCATGTGATCAGATTGAGTACTTTTCTGTGATTATGGTTTCAGTGTGTCTGCCCTCTGATGCCCTCTCACAACACCTACCGTCTTACTTGAGTTTCTCTTAACTTGGACGTGGGGTATCTCTTCACGGCTGCTCCAGCAAAGCGCAGCCACTGTTCCTTACCTTGGACGAGGGGTATCTCCTCACTGCCGCCCCTCCTGACCTTGAACGTGGAGTAGCTCCTCTCAGCCCTCCTGCACCGCGCAGCCACCGCTCCTTGGATGGTAGGTAACTCTTCCCAGCCGCCGCCCCTGGCCTCAGGCGGTGGGTAGCTCCTCCTGGCTGCCACCCCTGACCTCGGACATGAAGTAGCTCCTCTTGACCACTCCTGCGCCATCGCAGCCTTGCAGTACTTGGATGCAGTCTCAAAAAAGACAGAATGATCTCTGTTCGTTTCCAAGGCAAACCATTCAGTATCACAGCAATCCAAGTCTATGCCCCAACCAGTAACACTGAAGAGGCTGAAGTTGAATGGTTCTATGAAGACCTACAAGACCTTTTAGAAGTAACACCCAAAAAAGATGTCCTTTTCATTATAGGGAACTAGAAAGCAAAAGTAGGAAGTCAAGAAACACCTGGAGTAACAGGCAAATTTGGCCTTGGAATACGGAATGAAACAGGGCAAAGACTAATAGATTTTGCCAAGAGAACGCACTGGTCATAGCAAACACCCTCTTCCAACAACACAAAAGACTCTACACATGTACATCACCAGATGGTCAACACCGAAATCAGATTGGTTATATTCTTTGCAGCCAAAGATGGAGAAGCTCTATACAGTCAGCAGAACAAGACCAGGAGCTGATTGTGGCTCAGTTCATGAACTCCTTATTGCCAAATTCAGATTTAAACTGAAAAAAGTAGAAAAAACCACTAGACCATTCAGGTATAACCTAAATCAAATCCCTTATGATTATACAGTGAAAGTGAGAAACAGATTTAAGGAACTAGATCTGATAGAGTGCCTGATGAACTATGGACTGAGGTTCATGACATTGTACAGGAGACAGGGATCAAGACCATCCTCATGGAAAAGAAATGCAAAAAAGCAAAATGGCTGTCTGGGGAGGCCTTACAAATAGCTGTGAAAAGAAGAGAGAAGCAAAAAACAAAGGAGAAAAGGAAAGATATAAGCATCTGAATGCAGAGTTCCAAAGAATAGCAAGAAGAAAAGAAAGCCTTCCTTAGTGATCAGTGCAAAGAAATCGAGGAAAACAACAGAATGGGAAAGACTAGAGATCTCTTCAAGAAAATTCGACATACCAAGGGAACATTTCATGCAAAGATGGGCTCAATAAAGGACAGAAATGGTATGGACCTAACAGAAGCAGAAGATATTAAGAAGACATGGCAAGAATACACAGAAACTGTACAAAAAAGATCTTGACAGCCAAAATAATCAAGATGGTGTGATCACTCACCTAGAGCCAGACATCCTGGAATGTGAAGTCAAGTGGGCCTTAGAAAGCATCACTACAAACAAAGCTAGTGGAGGTGATGGAATTCCAGTTTGAGTTAGACAAGGGTGTGGTCCTAGTGTGATTAGATTGACTAGTTTTCTGTGAGTATGGTTTCAGTGTGTCTGCCTCTTGCAACACCTACCTTCTTACTTGGGTTTCCCTTACCTTACCTTGGACCTGGGGTATCTCTTCACCTCTGTCCAGTAAAGCACAGCCACTGCTCCTTACCTTGGACAAGGGGTATCTCCTTACTGCCGACCCTCCCTACCTCGAAGGTGGAATAGCTCCTCTAGGCCCTCCGGCACCCACACAGCCACCGCTCCTTAAATGTAGGGTTGCTCAGCCTGGCTGCTGCCCCTGGCCTCAGGCTGGGGTAGCTCCTCTCGGCTGCTCCTGCCCTGTTGCAGCCTGGCACTCTCGCCTGCTTCCCCTGACCTCCAACGCTGGATAACTCCTTTTGGCTGCCACCCCTTACCTCGGACGTCGGGTAGCTCCTCTCTGCCACGCTCTACACACTGTCACAGCCGCCCACGCTCTGCGCATTACATATGCCCTAACTGGGAATTAAGTGAAAGGAAAGTGAAGTCGCTCAGTCGTGTCCGACTCTTTGCGACCCCGTGGACTATAGCCTACCAGGCTCCTCTGTCCATGGGATTTTCCAGACAAGAATACTGGAGTCAGTTGCCATTCCCTTCTCCAGGAGATCTTCCCAACCCAGGGATTGAACCCAGGTTTCCTGCACTGTAGACAGAAGCTTTACCATCTGAGCCAACAGGGAAGATACCTAATTGTGCATTGGATATCACTAAAACAATAATCCATGACTATTTTCTAGTTTGCATTGAGCCTCTCAATACTAAAATTCAAAGGTTAATGGAACTGACGTATACAGACCTAAATATCAAATATAAAATCTTTTGCTTTGGAATATTTTCCCCTTTCTTTCATATCCTGAGATTCCTTTGGAAAAGGTGAGAGATTAATTCTAAAGACAGAATTAATATATACAGAAAAGGATAGAAAATTTTACCAAGAGAAGTTGGCCTTGTCATTCGGAATGCTGCAAGCCATTGCAATGACACCCCACCCCAGTACTTTTGACTGGAAAATCCCATGGATGGAGGATCCTGGTGGACTGCAGTCCATGGGGTCACTAGAGTCGGGCACGACTGAGCGACTTCACTTTAACTTTTCATTTTCATGCATTGGAGAAGGAAATGGCAACCCACTCCAGTGTTCTTGCCTCGAGAATCCCAGGGACAGATAAGCCTGATGGGCTGCCGTCCATGGGGTCGCACAGAGTCAGACACGACTGAATCGACTTAACAGCAGCAGGAGAAGCCATTTGGAGATTCAGTTCAGTTCAGTTCAGTCACTCAGTCGTCTCCAACTCTTTGAGACCCCATGAATCGCAGCACACCAGGCCTCCCTCTCCATCACCAACTCCTGGAGTTTACCCAAACTCATGTCCATCAAGTCGGTGATACCACCCAGCCATCTCATCCTCTGTCATCCCCTTCTCCTCCTGTCCCCAATCCCTCCCAGCATCAGAGTCTTTTCCAATTAGTCAACTCTTCACATGAGGTGGCCAAAGTATTGGAGCTTCAGCTTCAACATCAGTCCTTCCAATGAACATCCAGGACTGATCTCCTTTAGGATGGACTGGTTGGATCTCCTTGCAGTCCAAGGGACTCTCAAGAGTCTTCTCCGATACCACAGTTCAAAAGCATCAATCAGCAGGGAACAAAAATAAAAACAAATATTATGAAACTCTAGCAAATAAGGTTTAAATATCTACTTGTTGATAATAATCTTATAGTAGGATATTTACATAAGACGACAGAGTTTTAGTTTTCAGACACAAAACTTTCAAATAGAATGAGATATTCTCTTTTCACAAAGCTTAGACTTCAAGAAGAGAGTGATGAAAACTTGTGTTTACACACACATAAAAACCATACATTAATGTTCATAGTCACACTATTCATATATTAATAGTCAATAGCTATGGGAAAATGTTTATGAAATGATGACTGGATAAATAAAATATGGTATATCCATAAATGGAATACTCTTCAGCCCTAAAAAAAAATGAGTACTGATACATGCTACAACATGGATGAACCTTGAAAAAATGCTGTGTGGAAGAAATCAGTCACAAAAGATTACATATCATAGTATTCCATTTATATGAAACTTCAAAGTGGGAAATCCATAGAAACATAAATTAACAGTTGCTTAGGACTAGTGGATGAGCTAGAAGATAATGGGCAATAGCTAAAAGATGTCGGGTTTCTTTTAAAGATAATGAAAATACTCTGCATTCGCTGTGTTAACAATTACAGGCATCTTTTTCCTTTCAAAAAAATCATTGAATTGTATACTGAAACAGGTTAATTGCACAGTAGGTGAACTATATCCCAACAGAGCTTTTACAAATAAAAAGAGATTAGAAAAACAGAAAGTACCAGTCTAATCTAAGATGTTTTATAAGAATATCCCAAGACAAGAAATGTAGCTCTAGCTTTATTATATGTGTGTATATTGTAGTTTATGCTTTCCAGAAGTCTAATATTTTGAATTAGTTTAATATTGAGTTTCCATGTGATAGTCTTCTATTTTTAGACTAGAATCCATTGGAAAAATGACTTTAGATATTAAATTTAATAGAAATAGCCTAAAATGCTTTTCATACATAAATATTTGTCAACATGTGCTCCTTTCTGTGTGATAAATGATCAGAATTTAATGCTCTGATCAGTTACACCACACCAGGCTATTTAAAGCTTGAAGCCCAGCAGGGATTTTTTTCTTTAATTTAGTATAATTTTAAACATTACAAAAATAGCTCTCTTCCAGCTCCCCTGCTGTGTCTTAGATTGTTGCCAAGGTTTTTTTTGTAATATGTTATCATTAGAGTAACATCGTTCTATAAATATTGCATCCTTGATTATAATGTCACCCAAAATAGCAGTGTGGTATAAAAGGATACAGAGGGAAGAAACTGAATTAATTTCATTTTTCTTTATTTTCTAATCATTACAACTTCCATATCATCATGCCTTCATACTTTTCTGCATACCTTCTAAATGTGGACGTCTCCAAGGGGTTTTAGGATTTTTTTAAAAAGATCAAAAGACGACTTCTTAGAAAACTAAACTCAGGTGGGTATCTGATGTGTCAATTTAAAAAAAATGCCATTGAACTTGGTTAAATACTTAAAAACCAACTATGTCTCAAATACTTGCAAATTGCTCATTTCAAGACCAATTCCACAAAGAAATGTCTTCACTATACAGGTTTTAATGATATAAACCAAGAATGTTTGGATATAGCCTGAATCTTAACATGAATTCCAAAGAGAATGGAATTTACATGGTTTTCTATCATTTTTTAAAATCTGAAATTTTAATGCTATATGTATTATGACAGAAATGTAGTTCACATGTGACTAATTGTCAAGCATATCTCGTTATTTTAAAAGACCTACTTGAGACTCTAATTCAATAACGTTTGAAATTGATTGGGCAAATTGTTTTTTAATAAGCTATTAATGTTACTCTTGAAAAAGAGAAAGATATTATTCTGAGCCCAGTGTAACAAAAGCTCAAATTCAACTTGAAATATTAAACCCGAAATGTTCAATAAATCCTCAGTACGGTTCAGTCTTTCAGTCGTGTCTGACTCTTTGCGACCCCATGAATCACAGCACGGCAGGCCTCCCTGTCCATCACCAACACTCAGAGTTCACTCAAATTCACGTCCATCGAGTCAGTGATGCCATCCAGCCATCTCATCCTCTGTCATCCCTTTCTCCTCCTGTCCCCAATCCCTCCCAGCATCAGAGTCGTTGCCAATGAGTCAACTCTTCGCATGAGGTGGCCAAAGTATTGGAGTTTCAACTTTAGCATCAGTCCTTCCAATGAACACTCAGGGCTGATCTCCTTCAGAATGGACTGGTTGGATCTCCTTGCAGTCCAAGGGACTCTCAAGAGTCTTCTCCAACACCACAGTTCAAAAGCATTCTTTTACATTCAGCTTTCTTCACAGTCCAACTCTCACATCCATACATGACCATAGGAAAAAACATAGCCTTGACTAGATGGACCTTAGTTGGCAAAGTAATGTCTCTGCTTTTGATATGTTATCTAGGTTGGTCATAACTTTTCTTCCAAGGAGTAAGTGTCTTTTAATTTCATGGCTGCAATCACCATCTGCAGTGATCTGGGAGCCCCAAAAAATAAAATCTGACACTGTTTCCACTGTTTCCCCATCTATTTCCCATGAAGTGATGGGACCGGATGCCATGATCTTTGTTTTCTGAATATTGAGCTTTAAGCCAACTTTTTCACTCTCCTCTTTCACTTTCATCAAGAGGCTTTTGAGTTCCTCTTCACTCTTTGCAATCAGGGTGGTGTCATCTGTATATCTGAGGTTATTGATATTTTTCCCGGCAATCTTGATTCCAGCTTGTGCTTCTTTGAGCCCAGCATTTCTCATGATGTACTCTGCATATAAATTAAATAAGCAGGGTGACAAATACAGCCTTGATGTACTTGTTTTCCTATTTGGAACCAGTATGTTGTTCCATATCCAGTTCTAACTGTTGCTTTCTGATCTACATTTAATAAAACCAATTTGAGTTTTCACTCTAATAGTCTGACTCTTTGAAACATCCCTCAACATATGTTGGCCATGAAAACTGCCTACTATTATATGACAAGATTAGTGTTTCATGGTGACTACAAGCTACTTTTAATGCATGGGTAATAACCTACATTTTCTAGGGGATGATTTTGATCACTGTCTCCTGTACAACATTACGAACCTCTGTCCATAGTTCTTCAGGCATTCTATCAGATCTAATCCCTTGAATCTATTTGTCACTTCCATTGTATAATTGTAAGGGATTTGATTTAGGTCATACCTGAATGCATTTTCTCCTATTTTCTTCAATTTAAGTCTGAATTTGGCAATAAGGGGTTCATGATCTGTGCCACAGTCAGCTCCCAGTCTTGTTTTTGCTGACTCTATAGAGCTTCTTCATCTTCAGCTGCAAAGAATATAATCAATCTGATTTCAGTATTGACCATCTGGTGATTTCTATGTGCAGAGTCTTCTCCTGTGTTGTTGGAAGAGGGTGTTTGCCATGACCAGTGTATCTCTTGGCAAAACTCTGATAGCCTCTGCCCTGCTTTATTTTTATTCTGTACTCCAAGGCCAAACTTGCCTGTTACTTCAGGTATCTCTTGACTTCCTACTTTTGCATTCCAGTCCCCTATGATGAAAAGGACATCTTTATTTGGTGTTAGTTCTAGAAGGTCTTGTAGGTCTTAATAGAACTATTCAACTTCAGCTTCTTTGGCATTAGAGGTTGGGGCCTAGATTTGGATTACTGTGATACTGAATGGTCGCTGGAAAGGTAATTATTTTGTTATTTTTGAGGTTGCACCCAAGTACTGCATTTTGGACACTTTTGTTGACTATGAGGGCTACTCCATTTCTTCTAAGGGATTCTTGCCTACAGTAGTAGATATAATGGTATCTGAATTAAATTAGCCCATTCTGGTCCATTTTAGTTCACTGATTCCTAAAATGTCAATGTTCACTCTTACCATCTCTTGTTTGACCACTTCCAATTTACCTTGATTCATGGACCTAGCGTTCCAGGTTCCTATGCAATGTTGTTCTTTACAGCATTGGACTTTACTTTCACTATCAGACACGTCTATGGCTGAGTGTTTTTTCCTCTTTGATGCAACCTCTTCATTTCTTATGGGGCTATTCCTCTGCTCTTTTCCAATAGAATATTGGACACCTATTGACCTGGGGATTTCATCTTTCAGTGTCATATCATTTTGCCTTTCATACTGCTTATGGGCTTCTTAAGGCAAGAATGCTGAATTGGCTTGTCATTCCATTCTCCAGCAGACCATGTTTTGTCAGAACTCTCCACCATGACCCTTGAATAGATTCAAAGGATTAGATCTGATAGAGTGCCTAAAGAACTATGGATAGAGGTTCCTAATATTGTACAAGAATTAGTGATCAAAACCATCCCAAGAAAAAATGAAAAAAGGAAAATGATTGTCTGAGGAGGCCTTACAAACAGCTAAGATAAGAAAAGAAGTGAAAAGCAAAGGAGAAAAGGAAAGATATACCCATTTGAATGCAGAATTCCAAGAATAGCAAGGAGAGATAAGAAAGTCTTCCTAAGTGATCATTGCAAAGAAATAGAGGAAAACAACAGAATGGAAAAGACTAGAGAGCTCCTTTTCAAGAAAATCAGATATACCAAGGGTACATTTCATGCAAAGATGGGCACAGTAATTACAGACAATATGGACCTAACAGAAGCAGAAGATATTAAGAAGAGGTGGCAAGAATACATAGAAGAACTATACAAAAAAAAAAAGATCTTAAAGACCTGGATAACCATGGTGGTATGGTCACTTATGTAGAGCCAGACATCCTGCAGTGCAAAGCCAAGTGGGCCTTAGAAAGCATCACTATGAATAAAACTCATGGAGGTGATGCAATTATATCTGAGCTACTTGGAATCCTAAAAAATGATGCTGTTAAAGTGCTGCACTCAATACATCAACAAATTTGGAAAACTCAGCTGTGGCCACAGGACTGGAAAACGTCAGTTTTCATTCCAATGCCAAGTAATGTTCAAATGACCACACAATTGCAGTCATTTCACATGCTAGCAAAGTAATTTTCAAAATCCTCCAAGCTAGGCTTCAACAGTACATGAACTGAGAACTTCCAGATGGTCAAGCTGGATTTGCAAAAGGCAGAGGAACCAAAAATCAAAATGACAACATCTGTTGGGTCATAGAAAAAGCAAGAGAATTCCAGAAAAACATCTACTTTTTCATTGACTACACTAAAGCCTTTGACTGTGAATCATAACTGTGGAAAAGTGTTAAAGAGATGAGAATACCAGACCACCTTACCTTCTTCCTGTGAAATCTGCATGCAGATCAAGAAGCAACAGGTAGAACTGGACATGGAATAATGGGCTGGTTCTAAATTGAGAAAGGAGTATTCAAGGCTGTATATTGTCACCCTGCTTATTTAACTTATATGCAGAGTACATCATGAGAAATGCCAAGCTGGTTAAAACACAAGTGAGAATCAAGATTGCAGGGAGAAATAACAATAACCTCAGATATGCTGATGATACCACCCTTATGGCAAAAGCAAAGAGGAACTAAATAGCTTCTTGATGAAGTTGAAGAAGAGTGAAAAAGCTGGACTTAAACTCAACATTCAAAAAGCTAAGATTATGTTATCCGGTCCCAGTACTTCATGGCAAATAGATGGGGAAACAATAGAATCAGTGACAGACTTCATTTTCTTGGGCTGGAAAATCACTGCAGATGGTGACTACAGCCATGAAATTAAAAGACACTTGCTCCTTGGAAGGAAATCTACGACAAACCTATACAGCTTTTAAAAAGCTGAGACATTACTTTTCCAGCAAAGGTCCGTATATAGTCAAAGCTATGATTTTTCAGGAGTCATGTATGGATGTAAGTTGGACCACAGAGAAGGCTGAACACCAAAGAATTGATGTTTTCAAACTATGGTGTTGGAGAAGACTCTTGAGAGTCCCTTGGACTGCAAGGAGATCAAATCAATCAATCCTAAAAGAAATTAATCCTGAATAGTCATTGGAAGGACTAATGCTGAAACTGAAGTGCTAATACTTTGGCCACCTGATGCAAAGAGCTGACTCAATAGAAAAGACCTTGATGCTGGGAAAGATTGAAGACTAGAGGAGCAGGGTACAACAGAGGACAAGATGGTTGGATGGCATCACAGGGTCACAAAGAGTCAAACATGACTGAGCGACTGCTGCTGCTGCTAAGTCGCTTCAGTCGTGTCCGACTCTGTGCGACCCCACAGACGGCAGCCCAGCAGGCTCCCCCATCCCTGGGATTCTCCAGGCAAGAACACTGGAGTGGGGTGCCATTTCCTTCTCCAATGCGTGAAAGTGAGAAGTGAAAGTGAAGTCGCTCAGTCGTGTCCAACTCAGCGACTCCATGGACTGCAGCCCACCAGGTTCCTCCATCCATGGGATTTTCCAGGCAAGAGTACTGGAGTGGGGTGCCATTGCCTTCTCCGGACTGAGCGACTAAACAACAACAAATAACCTACTGATTATGTTCACTTCATTAGGCAGCCTCATAGGACAAAAATGTTTTTCTCAAGATCTATTGAGTTCTAATGAGTCTTTCTGTGGGAGCCCCTAACAATGCATTAACAAAGGCCTTCCAAAACTTGCAGTCAGAAAATTCTTACATGACACCATTATTCACTCACATTAGACGGAATCCCAGAAGCAACTTTTTGCTTCTTTGAAACCCCATCACCACCTTCTTTATACACTTCATGAAAAATGGTAATTTTTAAGGGACAGGAAATGAAGGCATAGTAGGCAGAGGGAAATTAGGGGAGAGAAGGGAGAGTGTTGAAAATAATTTTGAGATTTAAAAACACTTTAACTGTAGGTATAAAAATAATCTAGAGCTAACTGCGAGTTGTAGATATATTACACAGTGTGGATGTTTTGAGAATTGATAACAGCTTACTTATAAATAGTAAGGAAGGATGTTTCTTGGTTATAGATATAACTGTCATCTCTGAAAGATCTAATCTAGCTCATAAAAGCAGCAAACCTCGTTTCCTACATTTGCTTGTACCGCACTTCCACTTTCTTGCCCAGCTGACATTTTCACATACATCTTTAAGGATCTTAATTCCCATGGCATTGCAGTAGATTTTTTTTTTCACTTCTATTTTCCCCTTACTTTTAGTCTCTTATTGTTTTTACAACTCTGCTACCATTTACTCACTTTAGCTACCTGGACCTCTCATCTCTGAAAGTTTCGTAGTTTCTCTACATATCTGCACTTCAGGAAACCCACACTGCAGACAGAAATACCTTGGTAATCACATTGCATGTGCAAGAATGAATTTGATTTCTAAAATTCCATGACTTTTCTATATTCGTATCAGTATCTCCAGACTCAACCTTATTTCCAATACTTACCTTCAGCTTCTAATTTGAAGTATAGAAGTGAATGTCCAAAGTAAAAAGAAAAATAATGCTATCAGGTTTATGTTTCTTTATTTATTTATTTTTTTGTGAAGAATGACACTTGAGAAAAGTATTTGTACTTAAGGAAACTGTAACTCTCACAATTATTGTTAATAGATGTGGAGGTGCACAATGTGCTTAAAGAAACTGAAAATACATTTTGTATATGATTGTTCTCGTCTTCACGATATATACAGGTATAGTGTCTTAGCTCAGGTTCTCCTCAAAAAATTGAGCCTGGGACAAAATTCACATGCTGATATTTTATTGGGAAGTAGTAATCTCTGTGACACAAATATAAAAATAGCAATGAGATAAAGCAAAAACAAAATGAAGTCTTTGGAGACTGTGATCCACTCCATGAGTGGGTTGCTCCATCACAATCATCTCATGTCTATGGTGAGGTGGTATGGAAAGGCTATTTCTTACAATGTCCTGTTAGGAATGGGAGTGTTTATTCCAGGAACATTTCCACACTGGTCTTTCATTGATCAAAGTCATCATAGGGCTGTTAACTCCCCCAAAATTCTCCAGTGTGTTACCTGACCCCTTTGGGATATGGAGGCAACATCCTCTGAAAGTAGAGATGCCATTTTCTTTTTATTTTCCATTTTTAATTAAAGTATAGTTGATTTACAGTATTGTGTCAATCTTTGCTGTACATCAAAGTGGCTGAGTTTTATACATTCTTTTCTTTAATATTCTTTTCCACTGTGGTTTACCCTAGGAGATTGGATATAGTCAGTTCCCCATGTTATACAGTAGGACCTTGTTGTTCATCCATCTAAATGTAATAGTTTGCATCTACCAAGGACAAATTCCCAGTTCATCCTTCTTTCTCTCCCTCCACCCCTTGGCAACCATGAGTCTGACCTCTATGTCTGTGAGTTTGTTTCTGATTTGTAGATAGGTTTATTTGTGCCATATTTTACATTTCCCATACAAGTGATGTCATATATTTGTCTTTCTCTGTCTGACTTACTTCACTTAGTATGATAATCTCTTTGCATCCATGCTGCTTCAAATGGCATTATTTCATTCCTTTTGATAGCTAAGTAATATTACATTGTATATATGTACCATATCTTTATCCATTCATCTGTTGAAGGACATTTAGGTTACTTTCATGCCTTGGCTATTGTGAATGGTGCTGGTATGACCTAGGGGTGCATGTATCTTTTTGAATTACAGTTTTGTCTGCGTATATGTCCAGGAGTGGGATTGCTGGATCATATAGTAATTTTATTTCTCATTTTCTGAGGAACTGCCACACTGTTTTCCATAGTGGCTGTACCAACTTACATTTTTAGCAACTGTCTCTCCAGCATTTGTGTTTGTAGACTTTTTACTGATGGCTATTCTGGCCGATGTGAGGTGAGGTGTCATTTTCTTTACCATGAGCCATAAAGACGCAGTGTAAACCAGCATGTGGCCATGAGTCAATAACATTACTCGCCTACATGAAGCCTGAAGGTTGATGAAGAAAAGCATTAGGCTGGAGGCAAGGTGCTTTGAGGTCATGATCTAGGTGCCTGCTTCAGCAGGTCCAACAGATATCCCAGGTAGAAACTGCAATATATGCTCTCCATGAAGACAGAGGTGTCTCTCCATGAACTTCTCTAACAAAGCTGAAGCTGGCTTATCCCAGGTGACCTTCCTAGAAGGCCATAAGCAGAATTATCAGAAAAATATGGCTGTAAGAAATCTAGAAATTGTTTGGGGAAAGACTTTAGAAATAAAATATGAGGAAAAATATTTTTAGAAGTTATTCTCCTTTTTCTTGCTTCTTCATGGTCTAAAATGCCTGCAATAGGCCCTCACAAATTCCCAGATCCAATTCCACCATGAAATAAAATGTTTCTTTGCTGCTGCTAAGCTGCTAAGTCACTTCAGTCGGGTCCAACTCTGTGCGATCCCATAGATGGCAGCTCACCAGGCTCCGCCATCCCTGGGATTCTCTAGGCAAGAACACTGGAGTGGGTTGCCATTTCCTTCTCCAATGCATGAAAGTGAAAAGAGTCATGGCCAACTCTCAGCGACCCCGTGGACTGCGGCCCACCAGGCCCCTCCATCCATGGGATTTTCCAGGCAAGAGCTTCTTTGGTAATACTCAAAATTCCTAGGATTAGCTATGATCCAGGCTTAAGCTAGCCTTGACTTTGCCTCTAGCCTTGACCTTGCTCTAGCCTTGACCTTGCCTCTAGCCTTGATCTCTTGGGGCTGGGACAGTGTTGTCAGGTCCCCTGGCAGAGGCCTTGGCCACCTGCCAGGGAGAGGCATTCTCATCAGAAATGCATGGGTTAAGACTGGTACATCGTATATTTCAAGTGTTTTACATAAAGTAATGATTAAGAACATAGCAGTTCAGGAAATGCTCTCCTAGTTAAAACAAACTAAAATTTATTTCAGGGACTGAGCGGAAATACCATGAGGGCAGTGCACAAACAAGAAGGCCTCAGCCAGCCCAACCGCCCCTACCCTGGAAGCCTCACGTTTACTTTGCAGTGTCATTGTATTCAGTTTTCTACAGAAGTATTATGTTTGCATTATCAAAAGGCAAAAGAAGTTGAAGAACATAAGCAATTATAAATCAAAAAGGAAAAAATTCTATTCAACCCAGTGTTCTGCCTAAGTAAAAGTATTTGCCTTCAAATATGCTGACTAATGTTTATTGACATCATGCTCTTAGGCCTTCTGATAATTTGTTAATCAAATATTTATTTAAAAAAAGAACTACTAATTTTAAATGTATAAATTTTTAATAAAAATATATAAGTGATACATAAGATAAACTTTTCCCAATTCACATTTTGTCCATTTACTATATTTAACTTTTTCCTAATTAGAACCTTAAAATATTTTTGACAAAGCAAGATTAAACAGCCTAGATAATGCTTAACTTTCTGATATGATTCCTTACCATTTCTAAGGTTTTGCCCCTTCTGAACATTTGTAAGTGTGCCTGTAAAGTTAGAATTTCACCCAATGGTATTCTATTTTAAGGCAATATAACTAGGAATAGATTGCATCTAAATATAGGGAACAGTTCTATTTTATCTTTAGCTTAGCTTAAAACAATCAATCATATTAGAATTATGAATCATATGAAATAATATGAAAATAATATATGTTAGCTAAAGAGTTTTTCCTATGTAATTATCACATTATAATCAGTCAAATGAGTATTAATTATTTTAGTATTACTCCCACAGTGAATGCTTAAATGTAAACCTGTGTTTAAACTTATTACCCTTGTTAAAGGATGGGTCTCTGTATATCTCAGTCAGCACAGGAGCCCTGAAATGCACTCACAGATTATCTTATTGAAAATTAGTCTTTTGACATATAGACAAGCTGCACTCACTTCTAACAGAACTAGGGCTAGAAGCCAATTCTTATAATCCGATGCTGTTCCAATGAACTATACATGCTAAGTTGCTTCAGTTGTGCCCAACTCTTTGCAACTCTCTGGACTATATAGCCCACCAGGCTCCTCTGTCCCTGGGATTTTCCAGGAAAGAATACTGGACTAGGTTGCTATTTCCTACTCCAGGGGATCTTCCCAACCCAGGGACTGAACTCACATCTCTTACCTCTCCTGCATTGGCAGGTGGATTCTTTACCATTAGTGCCACGTGGGAAAACCCCCAATAAACCATATTTCCTCCTATTTTTGCATTCTAACCAAATATAAATGTATAAAACATATAGAGTATGTTCATCTCTATCCTTTTTACTGAAATGTAGTTAACTTACAATGTTGTGTTAGTTTCAGATGTACAGCAAAGTGATTCAGTTATATATGTAATAAAAAAATTATTTTCCATTACAAAT
Source organism: Aepyceros melampus (assembly GCA_006408695.1). NCBI lineage: Eukaryota > Metazoa > Chordata > Mammalia > Artiodactyla > Bovidae > Aepyceros > Aepyceros melampus. Next base: position 52,379 of record SJXQ01000277.1, read on the forward strand.
TATTACACCATATTGAGTTAGTTACCTGTGCTATGCATTAGGTCCTTGTTGTTTACCTGTTTCATATATAGTAATGTGCCTATATACTGTATATGGTAGTAGAGTGTATACAGTAATATCTATAGGAGCAGAGTTGAGATATGTTAATCCCAAACTCCTAATTTATCTCTCCTCTTCTCTCCCCACTATCCCCTTTGGTAACCATAAATTTGTTTTCTACATCTGTAAGTTTATTTCTGGGTTGTAAATAAGTTCATTGTATTGTTTTTTTCTTAGATTCCCCATAAAATCAGTATCATATGATATTTGTCATTCTCTGACTTACTTCACTTAATATGATAAATTCTAGGTCCATCTACTTTGCTGTAAATGGCACTGTTTCACTCTTTCATTAGGCTAGTTATTTAAAAACAAAAGTATCTATCAGATTGACATATAATCAAACATAACTCAGATTTTTTAGGCTTCTGTAGACCAGGCATCCTAAATAGATCATGCTTCAAAGTGTACAATAGAAGAATTTCACTTGCTCTAAAACCTCAAATATTTTTAGGGTTCCCTGAGGTGTCACATATAGCCCCTTCACAACATAAAGACCACTGTTCTATATGGCCACCTCCCCAACAACACACAAACATACTCTAAGTACTCTTTCACCTTGCATTACTCTCAATAGACTTAGAATTTCTGCTTGAATAAATGTTGAAAGTTCCTTTTCTTATGTTTACATTAATATTCATACCTGAAGCACATAGCATACTCTAATGATACCCTTCTTGGATGAATTTACCTAAGAACCAAAAATTTAAAGTATTTTCTATTGATTACAGACATACAGAACATCACACATATTATAAGTACTTATCTCAGTGAATTTTCACCAGGCAAACATCTGAAAACACAGAAGCTGTATCAAGAAATGTAAAATTACCATCACCCAAAAAGACTCATGCCCTCTCCCATGTATCACCACCTCAGAAATGATAGTATTATAGTATCTTGACTATTAACATCATTAGTCTATTCTTTTTAACTTCACATAAATAGGTTTATATAAAAGACACTCTTTCGTCTCTGGCTTTTTTCACTAAACATTACCTCTTTGAGTCCTATTTGGTGTAAATATACTATATATTCCATCAGATACATATGCCACAATTTATTCTTTTCTATTGTTGATATGTTAATTGTTTCAGCTTACGTTATAAAAAGTGATACTATTCTGTCGGTTATATATCTAGGAACAAAACCAAGGTCAGAGGGTTTGTGTATGCTTGGTTTTGCAAACACTGTCCGTTTTTAAGTGGCTGCACCAATTTAAACTTACCAATGCATAAGAGTCTATAATTGGTACCTTCCTAGCTTTTCTTTTTCATTTTTTATTGGAGTAAAGTTGATATATAATGCTGTTAGTTCAGGTATACAGTAGCAAAGGAAATCAGTTATACATATATCCACTTTTTTTGGATTCTTTTCTCATATAGCTGGTTTCTTAATTTCTTACATTCTGGTACATTTATAGCTGAATCTATTTTTGTTTTTCTTGAAGTATAGTGAATGTATAAGTTCAGTTCAGTTCAGTCGTGTCCAACTCTTTGCAACCCCATGAATCTCAGCATCCAGGTCTCCTTGTCCATCACCAACTCCTGGAGTTTACCTAAATTCATGTGCATCGAGTCTGTGATGCCATCCAGCCATCTCATCCCGTCGTCCCTTCTCCTCCTGCCCTCAATCCCTCCCAGCATCAGGGTCTTTTCCAATGAGTTAACTCTTCGCAAGAGGTGGCCAAAGTATTGGAGTTTCAGCTTTAGCATCAGTCCTTCTAATGAACACCCAGGACTGGTTTCCTTTAGGATGGACTGGTTGGATCTCCTTGCAGTACAAGGGACTCTCAAGAGTCTTCTTCCAGTTACAGGTGTACAAATAGTGACTTACAGTTTTAAAGGTTATATTCTATCTGTAGTTATTATAAAATATTGGCTATATTCCCTGAGTCATACAATATATATTATACATAATAATTTGTACCTGTTAGTCCCCTTCCCCTAGAGTACCCCTCCCCCTTCCCTCTCCATACTCACAGAACAGAGTCATGTATGGATGTGAAGAGTTGGCCAATAAGGAAGGCTGAGTGCCAAAGAATTTATGCTTTTGAACTGTGGTGTTGGAGAAGACTCTTGAGTGTCTCTTGGACTGCAAGGAGATCCAACCAGTCCATTCTAAAGATCAACCCTGGGATTTCTTTGGAAGGAATGATGCTAAAACTGAAACTCCAGTACTTTGGCCACCTCATGCGAAGAGTTGACTCATTAGAAAACACTTTGATGTTGGGAGGGATTGGGGGCAGGAGGAGAAGGGGACGACAGAGGATGAGATGGCTGGATGTCATTACTGACTCGATGGATGTGAGTTTGAGTGAACTGCAGGAGTTGGTGTGGACAGGGAGGCCTGGTGTGCTGCAATTCATGGGGTCGCAGAGTCGGACACAACTAACACTTTGATGTTGGGAGGGATTGGGGGCAGGAGGAGAAGGGGACGACAGAGGATGAGATGGCTGGATGTCATTACTGACTCGATGGATGTGAGTTTGAGTGAACTGCAGGAGTTGGTGATGGACAGGGAGGCCTGGTGTGCTGCAATTCATGGGGTCGCAGAGTCGGACACAACTGAGCAACTGAACTGAACTGAACTGATGAACATTCAAGAGTAAGACATTTTTTTAACTAGTGGGCTTTTTTTTTTTTTTCCTAAAGTGGAATTCCTGGGTCATATGGTAGTTCTATTTTTCATCTTTTGAGAAAACTATATTGTTTTCCATAGTGGCTGCACCAACTTACATTCCCACTAACAGTATACAGATTCCCTTTTTTCTCACATCTTTGCCAACATCTGTTATTTGTGTTCTTTTTGATGACAGCCATTCTGACAGATCTGAGGTGATACCTCATTGTGGTTTTGATGTACATTTCCCTAATAATTAGCAATGTTTAACATCTTTTCATTTGCCTACTGGCCATTTGCATGTCCTCTTTGGAAAAATGTCTTTCCAGGTCTTCTGCCCATTTTTAGATCACATTGTTTGTTTTCTGGATTTTGTGTTGTATGAGCTATTTCTATATTTTGGATATTAATCACATGTCAGACATGTCATTCACAAACATTTTCTCCCCTTCAGTTGGTTTTCTTTTCATTTTGTCAGTGGTTTCCTTTGTTTTGCAAATGTTTTTCAGTTTAATTAAATCCCATTAGTTTATTTTGCTTTTATTTTCTTTGCTTTAGGAGACAGATCCAAATAAATATTCCTGAGAATGTTCTGCCTATGTTTTCCACTAAGAGTTTTGTGGTTTCTTGTCTTATATTAAGGTCTTTAACTCACTTTGGGTTTATTTTTGTATATGGGACTACAAAATGTTCTACTCTCATTCTTTCATTGATACATGTAGCTGTCCAATTAATCCAGCATGACTTATTGATGAGATTAATTTTCTCCCTTGTGTATCTTTGCCTCCTTTGTCATAGATTAATTGAATACAAGTACCTGGATTTGTTTCTGGACTATTATGCTATATTGCTCTGTGTGTCTGTATTGTTCTGGTATCATACTGTTTAGATGACTATAGTTTTGTAGTACAGTATGAAGTCAAGGAGTGAGAATCTTCCAATTCTGGTCTTCTTTCTCAAGATTGTTTTAGCTATTTAGGGTCTTTTGTGCTTTCAGACACATTTTAAAATTATTACTTTTACCTCTGTGAAACATCCATTGCTATTTTGATAGAGATTTCCTTGATTCAGTAGATTGCCTCAGGTAGTATAAACATCTTATCTGCAAATCAGTTAGTCTGATTCGATCCGTTCCGNGACAATATACAGCCTTGACGTCCTCCTTTTCCTATTTGGAACCAGTCTGTTGTTCCATGTCCAGTTCTAACTGTTGCTTCCTGACCTGCATACAGGTTTCTCAAGAGGCAGGTCAGGTGGTCTGATATTCCCATCTCTTTCAGAATTTTCCACAGTTTATTGTGATCCACACAGTCAAAGGCTTTGGCATAGTCAATAAAGCAGAAATAGATGTTTTTCTCGAACTCTTTTGCTTTTTCCATGATCCAGCTGATGTTGGCAATTTGATCTCTGGTTCCTCTGCCTTTTCTAAAACCAGCTTGAACATCAGGGAGTTCACGGTTCACATATTGCTAAAGTCTGACTTGCAGAATTTTGAGCATTACTTTACTAGCATGTGAGATGAGTGCAATTGTGCGGTAGTTTGAGCATTCTTTGGCATAGTCTGATACACCACATCAACAATTGAAGAACAGAATCTACATGATTATCTCACGAGATAATCTTTTGACAAATTCAACATCCATTTATGATTTAAAAAAAAAACCAACAACAGTCTCTAAGGTGGACATAGAGAGATTATGCCTCAATATAATGAAGATTATACATGACAAACACACAGCTAACGTTATACTAAATAGTGAAAAGCTGAAAACATTTCTTCTAAGATCAAAAACAACACAAGGATGCCCACTCTTGCCACTTTTATTCAACACAGTACTGGAAGTTCTAGTCACAATAATCAGACTAGGAAAAGAAAAAAAGTAATCTAAATTGGAATAGAACAAGTGGGTTTATTTTTGTTGCTTTCATGGAACACTACATTTTATTCATTCCAAACAATGGAGTACAACACATTGAAGCAAAAGTTTTTATGTCCTACAAAAAACAAGAACATGAAATTACACGCAAATGTTGAAAAAAAGTGTTCTAAATAAGGTACCCATGTAAGTTATTCAAACAGGGAAAATAGGCAAGAAACCAAGATTATTTATTACTCATATGCCCAAATTAGATCTTTTCTTAAAACACCTTACAAAACAGTTATTACTATGAATTTAGAAACTTATATAAACCAGCCTTGAAGATTTACAAAATTTCCTTTGAAAGCACTGCAGTTAGTTCTAGCAGCAGAAGTTCTGCCTATTGAATCAACAGCAATAGAACTATTATTTTTTTTATTTTTTTAATTAATTTTTATTTTTTAGTTTGTTTTGCTTTACAATACTGTATTCATTTTGCTATACATTGACATGAATCAGCCACGAGTGTATAGGAACTCCCAATCCCAACCCTCCTCCCCTGCCCCGCCCCACACCATCTCTCTGGATTATCCCCATGCATCAGTCCCAAGCATCCTGCATCCTGCATCAAACCTAGACCGGCGATTCATTTCACTTATGATATCATACATGTTACACTGCCACTCTCCCAAATCATCCCACCCTCTCTCTCTCCCACAGTCCAAAAGGCTGTTCTATACATCTGTGTCTCTTTTGTTGTCTCGCGTACAGGTTTATCATTACCATCTTTCTAAATTCCATATATATGTGTAAGTATACTGTATTGGTGTTTTTCTTTCTGGCTTACTTC
>SJXQ01000277.1:59464-148349 GCA_006408695.1 Aepyceros melampus
GTCGGACACGACTGCGCGACTGAACTGAACTGAAATGAGTAAAGCCATGATAAACAAAAGTTTTTATTTTAATACAGTCCAACTTTCAGTTTTTTTTTTTTCTTTATGGTTCTAGCTATCGGTTTTTGTTTTTAAAAGATGCTTCCAAAATCAATGTTCAATATCTAATATTTCCCTCTAAACACTTCATTGTTTTATCTTTCAACTTTACATTTCCATCTAAAATTGATTTTTGTTCATGGTTTGAGGTAGTAATTAGGAATTCTTTTTTGTTTATGCCTATTGATAGAGAAGCAATTACTAAATAGACCAGTTTTTCTCTCACTTTTTTCTCAAATAACATGATTTAAGTGTGACTCTACATCTTTTCAATTGATCTATTTGTCTAATCTTGTGCTGTCCTGCATTTCCTTTACCATTATAGCTTCATAGTGAACTTTGATAGCTGACATTATATATTCTCCACCTTTCTTTTTCTTCTTCATGATTTTATTATGCCTTTCATCTCTATATAAAATTTAAAACACCTTGCTAATCCCAAAAATAAAGCCTTCTAAATTTTTTATCAGGATCACATTGAAGCTAAGGATTGGTTTATATGTTGACATCTTTTCAATACTGAGCTGACAATCCATGAAAATTGTATATTCTGACATTGATTTGTATAATCTTTCATTTTTCTCAACATATTTTATAGAGTTCTTGTGAATCTCCTAATAAATTTTTTGAAGGTTTAATGTTTCTGCTGTTACTTTACTTTTTAAATTTTCTACCTGTTTGTAGCTGGGATAGAAATATAAAATGATTTATATTGATCAGTTTTAAGATTTTGTGTATAGAGTTTTTTGTACTTTCTACTATATAACCACATTTATTTCTGAATAATGAAGATTGCTTTGTTCCTTTTCAGCCCTTACATTGTTTCAACATTTTTCTTTTGTAGTACTAGCAATGACAATAGTACAATGCTGAATAGAAGTGGAGAAAGGGTAACATTTTATTTTTCCCAGAATCAGGGAAAACTTTTTCAAAATTTACTTTTAAGTGTGGTGTTTTCTATCGAATTTTGTAGCTACATTTTTGGATTAAAACTATTTCCTTCTTTTTCTAGTTTGCTTAAGAATTTTTATCTTAAATGACAGTTGAAATTTATCAAGTGATTTTCTGTTTATGAGTTTTCTCCTTTAGTTTGTAAGTGTAGTGAATCACACTGATTTATTTTCAAATATTAAACCATCCTTACATTTCTGAAATAGATTAGACTTGCTGTGATAAGTTACTCATTTTATGTATTACTGGATTCAAATAGTTATTTTGGAGGAGGATAACATGACCTGACCTGCCTCTTGAGAAATCTGTATGCAGATCAGGAAGCAACAGTTAGAACTGGACATGGAACTACAGACTGGTTCCAAATAGGAAAAGGAGGACATCAAGGCTGTATATTGTCACCCTGCTTATTTAACTTCTATGCAGAGTACATCATGAGAAACGCTGGACTGGAAGAAGCACAAGCGGAATCAAGATTGCTGGGAGAAATATCAATAACCTCAGACATGAAGATGACACCACTCTTATGGCACAAAGTGAAGAGGAACTCAAAAGCCTCTTGATGAAAGTGAAAGAGGAGAGTGAAGAAGTTGGCTTAAAGCTCAACATTCAGAAAACTAAGATCGTGGCACCTAGTCCCATCACTTCATGGGAAATAGATAGGGAAACAGTGGAAACAGTGTCAGACTTTATTTTGGGGGGCTCCAAAATGACTGCAGATGGTGACTGCAGCCATGAAATTAAAAGATGCTTACTCCTTGGAAGAAAAGTTATGACCAATCTAGATAGCATATTCAAAAGCAGAGACATTACTTTGCCAGCAAAGATCTGTCTAGTCAAGGCTATGGTCTTTCCAGTGGTCATGTATGGATGTGAGAGTTGGACTGTGAAGAAGGCTGAGCCCCGAAGAATTGGGGGCTGTTGAACTGTGGTGTTGGAGAAGACTCTTGAGAGTCCCTTGGACTGCAAGGAGATCCAATCCATTCTGAAGGAGATCAGCCCTGGGATTTCTTTGGAAGGAATGATGCTAAAGCTGAAACTCCAGTACTCTGGCCACCTCATGCGAAGAGTTGACTCATTGGAAAAGACTCTGATGCTGGGAGGGATTGGGGGCAGGAGGAGAAGGGGATGACAGAGGATGAGATGGCTGGATGGCATCACTGACTCGATGGACACGACTCTGAGTGAACTCCAGGAGTTGGTGATGGACAGGGAGGCCTGGCGTGCTGCGATTCATGGGGTCACAGAGTCGGACATGGCTGAGCGACTGAACTGAACTGAACTGAACATGAGAGTAATTGGCAAGCTTTGATTTTTTTATAATGAGCTGATTTAACACAAAATGCATATTTAAAAAACTTTTCTGTATTCTGTCTGTAAGAAAGCCCTACCCATCAACTGGTTTGCTTCTGTGATTAAAAAACAAAAATGACTTTTACCAACCCCAAAGTTAGTCTTGCAAGCATAATAGATTATAAAGATGAAAATCTTATCAGTTTTTAAAATAATTCTCTTCTCACTAAGACCATAACAGTTATTTTAACTCTTGGACATACATGTATTTTCATCTGCAGTTGGTGAAACTAAGTATACTGAGACATAATTTAAGGTAGAATTCTTGTAAGATTTTTTTTTTTGCAAGAAATCTGGTATAAAACATTTTTAAGCTAAATTATGAAAAGGAAGAGTTCCAAAGGCTAATGTATTATAGGAAAGACTGATATAGTTTTTTCACTAGAAATTGGTGTAAATGTTCTCATGATAAAAACAAAAAATACCAGAATAAATGTCAAAGAAAAATTACAAACTCAAGTATTTCCAGCATGTGTGACAGAGAAAAAGAAAATATCACTCCTAAGGGATAAACAGCTTTACAAACACATTTTAAAAATTAATCACATGAGTAGAAAATGAACAGCTGAAATAAATTAGTAAGACACAAAATAAGAAATTACATAGTTTACATATGCATAAACTATATTTTAATCAAAGAAATATAAACCAAGGAAAAGAAACACCATTTTCAGCTATCAGACTAAAAACATTATGTGTCAAACTGTTGACAAATAGAAAACAGAAATGAACATGTTCAATTCTTCTGATAAAGTGTCAAAAAATTTCTTGGATCAATTTTGGAAATTCCATAGAAAAACTTAAATTTTTATACATATACCTCTATTCAGCAATTTCACTTAAAAAAAAACAGATAAGAAAAAACCTCATTGAAACTTGTAAAAGATGTTATAAAACTACTAACATAATATATGTATAAAGTATATGACCTGAAGTAAAAAAACACAAATGCTTTATTATTGTGTTAAAAAATAAGATGCTATGTAAGTTTTCTATTGCTGTGTAACAAATGGCAGGAAATGGCAACCCCCTCCAGTGTTTTTGCCTGGAGAATCCCAGGGATGGGGAGCCTGGTGGGCTGCCGTCTATGGGGTCGCACAAAGTGGGACACGACTGAAGTGACTTGGCAGCAAGCAGCTTAAAACAATGTCCCTTTATAGCTCATGGTTCTGTAGGTCAAAATCTGTCTTATCAGTACTAGATTTTCTGCTTAAGGTTTTTGTAAGTCAGCTATCATAGCCTTCATTGGAGGAGTTGGGGAAATAACTTCCAAGGCTCATTTTTGTTGACTACAATTCCTGTGACAATAGTACTGAGTCCTTGCTTCCTTGTCTGTCAGGGGAGTAGAGGACACTGTTGGCTTCCAGAAATCAGCTCCTGCAACTTCTAGACAACAATATTGTGTCAAATCATTCTCATGCTTTGAATTTCTGACTTCTCCCACCTCTGATCTCTAGGTTCTGATTTAAATCCCAAAGGATTAAGATAAACTCCCTATCTTAAGTTCAATTGATTTGGGACATTAATTACATCTGCAAAATCCCTTCATAGCAGTGGATACACTAGTGTTTAACACCTGAGATGTATGTCTATCACTGGCAAAAATCTTGAGCGCTATTGTACATAACTACCACAGTTCCAAAATAGAATGTATTATGACTCTTACTTATTTGTAAATGACAGAATACAAATAAATTTTCACATATATGCATACTTTTTGCAAAAATATATTAGCTAGATTATCAACATTTTATATCATATATAATTTATATATTATCATATACATATAATGTATTTTTAAATGTGATTTTAATGTTCACCGTCTAGCTATTAGCTTGAGAATTTTAACATAATGGACAGTATTATAATTTTTAAAGAAGTAAACATATTTTTGCACCCTGTCTAGATGTTTATATTTCTAGAAATAAGCAAATGTTTTGTTAGTATATTTACCTGTCAAATGGTGTTCCAAGTTTTATGCTTTGAAATCAGAGACCATATTGACAGTATCAGAGCAAGATATATGGAGGCACAAAAATACACTTAAAAATTTTGCAGTTACTTTGAGCAGTTAAAATCCCATTTTGATGCATGCTCAATTGAGAATTAAAAGTTCAAATATTGATTTGCATAGGAAATTAGCAATTAAGTACCCATATAATTAACTTGCACCTGCCAATGATGCACCAATTAAGTTTGCAGATTCCTTTAACTTGTTGAAAATAAAGTTTCTGACATTTTTTACAATAATTTGTAGATATTTGAAAGCAAGCAATTTTACAGAAAGGTATATGTGGTGGTCATGAAAATGTTACTTTTGCTGGGTATGTAAGTGACCTAAAGCCCAACTGCTGTCATCTGAAAGTCATCATCAGGTTGGCACAGAGATCAGGTTTTTCATGGGCACCTTGGTGCCAAAGGCTAGACACAACAGGAACACTGAGGCAGATCTGTGCTCAGGAGACGCGGGACTTCAAACTGAAGACTTTGGCTCAAGGACTACCCAAATGCACCATAGCAGAATTCTGTCCCCCTGCCAAAGTAGGTTTTGGCACCTATGACTATGACTGTCTTTGGAAATACAGTCTCTGTAGATGTACTCAATTTAAAATGAGGTTGTACTGTATTAAAGTGAACCCTAAATGGACTGATTATAATCTCTCCTGAAAAAAGAAATACTTTTCAGATACACACAAAGGGAAGAAGGCCATGTGACAGAAATTACAGACCAATTAGAATGATGCAGCTACAGACCAAAGAATGCCAAGGGTTGCTAGCAACCTCCAGACACAGATACCTAGATCCTTCTACATACTGGTTTTCTTTTGGATATGTATTCAGAAGAGGAATTGTTGGATCATATAGTAGTTATATTTTTTATTTTTGGAGAAACCTCCATACTGTTTTCCACAGTGGCTTTACTATTTCACGGTTTCATCAACAATGCACAAGAGATCTCTTCTTTTTCCATATCCTCTCCAGATTTTATGAACTGTTTTTATGATGGTAGCCATTCTAACAGGCATATGGTGGTATCCTGTCATTTTTATTTGCATCTCACTAATGATTAGTGAGGTTGAGACCTTTGAAAGTAACTATTGGCCATCTGTATGTCATCTTTGTAAAATGTCTATTCAAATCCTTTGCCAAAATTTTTATTGCATTGTTTGGTTTTTACTATTGAGTTTGTTAGATATTTATTGTTTCAGATATTAGTCCCTTATCAGATGTGATTTGCAAATATTTTTACTATTATATAGGTCATCTTTTCACTTTGATTATGCCTTTTGTTGTGCAGAAGACTGTTTAGTTTGATGTGGTCCCATTTGTTAATTTTTTGTTGTGGTTCAATGTGGTTTAGATGCCATATCCAAAAAACTCATTCCCAACGTGCACTTCAAAGAATTATTCCCTGAGGTTTTCTGCAAGAATTGTTATGGGTTCATATCTTATATTTATATCTTTAATCTATTTTGAGTTAGCTTTTGTTAGTGGTATAATACAGAGTTCTAGCTGCATTATTTTTCAAGTGAATATCCAGTTTTTCCCACCATCATTTATTAAAGAGATTGTCTTATCACCATTGACTTAATTTGGCTCCCTGATCAAATATTAGTTGACCAGATTACACCATGCTAAAGACAGAAAGCAAAGAGGAATTAAACAGCCTCTTCATGAAGATGAAAGAGGAGAATGAAAAAACTGGCTTAAAACTCAACATTCAAAAAATGAAGATCATGGCATCCAGTCCCATCACTTCATGGCAAATACATGGAGAAACAATGGAAACAGTGACAGACTTTATATTCTTGGGCTCCATAATCTCTATGAATGGTGACTGAAGCCATGAAATTAAAAGACACTTGCTCCTTGGAAGAAAAGTTATGACAAACCTAGAAAGCATATTAAAAAGCAGAGACATTACTTTGCTAACAAAGGTCTGTCTAGTCAAAGCTATTGTTTTTCCAGTAGTCATGTATGAATGTGAGAGCTGGGCAATAAAAAAGCCTGAGTGCCAAAGAATTGATGCTTTTGAACTGTAGTGCTGGAGACTCTTGAGAGTCCCTTAGACTTTAAAGTGATCAAACTAGTCAGTTCTAAAGGAAATCAGTCCTGAACGTTCATTGGAAGGACTGATGCTGGAAGCTGAAGCTCCAATACTCTGGCCACCTGATGCAAAGAGCTGACTCATTAGAAAAGACCCTGATGCTGGGAAAGATTGAGGCAGTAGGAAAAGAGGATGACAGAAGAGGAGGTGTTTGGATGGCATCACTGACTCAGTGTACATTAGTTTGAGCGAGCTCTGGGAGATGGAGAAGAACAGGCAAGCCTGGTGTGCTGCAGCCCATGGGGGCTCACAAAAAGTCAGACACAACTGAACAATATTATTGCATGCAAGTATTTCACAGCTCTTGATTCTATTCCATTGGTTTATGTGTTTGTTTTCATGCCACCATCCTACTGGGTTTTTTTCTTCCTGTTTTATTGAGATATAATTGACATATAGCACTTGATAAGTTTAAACATAATGATTTGATTTGCATACATCATAAAGTGATTACCACACTAAGTCTAGTTAACATTCACCATCTTATATATTAATACTTACAAAATATGACTATATTGCTTATGATGGGAACATCTAAGATTTTCCCTCTAAGCAATTTTCGAATATACCATATAGCAGTGATAATTACACTTATGATGTTGTACATTATATCCCTAGTACTTAAATGTAACTAAAAGTTTATATCTGTTGACAACTTTTATTCAGTTTTCCCCTCCCCTATTCACAGCCTGCTCACCTCTGCTGCTGCTGCTGCTAAGTCGCTGCAGTCCTGTCCGACTCTGTGCGACCCCATACACGGCAGCCCACCAGGCTCCCCCGTCCCTGGGATTCTTCAGGCAAGAACACTGGAGTGGGTTGCCATTTCCTTCTCCATGCGCACCTCTAGTAGGTACAAATATGATCTCTTTGTCTGTGAGTATGTTTGTTTGCTTTTTATGTATAAATTACTTACATCATTATTAGTTTCCATTACACTTTGTAGGGAATCAATGTTTCTATATATTTCTAACTGATCTCCATAAGTCTAGTAAAGGTATGTCATCATACAAAGGTACTATATAGTTACTGATTATATTCCCCATACTGCACAATTCATTGTTCTTGTTCAGTGGCTCAGTCATATCCACCTCTGTGCGACCCCATGGACTGCAACACAACAGGATTCCATGTCCTTCACATCTCCTGGAGCTTGCTCAAATTCACGTTCATTACATTGATGATGCCATCCAACCAACTCCTCTTTTGTCATCCCCTTTTCCTCTTGCCTTCAATCTTTTCCAACATCAGGGTCTTTTCTAATGATTGGCTCTTCCCATCAGGTGGCTAAAGAATTGGAGTTTCAGCTTTAGCATTAGCCCTTCCAATGAGTATTCAGGATTGATTTCCTTTAGGACTGATTGGTTTTATCTCCTTGCAGTCCAAGACTTGCAAGATTCTTCTCCAACACCACAGTTCAAAAGCATCAATTCTTCGGTGTTCAGCCTTCTTTATAGTCCTACTCTCACAGCCATACATGACGAGTGAAAAAACCATAGCTTTGACTAATCAGACCTTTGTTGGCAAACTAATGTCTCTGTTTTTTAATATGCTGTCTAGGTTTGTCATAGCTTTCCTTCCAAGATGCAAACGTTTTTTAATATCATGACTGCAGTCACCATCTGCAGTGATTTTGAAGTCCAAGAAAATAAAGGCTGTCACTGTTTCCATTGCTTCCCCATCTATTTGCCATGAAGTGATGGGACTGGATGTCATGATCTTCATTTTTTGAATGTTGAGTTTTAAGCCAGTTTTTTTTTTTTTTTTTCACTCTCCTCTTTCACTTTCATCAACAGGCTCTTTAGTTCCTCTTTGCTTTCTGCCATTAGGGTAGTGTCATCTGCATATCTGAGGTTATTGATATTTCTCCCAGCAATCTTGATTCCAGCTTGTGCTTCACTCAGCCTGGCATTTTGCATAATGCAGTCTGCCCATAAATTAAATAAGCAGGGTGACAATATACACTACACAATATATAATTGCACTGCTTTCCCAGTTTAGAATCAGTGTCCATTGTTCCATGTCCGGTTCTAACTATTGATTCTTGACCTGCATACAGGTTTCTCAGGAGGCAGGTAAGGTGGTCTGGTATTCCCACATTTTGAAGAATTTTCCAGTTTGTTGTGCTCCACACAGTCAAAGGCTTTAGCATAGTCAATGAACAGAAGTAGTTGTTTTTCTGGAATTTTCTTGCTTTTTCTGTGATCCAATGGATCCACTGGTTGCTGGCAATATGATCTCTGGTTCCTCTGCCTTTTCTAAATCCTACTTGAGTATCTGGATGTTCTCAGTTCACATACTGTTGAAGCCTGGCTTGGAGAATTTTGAGCATTACTTTGCTAGCATATGAGATGAGTGCAATTTTGCAGTAGTTTGAACATTCTTTGGCATTGCCTTTCTTTGGGATTGGAATGAAAACTGATCTTTTCCAGTCCTCTGACTACTGTTGAGTTTTCCAAATTTGCTGGCATATTGAGTGCAGCACTTTCACAGCATCATCTTTCAGGATTTGAGATAGCTCAGCTGGAATTGCGTCACCTGAACTAGCTTTGTTCATAGTGATGCTTCCTAAGGCCCACTTGACTTCACATTCCGGGATGTCTGGCTCTAGGTGAGTGATCACACCATCGTGGTTATCTGGGTCATTAAGATCTCTTGGTATAGTTCTATGTATTCTTGCCACCTCTTCTTAATATCTTCTGCTTCTGTTAGGTCCATACCATTTCTTTCCTTTATTGTGCCCATCTATGCATGAAATGTTCCTTTGATATCTCTAATTTTCTTGAAGAGATCACTAGTATTTCCCATTGTATTATTTTCCTCTATTTCTTTGCGTTGATCACTTAGGAAATCTTTCTTATCTCTCCTTGCTATTCTTTGGAACTCTGCATTCAGATTAATTTATCTTTTCTCCTTCATGTTTCACTTCTCTTCTTATCTCAGCTGTTTATAAGCCCTTCTCAGGCAATCATTTTGCCTTTTTGCATTTCTTTTTCTTGGGGATGGTTTTGATCACAACTTCCCACACAGTGTTACAAACCTCCGTCCATAGTTCTTTAGGCACTCTGTCTGTCAGATCTAATTCCTCGAACATACTTTCCACTTCCACTGTACAATTTTAAGGGATTTGATTTATGTCGTACTTGAATGGTCTAGTGGTTTTCCCAACTTTCTTCATTTTAAGCTGAATTTTGCAATAAGGAGTTCATGATCTGAATCACAGTAAGCTTCTGCTATTGTTTTTGCTGACTGTATAGAGCTTCTCCATCTTCAGCTGCAAAGACTATAATCAATCTGATTTCGATGTTGACCATCTGGTGATGTCCATATGTAGAGTCGTCTCTTGTATTGTTGGAAGAGGGTGTTTCCTATGACCAGTGTGTTCTCTTGGCAAACCTCTGTTAGCCTCTGCCCTGCTTCATTTTGTAATCCAAGGACAAATTTGCCTGCTATTCCAGGTATCTTTTGAATTCCTATTTTTGCATTCCAGTCTCCTATGATGAGAAGGACATCTTTTTTTGGTGTTAGTTCTAGAAGGTCTTGTAGGTCTTCATAGAACCATTCAAGTTCAGTTTCTTCAGCATTAGTGGTTGGGGCATAGACTTGGATTACTGTGATATTGAATAGTTTGCCTTGGAAACAAACAGAGACCATTCTGTCATTTTTGAGACTGCCCTCAAGTATTGGATTTCAGACCCTTTTGTTGACTGTGAGGGCTACTCCATTTATTCTAAGGGATTCTTGCTCAAAGTAGTAGATATATTGGTCATCTGAATTAAATTATCCCATTCTGGTCCATTTTAGTTCACTGATTCCTAGAATGTCAATGTTCACTCTTGCCATCTCCTGTTTGACCACTTCCAGTTTACCTTGGTTCATGGATCTAATTATCCAAGTTCCTATGCAATATTGTTCTTTACAGCATCAGACTTTACTTTCACCATGAGACTCATCCACAACTGGGCATTGTTTCCAATTTGGCTCAACCTATTCATTCCTTCTGGAGCTATTTCTCTGCTCTTATCCAGTAGCATATTGCGCACCTACTGACCTGGGAAGTTCATCTTTCAGTGTCCTATCTTTTTGCCTTTTCATTCTGTTCACGGGATTCTCAAGGCAAGAATGCTGAACTGATTTGCCATTCCCTTCTCCAGTGGACTACATTTTGTTGAACTCTCCACCATGACCTGTCCATCTCTGTTGGC
Organism: Aepyceros melampus; assembly: GCA_006408695.1. Lineage (NCBI taxonomy): Eukaryota > Metazoa > Chordata > Mammalia > Artiodactyla > Bovidae > Aepyceros > Aepyceros melampus. Next base: position 70,178 of record SJXQ01000277.1, read on the forward strand.
CTACAAAGTGTGGCTCATAGTGTCATTGAGTTAGACAAGACTTTGATCCATGTTTGCTTAGTTTTCTGTGATTGTGGTGTTCATTCTTCCTGCTCTCTGATGAATGAGGATAAAAGGCTTATGGAAGCTTCCTGATGAAAGCAATAACTGTGGGGAAAACTGGATCTTGCTCTGGTGGGTGGGGCCGTACTTATTAAATCTTTAACCCAATTAAGGATGTACTAAGCATTAATGACATTTAGTTAGTTAACATTAGTAACATTATTTTTTCCACCAGAAATTTGTACATCTTAATTTCCCTCACCTATTTCTTTCCTCCTTTTATCCCTTTTCCCTTTGGCAAATGCCTATTTGTTCTACCTATAACTCTATTTACATTTTTATGTTTGTCCATGTGTTTTGTTTACTTAGATTACATATATGAGTGAAATCATACTGTGTTAGTTTATTTTTTATTTTTTGTCTGACATTTCACTTAGCATAACACCATCTGGTCTACCCATGTTGTGGCAAATGGCATGACTTCATTTTTTATAGCTGAGTAATATTATATTAACTATATATATATATACATATATATATATATAACATCTTCTTTATCCATTTATTAATCAGTGAGCACTTAGAATGTTTCTATATTTTGTTTATTACAAATAATGCTAAAATCAACACTTTGTTGTTGTTCAGTTCAGTTCAGTCGCGCAGTCGTGTCCGACTCTTTGCGACCCCATGAATCACACCATGCCAGGCCTCCCTGTCTATCACCAACTCCCGGAGTTCACTCAGACTCACGTCCATTGAGTCCATGATGCCATCCAGCCATCTCATCCTCGGTCGTCCCCTTCTCCTCCTGCCCCCAATCCCTCCCAGCATCAGGGTCTTTTCCAATGAGTCAACTCTTCGCATAAGGTGCCCAAAGTACTGGAGCTTCAGTTTTAGTATCATTCCTTCCAAAGAAATCCCAGGGTTGATCTCCCTCAGAATGGACTGGTTGGATCTCCTTGCAGTCCAAGGGACTCTCAAAGTCTTCTCCAACACCACAGTTCAAAGGCATCAATTCTTCGGGGCTCAGCCTTCTTCACAGTCCAACTCTCACATCCATACATGACCACAGGAAAAACCATAGCCTTGACTAGACGGACCTTAGTCGGCAAAGTAATGTCTCTGCTTTTGAATATACTATCTAGGTTGGTCATAACTTTTCTTCCAAGGAGTAAGCACCTTTTAATTTCATGGCTGCAGTCACCATCTGCAGTGATTTTGGAGCCCAAACAAACAAAGTCTGACACTGTTTCTACTGTTTCCCCATCTATTTCCCATGAAGTGATGGGGCCAGATGACATGATCTTCGTTTTCTGAATGTTGAGCTTTAAGCCAACTTTTTCACTCTCCTCTCTCACTTTCAACAAGAGGCTTTTTAGCTCCTCTTCACTTTCTACCATGTTGTTTGGTCACTAAATTATGTCTGACTCTTGTGACCCCATGGACCGTAGCCTGACAGGCTCCCCTGTCCATGGGATTTTCCACACAAGAACACTCGAAAGGGTTGCCATTTCCTTCTCCAGTGGATCTTCCTGACCCAGGGATTGAGCCCACTTCTTCTTCATTGGCAGGCTGATTCTTTACCATTAAGTCATCCATGCCCAAAATGAACATGTGTTTGAATGCATGCTAAGTCGCTTCAGTCATGTCCAACTTTGTGTGACCCTATGGACTGTAGCAATGGCACCCCATTCCAGTACTCTTGCCTAGAAAATCCCATGGATGGAGGAGCCTGGTAGGCTGCAGTCCATGAGGTCGCACAGAGTCGGACACGACTGAAGCAACTTAGCAGCAGCATGGACTGTAGACGCCCAGGCTTCTCTGTCCATGTGGATTGTCCAGGCAAGAATTCAGGAGTAGGTTGCATGCCCTTCTCCAGGAAATCTTCCAGACCCAGGGATAGAACCCATGTATCTTACATCTCTTGTATTGGCAGGCATGTTTCTTTTACCACTTGTGGCATCTGGGAGTGCATGTATCTTTCTCATCAGTCCCCACCCCCCTCCCAGAAAAATACCTAGGAGTAGCATCGATGTATCATATGGTAGCTCTATTTTTATGTTTTAGGAATCTCAATACTATTTTTCCATATTGGTTGCACCAATTTATATTCCCACCAGCAATGCACAGAGTTCCCATCTCTCCATATTCTTGTCAACAGCTGTTACTGGTGATCTTTCGGATGCTAGTTGTTCTGTCAAGTGCTGTATTTCATTGTGGTTTTGATTTGCACATCCCTGATAAGTGTGAGTAGGTCCTATTTGTTCCTTTTTGCATTTCTTTTGCCTTGGGAGACTAAATATTGCTATGATTTATGTCAGAAAGTGTTTTGCCTATGTTCTCATCTAGGAATTTTATAGTGTCATGTCTTATATTAAGTCTTTAAGTTATTTTGAGTTTAGTTTTGTCTATGGCATGAGGGAGTGTTCTAACTTTTTTGATTTACATGTTACTGTTCAGCTTTCTCACCACCATTTGCTGAAGAGACCAACTCCATTGTATATTCTTCCCTCCTTTGCTGAAGATTAATTGACTACAGATATGTGGGTTTATTTCTGAGCACTCTATCCTGTTCATTGATCTATAAGTTTGTTTTTGTGCCAGTACCATACTGTTTTGAAATCTTTAGTTTTGTAGCATTGTCTTAAGTCTGGCAGGGTTATGTTTTGTTCTTTTCCCTTCAAATTGCTTTGGCAATTCTGAGTCTTTTGTCATTTGATATAAATTTTAGGATTATTTCTACTAATTCTATGGAAAATATGTATAATTTGATAGGGATAACATTAAAATGTAGATTGTCTTGGGTAATATGGCCATTTCAACTATATTGTCTTTTTATCCAAGAACATGAGAGATCTTTCCATATTGATTTCTCTTTCTGATAGTTCATTTTTAGTGTATAGAAATCTAATATACTTCTGTATGTTAATTTTGTATTCTGCAATATCACTGAATTCATTGAAGCACTTTAGTAGGTTTCTGGTGCTATCTTTAGGATTTTTGGTGTATAGTATCACAGCATCTGAAACAGTGACAGTTCTACTTCTTTTCCAATTCTGATTCCTTTTATTCCTTTTCTTATCTGACTGCTGTGACTAGGCTTGTAATACCATTTTGAATAAAATTGGTGAGATTGGGCACTCCAATACCAAAACCAGACAAAAATACTACCAAAAAAAGTGAAAATTATAAGCCAATATCACTGATAAACATAGATGCAAAAACCTTCAACAAAATATTAGCAAACCAAATTCAATAATATATTAAAAAGATCATATACTATGATCATGTAGGTTTATCCCAGTGACTGAAGAATAGTTCAGTATCTACAAGTGAATCAGTATTATATACCACATTAATAAAATAAAGAATAAAAATCACATGATCATAAAAAAGATACAGAAAAAGCTTTTGACAAAATTCAGCTCCAATTTATGATAAAGAGTTCACTTTATGAACTCTTCAGAAGGTGGGAATAGTGGGAACTTACCTTAACATAAGGAAGGTCATATATGACAAATCCCATAGCTAACATAATTCTCAACAGTGAGAAGTTAGAAGCAGTGCAGCAATATTAGGAACAAACACCACACTATCTGATTGCTATAGCTTTATACTACAGCTTGAAGTCATGAAGTGTGATTTTGTCAGCTTTATACTTCTTTCTCAAGATTGACTTGCCTATTCAGGTTCTTTAGTGATTACATAGAAACTTGAGCATTGTTTTTCATGCTTCTGTAAAAAATGCTATTTGAATCTTGATAGGAATTGCTTTGAATCTGTAAATATTAAACAGTATGGATATTGTAACAATCTTAATTATTTCAGTCCATGAACATAGGATAACTTTTCATTTCTGATTATATTTTATATAAACAGTTTCATGAAATCCAATATTCTAATCTATAGTCATTAACTATTTCCTGTGCTCTCCTATATCTTCCATTCTCCACAAATTTAGTTTTGACTAAGAGACTATGATCAGAAGTGGCATGTGTCATTTCTGGCCCCTGTTACTGAAGACTAGGTATAATTCCCCTGTGTATTTATTTTCCTCTATACAGGAACTTTTAAGTCATATGCTGACTTATTTAATAGTATCATCCAAGTTGGTGGAAGCCTGAATCCCAGAGGCAACAAGTGGAACCGAACCTCTAACAAATAACATGGTACTTTATGTAAATGAGAAATAATCTTTTGTTTTATTAGGTCATCTTAGGTAAGTCAGGTTCTTGAGACTCAGAGGCTATAATGAGGATTCTTTTACAAGTGATTATTAAGTGAATGCTCTGATATAAAGCCTGAAAGGACATTAAGGAAGAGAAGTGCAGGAGAAAAAGGTAAAACAGAGCAAAGTGCAGTTAGCTGATCCATTAATGACACCAAAGGGTTTTACCACTCAAGGTGCACTTCATCTTCAGTAGAGAGGGTTACAAGCCAATACTAACAACAGCTGGAAAATGAGTGCATCATTAGTAAGCAGATCTATGCTCAGGCTCAACAGAGTTTATTACAATCTTTAAGATATTTGGGTTAATTTTCTACCACAGTTTTGCCTACTTTATCCTGTGCTCAGTAATAAAATTTCTAGTCATCCCCAAGGCATTAACTGAATACCCCATCCTATCTACCCTGACTTAAAATAGCACCATCAGCATAAATGAAATCTCACCTATAAGAGAATATTTCTGGATCATGCATTTTTTGGTTATTGATCTTTTGCTTCTTTATTCTCCAAAACATACTGCTTTAATTACTACATGTTTAGAATGTTTTTATATCTAATGAAATTTAATAAGGCTAAAAAATTAATTTATAAATTAATCTTTTTCAAAAATATGTTGGCATTCAGTATACATTTTAACTTTTAAATAAATTTACCAAGACTGTGAGGTAGTGTCAAAAATACCCACTTATATTGTATTGAGTTTATAAAATAAAATATACCTAAGTCAAATTCTTACCATTCTGAGTATCCCTATCCAGGAATGTATTCTATTAAGTTTATCTTGGAACTTGTTTGTTCCACACGAATCTGTAAATTTCCATTAACTTTGCCTTATTTTCTACATTATTACTATTTTCAGTTCAGTTCAGTTCAGTCGCTCAGTTGTGACCGACTCTTTGCGACCCCATGAATTGCAGCACACCAGGCCTCCCTGTGGAGAAGGCAATGGCACTCCACTCCAGTACTCTTGCCTGGAAAATCCCATGGATGGAGGAGCCTGGTAGGCTGCATCCATGGGGTCGCTACGAGTCGGACGCGAATGAGCAACCTCACTTTCACTTTTCATTTTCATGCATTGGAGAAGGAAATGGCAACCCACTCCAGTGCTCTTGCCTGGAGAATCCCATGGACGGTGGGAGCCTGGTGGGAGGCCGTCTATGGGGTCGCACAGAGTCCGACACGACTGAAGCGACTTAGCAGCGGCAGCAGGCCTCCCTGTCCATCACCAACTCCCGGAGTTCACTCAAACTCATGTACGTCAAGTGGGTGATGCCATCCAGCCATCTCATCCTCTGTTATCCCCTTCTCCTCCTGCCCCCAATCCCTCCCAGCATCAGAGTCTGTTCCAATGAGTCAGCTCTTCGCATGAGGTGGCCAAAGTACTGAAGCTTCAACTTCAGCATCATTCCCTCCAAAGAAATCCCAGGGATGATCTCCTTCAGAATGGACTGGTTGGACCTCCTTGCAGTCCAAGGGACTCTCAAGAATCTTCTCTAACATCACAGTTCAAAAGCATCAATTCTTCGGCACTCAGCTTTCTTCACAGTCCAACTCTCACATCCATACATGACCACAGGAAAAACCATAGCCTTGACTAGATGGACCTTTCTTGACAGAATAATGTCTCTGCTTTTGAATATGCTATCTAGGTTGTTCATAACTTTCCTTCCAAGGAGTAAGCATCTTTTAATTTCATGGCTGCAATCACCATCTGCAGTGATTTTGGAGCCCCCCAAAATAAAGTCTGACACTGTTTCCCCATCTATTTCCCATGAAGTGATGGGACTGTTCCAATGAGTCAGCTCTTCGCATGAGGTGGCCAAAGTACTGAAGCTTCAACTTCAGCATCATTCCCTCCAAAGAAATCCCAGGGATGATCTCCTTCAGAATGGACTGGTTGGACCTCCTTGCAGTCCAAGGGACTCTCAAGAATCTTCTCTAACATCACAGTTCAAAAGCATCAATTCTTCGGCACTCAGCTTTCTTCACAGTCCAACTCTCACATCCATACATGACCACAGGAAAAACCATAGCCTTGACTAGATGGACCTTTCTTGACAGAATAATGTCTCTGCTTTTGAATATGCTATCTAGGTTGTTCATAACTTTCCTTCCAAGGAGTAAGCATCTTTTAATTTCATGGCTGCAATCACCATCTGCAGTGATTTTGGAGCCCCCCAAAATAAAGTCTGACACTGTTTCCCCATCTATTTCCCATGAAGTGATGGGACCAGATGCCATGATCTTAGTTTTCTGAATGTTGAGCTTTAAGCCAACTTTTTCTCTGTCCTCTTTCACTTCCATCAACAGGCTTTTTAGTTCCTCTTCACTTTTTGCCATAAAGGTGGTGTCATCTGCATATCTGAGGTTATCGATATTTCTCCCAGCAATCTTGATTCCAGCTTGTGCTTCTTCCAGCCCAGCGTTTCTCATGATGTACTCTGCATATAAATTAAATAAGCAGGGTGACAATATACAGCCTTGACGTATTTCTTTTCCTATTTGGAACCAGTCTTTTGTTCCTTGTCCAGTTCTAACTGTTGCTTCCTGACCTGCATATTACTATTTTACTTGGCGCATTTGCCCAATTATATTAATTGTTCTCTGCTAAATAAAAATATATCTTCAAGTCGTACACTGATACATCATAATCACAAGTCCATAGTTTAAGTTGGGTTCATTCTCGGTTTTGTACATTCTATGGCTTTATACAAATGTATAATGACATGCTCCCACTATTCTAGTATCGTACAGAGGATTTTCACTACCCTAAAATTCCTTTGTGCTCTACCTATTCAATTCCTGGCAACCCTTGATCCTTTTATTCTCTCCATAGGTAGAGAGAATATCAAGAATATCACACACTTGGAATCATATAGTATGTGGCCTTTTCACATTGGTTTCTTTCACTTAGTAATATGTATCTACATTTCCTCCATGCTGTTTCATGACTTATTTGATAGCCTATTTTTATTTAACATTGAATAGTATTTTATTGTCAGCCTGTTCCACAATCTGTGTATCCATTCACCTACTGAAAGATATTTTGGTTGCTTCCAGGTTTTGGCAATGATGGATAAGTCACTTAAAATATCCATCTGTTTTGTGCAAACATATGCTTTCAATTCCTTTGTGTCAACACCATGAAACATGATTGACAGATCATATGGTAAAAGCATTGATATGTTTTGTTCTATAAAAAGCAATCAAACTATCTTCTAAAATGCTATACCATTTTGCATTCCAGCTAGCAGTTAATAAGAGTTTCAGTTGTTCTACATCCTTGCCACCATTCAGTGTTATCAGTATTCTGGGTTTTGGTCATTCTCATAGAAGTGGAGAGAGATCTCACTGCTGCTTTTATTTGCATTTTCTAGATGGCATATGATACAGAACGTCTTTTCATATGCACATCATTCATATATCTTCTTTAGTAAGGTGTCCATTAAGGTCTTTGGCTCATTTTTTAATTTTTAATTGCTGAGTTATATGTGTATTTTCAATAACAGTCCTTTATCAGATGTACATTTTTCAAATACTGTCTTGGTCTTTCACTTTTCTTATTCATTTGATAGTGTCTGTTTTAAAACAGGAGTTTTTAAATTTTGATAAAGCACAATGTATCAATTATTTCTTTCATGTATTGTATCTTTGGTGCTGTATCTGAAAAGTCATTGCAAACACAGTTATTTTTATTTTCTCCGTTATTTCTTCTAGGAGTTGTGTAAATTTGTATTTTCCAGTTAGGCCTATGATACATTTTGAGTTAATTTTTGTGAAGGGTGTACGGTTCATGTGTAGATTCCTTTTTTTACATGAAGGTGTCCAGTTGTTCCAACATCATCTGTTAAAAAGACTATCTTCCCCTGTATCAAAGAGTTGGTGCTTATATTTATATGAGCCTATTTCATGGATCTCTGTTGTTCCATTGATCTATTTGTCTATTCTTTTACCAGTACCACATTGTTATTAGGATTTTGATTGAGATTTCCCCAAATCTATAGATCAAGTTGGGAAGTACTAACATGTTGACAATATTGCATCTTCCTACTCATGAATATGGAATATTTACTGATGTGATTTTTCTTTCATCCGAGTTTTATAGTTTTCTTCATACTGATCTTGATTATATTTTGTTAGATTTATAACTAAAAATTTCATTGGGATGCTAGTGAAAATGGTATTGTTTTTAATTTCAAATTTCACTTATCCATTGCTAGTACATAGAAAGGGATTGACTTTTCCACATTAATCTGCCCTGAAACTTTGTTATAATTGTTTATTAGTTCTAGGATTTTGTCAGTGCTGTTTATTCTTTTAGATTTTCTACATGAATGATCATGTCATCTGTGAACAAAGTTTTACTTTCTATTACCAATCTGTATACCTTTTACTTCCTTTCTTATTTTATTACATTAGCTAGGACTTCCAGTATGATACTGAAAAGGAACAAGAGGGACATCATTTTCTGTACCTGATCTTAGTGGGAAAGCATTGAGTTTCTCACTATTAAACATAAAGTTAGCCATAAATTTTTGGTAGATTTCTTACCAAGTTGAGGAAGTTCTCTTTTATCCTTATCTTGTTGAGAGGTTGTTAATTTTGTTATCAAAATAGCTGGTTCAGTTCAGTTCAGTCGCTCAGTCGTGTCCGACTCTTTGCGACCCTATGAATCGCAGCATGCCAGGCCTCCCTGTCCACTTGCCATCTCCTGATACAGTAGCAGAGTTAAATAGTTGCAACAGAGACCATATGACTCACAAAGCCTAAACTATTTTACTCTCTGATCCTGAACCAGATAATAAGTTGGTGATCCCTGCTATGCACTGATTAGGGAATATTTCTGAGGATCTGAAACTAAGTAGACACGTGAATGACTGTGAGTCAAGGCCAGTTACATGGAGTTGCTGGACCCAGTCCAAAATGGAAATGTGGGGCTCTTTTTTCCAAAAGCAGGGAGAAGTTTTCCCTTTATTCCATAGTCTTTCTCTAGATCTGTCATGGTAGCTCTATTTGCCATGTACTGTCACATTCCCTTGGACACAGGGACACTTACAGGATGAGAGCAGGCCTTCACAGGCATCCAGGGGCTTTTCCCTGCAACTCAGTTCAGTTCAGTCACTCAGTTTTGTCCAACTCTTTGCGATCCCATGAATGGCAGCACGCCAGGCCTCCCTGTCCATCATCAACTCCCAGGGTTCACTCAGACTCACTTCCATCGAGTCAGTGATGCCATCCAGCCATCTCATCCTCTGTCGTTCCCTTCTCCTCCTGCCTCCAATCCCTCCCAGCATCAAAGTCTTTTCCAATGAGTCAACTCTTCGCATGAGATGGCCAGAGTACTGGAGTTTCAGCTTCAGCATCATTCCTTCCAAACAAATCCCAGGGTTGATCTCCTTCAGAATGGACTGGTTGGATCTCCTTGCAGTCCAAGGGACTCTCAAGAGTCTTCTCCAACACCACAGTTCAAACGCATCAATTCTTCGGTGCTCAGCCTTCTTCACAGTCCAACTCTCACAACCATACATGACTACTGGAAAAACCATAGCCTTGACTAGAAGGACCTTAGTTGGCAAAGTAATGTCTCTGCTTTTGAATATGCTGTCTAGGTTGGTCATAACTTTTCTTCCAAGGAGTAAACGTCTTTTAATTTCATGGCTGCAATCACCATCTGCAGTGATTTTAGAGCCCCCCAAAATAAAGTCTGACACTGTTTCCACTGTTTCCCCATCTATTTCCCATGAAGTGATGAGAACGGATGCCATGATCTTCGTTTTCTGAATGTTGAGCTTTAAGCCAATTTTTTTACTCTCCTCTTTCACTTTCATCAAGAGGCTTTTTAGTTCCTCTTCACTTTCTGCAACTCAGTACCTATATTCAAACTTGACCATCCCCACACTCAGGGTCTCAGTGTTGTGTCAGCAATTGGTGGGCTGGCTGTGAGCCCCGGGGTTGGGGGATCAGGTGTTACTTAGTAATGTGGGGAGATGGAGGGTGATGGGACCACAGATGAGCCAAGGCTCCAAGCCCCAGCACATACTCAATTATCCCACTGACTTTGCTTACAAAATACAGAGATAAGAATTAAGAATTTTAGACAGCTATGCAAGAGTATTAAAATCCAAACATGGGGTTTTCTTAGCATTAAGCCTATTGACACTGCATTGGTCCCACACCAATGAAGCCGGTGGCATCTTAATTATTACCACAAATGGACTAATATGTGAATTTACTGGTGTCACACACAGGGTAGCATGCACCCCCTACCCTTATTTTGGATTCTCTTCATCAATCAGAATCAAGTTTGTAAGAATATGTCTATGCTGTACAGAGATATAAATGAAATGCAACATTCTGATGCAAAGCATGCTAATTGCTTCAGTCATGTCCAACTCTTTGCAACACCATCAGCTGTAGCCCACCAGGCTCCTCTGTCAATGGGATTCTCCAGGCGAAGATAGTGGAATGAGTTGCCATTTCCTCCTCCAGGGAATCTTCCCAATCCAGGGAATTTAATGGCATTACCATAACCAGATAGGTATGACTCACATATGAATAAATTGAGAGCCCCAAATTCCTAACTAGGATGAGATTTAGGCAATGTTTACATTTAAAATTTTCTCTAGATTGGAATCTAAGTTTCAAATATCCACTTCTGTTTCCTCCTCTGTTATTTTCAAATTATTTAACTTAATGGACAGTTTTTTAAAAATCCACTTACATTTGAATTTAAGTGGACTTTAAATCATTTTAATTCAGTTAATTTAATTATAAAGGGACCTCATCAACCTCCTAATAAAATGTCAAATAGGACTAAATGGATATATTGGTGTCAGCAAAAAGAAAAAGTGGTGCTAACAAAAGTCAATCATGACATTAAATTATCCAAGCAAAACTGAGGTTCAAAATGAGTTCTCAGAGAAGATGGATGAATGTCAGAAAAATAATGAGTGTCATTAGCAGAAATGCGCTTCTCTGTTGGATCACATGGCAAAAAAATCCACCTGAAACTCGGGAGACGTGGGTTTGATCCTTGGGTTGGTAAGATCTCCTGGAGAAAGGAGTGGCTACCCACTCCAATATTCTTACCTGGATAATTCCATGGATAGAGGAGCCTGTGGACTACAGTCCATAGGGTGGCAAAGAGTTGCACACGACTGAGTGACTCTTTCACTTTCATCAGCAGAAATATCTGGAGATGAGAGACTTCCTGGATACTGGCCCATTGATAACTTATATCAACACAAAGGAATATACTGTCAATCAGTGGCAAAAAAATTAGATGCTTTCTTATACTTTTCAAAATGGGGATGAGGTGGGGTGGTAAAAATTGGAAGCTAGACCAGTGGTATTTTCTTTTAGGATTTTAATCAACCTGAAATATTTTGTGTATATGTATATGGTGGGAATTTTAATTCTAAGTAATTTTTTTCATCAATGATAACCTGTCCCAATACCATTTTTTTTTTACTGATTTAAAATGCCACCTTTATCATGTACTACATTTCTAAATATAGACTAGGTTTACATTTTTGTTCTCTATTGTATTCCTATTGATCTATTCCTGTGCTAATACTACCCTTTCTTAATTACTGTTGTGGCTTCTCCTCCTACTTCTATAGTTCATAATAAATGGATACTGAATCTCTATAATCTTTCTTGTTTTATATTCTGAAATATTCTACTATTTGATATTCTATAATTTATTCAAAAAATTCTACCATCAGCCATATGTCAGGCACTGTTCTAGGCTTCCAAGAATACATCAGTGAACAAATAAGGCATGAAACATTTATGCATGTTGAAACTTCAGAGGTGATGATCCTGTATTTAATTTTCAATAATTTTTTTTCTTTTCTAAGAAAATTTCCCTTTAAAAAAAAATAGCCTGTTCTTTTCTGAATTCAATAACCTCCCAAATCATTCTGAGGAAACCAATTCCAATCTTTCTCTGTCATTAATTTTTGTTTTCTGAAAGGTCACTTACTCTATTCATTGATCTTGGTTCCTTTCTTTTTGGTTGCTAATTTTCCTCAAATGTTTGGCATTCTTGGTAAACCATTTTGATTACGTAGGATACTGTTACATTTCTCTTTCCTGCTCCAGTTCTCACAGTAGGGGCTTTAGCTGACTTCACCTTACTGAGACAGTTATTTGCCAGGGGCCAGCGTGAGGAACTCCGCCCATGGCAAAGGTCATGAGGAAGGAGGCTTGGCATACAAAGTCATGATCAAGCCTCAGGAAACTCCCTGTTCCCGAGCATCTACCCCCCAAACCAGAGTCTATTTTATGCTCTCACCTACACCTCTGACTTTACGGGGGGCTCTCCCCCATAACCATTTCTCTCAGAGAAGGAGTTAACTTGCAGCTCCAGTTAATAAAAATTCCTGGGTGTGACAAGAGTGTTTCAGCCTGTATAGGTTCATCAGGCCACATGTGATTGTTTACAGCCTCCCAACAGTGAGAGGCATGAGATGTTTTAGACTTACTAAAGGCAGATTCTTTTGGGAAGTTAGAATTTATTAGTATAGTGGGTTGATTAGGAATTATATTGGTGAAGGGTTTTTCATTTGTTGTGCCAATAATTGCTACTAATTCCCTGCCCTGGGTGTGACAAGGGTGTCTCAGGTCAAACCTCTCTGCTGACAAACTAGCTTGTGTGATAGGATTATCCGTACTCCTGCCACTACCACATGATTGTTTACTACCTCTCAACCATGGCTCAGAGGTTAAAGCGTCTGCCTGCAGTGCAGGAGACCCAGGTTCGATCCCTGGGTTGGAAGATCCTCTGGAGAAGGAAATGGCAACTCACTCCAGTACTCTTGCCTGGAAAATTCCATGGACTGAGGAGCCTGGTGGGCTACAGTCCACGGGGTCTCAAAGAGTCGGACACGACTGAGCAACTTCACCTTAACCATAAACAGCACAGAGAGTTTGGGGTATTTTGAAGGTCTTAATTAGCACAGGGCTTTTCTCATTGTTGAGTCAATGATTGCCACCAGGCCTCCATGTCCTTAGGCACCTGGGAATATATTAATCAATATATTTGGACTATAGAAAAAGAAATATAGTAGTTTTTGATGTTAGCAATACTAGACTCTTTTGAGTTAATGAATTTTCTCCTTTGTTATAGATCACTGTACTTTGTTATAAATCACTGTGTCTTTGCTATGTAAAAATGTAACTTTATTACTATCTTAAGACTAAATAGATCTTAAGGGGAACATTGGTGAAGAGATTTCATTTGTTGGGCTGATGTTTTTGTTGCTAAATCTCCATATTCCCTGCCCTTATAATGAATAAAACTAGCATATAAGAGAAATAAGTATTAACCTTTAAGATTAATCATGTTAACCTTGGGTTAGATAAATTCCTTTCTTGATTGTAACTCACTACACCCTCACCCTATAGGAATGTAACTTTATTTGGAGGGTGGCGCCTGGTTTAAGAAAAAACACCCTTGGAAAACATAAGTTTTTTGGTTATCAGAAAGAGAGGGTCATAAAGTGTCAGCAGGCCTCATGGCCAGAAGATGATGTAAAACCCCTAAGACCTTTTTTATGTGAAGCACCTGATTTTGATAAAGGTCAGGACTGCTGACCCCCACGTGACTCTGTATTCATCCCTATGTATGAAAAAAAAGGTATATAAGCAAACCTGAAAATAAAGAAAAAGGGATCAGTTTCTGGAAAGGCTGATTTCCCCCGTGTGTTCTTTCTTTCCCCTTCTGGCTGAATTCCCATCTGGGGAGTGGGTACTCACCACGCCTACTAATTTTACTAATTATGCCTGGGCTTCTAAGATCGGACCGGGGAGGCCTCAGTGCCTCCTCTCCTTCGGGAGAACGGAAGATGCCTGTGGCCTACGTAGGCGGTGATTCGTATTCCACATAAACCAAGTTATTCAGCCTCCTTTTCTCCATCTAAATTTTCCTACTATACTATTTTTTCCTAATCTGATCTTATATTTCTAAATAAATAAGTTTTTCTCGCCGATTCCGTCTCCACCTTTGAATCACCCTGGATCCACGGGGGCTGGACCCCAGCAATTATTACCATGTGACAGGAAAATACAGTCAACTGCTTCATGTTGAGGTCATGCTGCTGAGGTGTTTTATTTCCCCAGACTAATCCCTAGCTAAATCCAACACCATTTGTTTTTATCTTACAAAAGTTCCCAAATGCCTCTAATAGCATCACTCCCTGTTTTTCATCACTGCTGTGCTGTGCTCAGTCATGTCCAGCTCTTTGCGACTCCATGGGCTGTAGCCTCCCAGGCTCCTCTGTCCATGGGATTCTCCAGGCAAGAATGCTGCAGTGGATTGCCATTTCCTACTCCAGGGGATCTTCCTGACCCAGGGACTGAACCTTAGTCTCTTGGGTCTCCTGTATTGACAGATGGATTCTTTACCACTGTGCTATGGATTTATTTTCATATTTATTTTACCATTTTAATTGCTGTATGGAAGGAGAAGATGCAAATACTTGGGCTCAGTTATGTATGCTGCTGCTGCTGCTGCTAAGTCGCTTCAGTGTGTCTGACTCTGTGTGACCCCATAGACTGCAGCCCACCAGGCTGCCCCGTCCCTGGGATTCTCCAGGCAAGAACAGTGGAGTGGATTGCCATTTCCTTTTCTAGTGCATGAAAGTGAAAAGTGAAAGTGAAGTCTCTCAGTCGTGTTGGACTTATAGCGACCCCATGGACTGTATGTAGCCTACCAGGCTCCTCTGTCCATGGGATTTTCCAGGCAAGAGTACTGGAGTGGGGTGCCATTGCCTTCTCTGTCAGTTATGTATATTGAGTTAGAATTCTCGTATTTCTGTCCATCACTTTTAAAACAATATAAAGAAGGGATATGAGAGAGTGTAGACAACACTACAGTATAGAGTAGATATTATTAAACTTATTATTACATGTCATGCAAATTGGAAGCAGTTTATATTTTCTTTCTTTGTAGTAAAAGAAAAAAACTTTAAATGTCCAATTTTTATCATGAATACAATAGTTAATAATGATTAAGACATTTTTCTAAAGATATAGATCTTGTCTTCAGGCAAGCAAAATACTATTCCTCTCCTCTATAGATAGATTATGGCTGAAGAGGGAAAAAAAGGTGCCACCGTGAGGAGGAAGTTGAAGTCCATGTGAGTAAATATTGAGTGCCTAAGAAGAGTAGACATTCTTCCAGGGGCTTGAGATTTTTATCTTGTTTAAACATAAAAGGTTAGTATTAAAAGTAACTATTACTCTTTCCATTTTACAATGAACTTGAGATTTAAAGATAGCCTCACAGTTTAAAAGTAGGAGAGCTAAAACTAAAACATAGATCTACAGAATTTCAAATTGATTGCTTTTATCCCCCAGGACATCACACTAAAGGTTAAAAAAGGAAGTAAACATAAAGTTACAAGCAGAGACAAGAGCCTCATAGTTCTTGAGTTCCTCACTTCATATCAATGAGCGATTTTCCTACACTTCAGTTTAATGACAGCATTGATTTTTTAAAAAATCATTGTTTTAAACGGTGTTGACAAAAGCACAAGTGTGTGGGAAAAGAACAAACAGAATCTAAATCAGTTATGTTTTAAACTCTTAGAGGCACAAGGTGTTTTATTGAAGGGCAGAATTTTAAAAAATATTCATATTTCCTGCTTTTATGTCTGCAATTAATATAATTTTTGTGTGGAGATTTTTGGCTATGGATAACATATATATTCATCTTCCAATAAAAGAGAAAATGGTAAAACTGTTAGTGTATTCCAACCAGTCCATTCTGAAGGAGATCAGCCCTGGGATTTCTTTGGAAGGAATGATGCTAAGACTGAAGCTCCAGTACCTTGGCCACCTCATGCGAAGAGTTGACTCATTGGAAAAGACCCTGATGCTGGGAGGGATTAGGGGCAGGAGGAGAAGGGGACGACCGAGGATGAGATGGCTGGATGGCATCACGGACTCAATGGACGTGAGTCTGAGTGAACTCTGTGAGTTGGTGATGGACAGGGAGGCCTGGCGTGCTGCCATTCATGGGATCGCAAAGAGTTGGACAAAACTGAGCAACTGAACTGAACTAAACTGAGTATTTATCATATATAATTTTAAGTGTAAAGCTTTATAAGTAGTCTATAATACATATTTCTTCATATGAGTTAATTTTCTCATACAAGGTATTCAAACTTTAATTGGAAAGACTCCACAGCCATGAAAGGGTAATAAAACTGTGATTTTGTTCTAATTTTCTTTTATAAAATTGTTAAGTAGCTCTGGGCTCAGTGCAGACAGTGAAGAACTTTAGAGCCTTTAGCCTCTAAACCATGAGGTTTATTTTTATAGAAGATTCTCCCAGCATTAAAATAGTCATGAAAATCTTGCAAAAAATATTTTTTGAATTAGGCACACCAAATATCTATGCATTAATATTTCAAAGATGCTGAAATCAAATTCAAATGTGTCCAAGATTAAAAATAAAGCCAGCTTTATTTCCCAATTTAGTTTCTTAAAAAAAATAATTTTAAATGACTTGTTTCAGTCCAAGAACAGCAGGAAGTTTAATTACGCAATGGATTATAAATGATGTGCATGAGCAGCCAAAACGGGAAGCTCATAACACTGTATGAGCAAAAGAAAAATTTTTTACAAATAAAGATCCATGTTGTTTTTATTTTTAAAGCTCAATTTTTTCAACTAACTGTTTGGAGATAATTGTAGAGTCACATGCAGTTGTAAGAAATAACACAGAGAAACCGCTTGTGACCTTTTCCTGGTTTTCCCCAAATATATTTAACATCTTGCAAAACTATAGCGTGTGTGTTGCTCGGTCGTGTCTGACTCTTGTGACCCCATGGGCCACAGCCGGTCAGGCTTCTCTACCCATGATTTCTCAGACAAGAATACTGGAGTGGGTTGCCATTCCCTCCTCCAGCTGTGATTGATATACAGCACTTTATAAGTTTAATGTATACAGTATAATGATTTAACTTATATACATCATAAAATGATCACCACAATAAGTTTAGTGAACATCCATCATCCCCTAGAGATACAAAATAAAAGAAAGCACCATTTTTCCTTGTAATGAAAACTAAGGATTTACTCTCTTAACAACCTTCACATATAACATACACCATGTGAATTATATTTATCATGTTGCACTTTCACCCTTCATACTTAAATGTCATAAGTGGATGTTTGTACCTTTTGACTATTTTCATCCAACTCCCTCTTCGCTGACCCCTTGCTTCTAGTAACACAAATCTGATCTCTTTTTCTATGAGTTTGCTTGTTTTTCAAGTATAATTGACCTAAAACTCTGTAACTCCTGGTGCACAGCATAGTGATTTGATATTTATTTACATTTCAAAATGATCACCATGCTAAGTCCAGTTACCGTTCATTAAGAAGAGGTGGCAAGAATACACAGAAGAACTGTACAAAAAAGATCTTCACGACTCAGATAATTATGATGGTGTGATCACTCACCTAGAGCCAGACATCCTGGAATGTGAAGTCAAGTGGGCCTTAGAAAGCATCACTACAAACAAAGCTAATGAAGGTGATGGAATTCCAGTGGAGCTTTTTCAAATCCTGAAAGATGATGCTGTGAAGTGCAGCACTCAATATGCCAGCAAATTTGGAAAACTCAGCAGTGGCCACAGGACTGGAAAAGGTCAGTTTTCATTCCAATCCCAAAGAAAGGCAATGCCAAAGAAGTTCAAACTACCACAAAATTGCACTCATCTCACACGCTAGTACAGAGAAGGCAATGGCACCCCACTCCTGTACTCTTGCTTGGAAAATCGCATGGATGGAGGAGCCTGGTAGGCTGCAGTCCATGGGGTCGCTAAGAGTTGGACATGACTGAGCAACTTCACTTTCAGTTTTCACTTTCATGCATTGAAGAAAGAAATGGCAACCCACTCCAGTGTTCTTCCCTGGAGAATCCCAGGGATGGAGGAGCTTGGTGGGCTGCTGTCTATGGGGTTGCACAGAGTCGAACACGACTGAAGTGACGTAGCAGCTTAGCAGCACACACTAGTAAAGTAATGCTCAAAATTCTCCAAGCCAGGCTTCAGCAATACGTGAACCATGAACTTCCAGATGTTCAAGCTGGTTTTAGAAAAGGCAGAGGAACCAGAGATCAAATTTCTAACATCCACTGGATCATGGAAAAAGCAAGAGAGTTCCAGAAAAACATGTATTTCTGCTTTATTGACTATGCCAAAGCCTTTGACTGTGTGGATCACAATAAACTGTGGAAGATTCTGAAAGAGATGGGAATATAAGACCACCTGATCTGCCTCTTGAGAAACCTATATTCAGGTCAGGAAACAACAGTTAGAACTGGACATGGAACAACAGACTGGTTCCAAAAAGGAAAAGGAGTACTTCAAGGATGTATATTGTCACCCTGCTTATTTAACTTCTATGCAGAGTACATCATGAGACACACTGAGCTGGAAGAAGCACAAGCTGGAATTAAGATTGCCAGGAGAAATATCAATAACCTCAGATATGCAGATGATACCACCCTTATGGCAGAAACTGAAGAGGAACTAAAAAGCCTCCTGATGAAAGTGAAAGAGGAGAGTGAAAAAGTTGGCTTAAAGCTCAACATTCAGAAAACGAGATCATGGCATCTGGTCCCATCACTTCATGGGAAATAGATGGGGAAACAGTGGAAACAGTATCAGACTTTATATTTTTGGACTCCAAAATCACTGCACATGGTGATTGCAGTCATGGAATTAAAAAACGCTTACTCCTTGGAAGGAAAGTTATGACCAACCTAGATAGCATATTCGAAAGCAGAGACATTACTTTGCCAACAAAGGTCCGTCTAGTCAAGGCTATGATTTTTCCAGTAGTCTTATGTGGATGTGAGAGTTGGACTGGGAAGAAAGCTGAGCACCAAAGAATTGATGTTTTTGATATTACTTTGCCGACTAAGGTCTGTCTAGTCAAGGCTATGGTTTTTCCAGTAGTCATGTATGGATGTGAGAGTTGGACTGTAAAGAAGGCTGAGTGCTGAAGAATTGATGCTTTTGAACTGTGGTGTTGGAGAAGACTCTTGAGAGTCCCTTGGACTGCAAGGAGATCCAACCAGTCCATTCTAAAGGAGATCAGTCCTGAGTGTTTATTGGAAGGACTGCTGCTGAAGCTGAAACTCCACTACTTTGACCACCTCATGGGAAGAGTTGACTCTTTGGAAAAGACCCTTATGCTGGGAGGGACTGGGGGCAGGAGGAGAAGGGGACGACAGAGGATGAGATGGCTGGATGGCATCACCGACTCGATGGACTTCAGTTTGGGTGAACTCTGGGAGTTGGTGATGAACAGGGAGGCCTGGCATGCTGCGATTCATGGGGTCTCAAAGAATCGGACATGACTGAGCGACTGAACTTAACTGAACCGAACTATACAAAGATGTTATGTTATTAATGAGTATATTCCCCACACCATACATTTCTTATCCAGCAGTGCCTTTATTTTGTAGCTGGAAGCTTTTAATCCGCCTCACCTATTCCTCTTAACTTCCCCAACCCCTACCCTCTGGCAATCACCAGTTTGTTTTCTGTATCCATGACTCTGATTCTGTTTTGTTATGCTTGTTCATTTGTTTTGTTTTTCAGAATCCACATATAAATGAATCATACAGTATTTGTCTTTCTCTGTCTGACTTACTTCATTACCATAAATACCCTCTGAGTCCATCCATGTTGCCACAAATTGCAAGATTTCATATTTTTTATGATTAATATTTCATTGTATGGGTGTAGTGTCTTATTTTCTTATCCTTTTATCTATTGATGAGTACTTAAGTTGTTCCTATAGCTTGGCTACTGCAAATAATGCTGCAATAACATAGAAGTGCATATATCATTTTTTTAAATGTTGTACTTTTTAATATTTATCTATTAAATACATTAAACCAGGACAAACATTTATATTTTATTTTATTCCTCATAAAATAGTAATTTATTTTTCTAGAGCCACTTTTATCTAGGCCATGCCATAGGCAAATAGACCCTTAAATTCCTCGACCTAAATTTTTTCATATATCATTTTTTAATTAGTATTTCCATTTTCTTTGGATACACAGGAATAATATTGCTATGTTATACGGTACTCCTATTTTCAATTTTTGGAGGAAACTTCACACTGTTTTCCATAGTGGTTGTATGAATTTACACTTCCAACAACAATGTATAAGGATTCCCTTTTCTACACATCCTTGCTAACACTTATTATTTGTTTTCTTGATAACAGCCATTTTGACAGAAGTCAAGTGATACATTATCCTGGTTTCCATTTTCAGTGTTTATTTTGTATCCTCTGACCTTATTGTAGATTTTTTTGTAGATTCTTTGGGATTTCCTGCATAGAAAATTTTATCCTCTGCAAATAAGAAAGGTTGTATTTCTTCCTTTCCCATCTGTATGTCTTTTATGTCTTCCCCTTTCTTTCCCCATCTTTATTGTACAGGCTAGAACTTCTAGAACTATGTTGAATAACAGTGGTGAAAAAAGAAGACATCCTTACCTTGTTTTTGATCTTAGAAGGAAAACATTTAAATTTTCACTATTAAATATTATATCAGCACATGGCTTTTAGTAGATGTTCTTTATCAAGTTGAGGAAGTTCTCCTCTATTTCTCTCTTTTGATAGTTTTTTTTTTTTTCTTAATCATGGAAAGGAACTGTTGAAAGCTTTTTCTGCTTCAATTGACATGATCATATGTTTTTTCTTCTTTATAGATTTTCAAACAATGATCCAATCTTGTATACCTGGAATAAACTCCATCGGTCATAGTGTATAATTATTTCATATATTGTTGAGCTCCTCTTTAAGAAATTTTGTGTCTATATTCATGAAGGATAATGCTCTATAATTTTTACTCTTTTGTTGGGGTTTTAATTTGCCTGCTTTTCCTTTAAATGTACTGCCTGGTTTGGTATCAAAGGATAGTTTACAGTTAGAATTAATCCTTCAAATGTTTGTTAAAATTCTCCAGCAAAATCATGTGAGCTTGGAGATTTATTTTTTGAAATATTAAAAAATCATGAATTCAATTTCTTCAGTAGCTATAGAACCATTCACATTATCTTTGTAATATTGGGTGAATCGCAATAGTTTGTGTTTTAAGAAAAATTGGTTCATTTAACCTTAGTTGTCAAATTTATTTGGGTAGAGTGGCTTGTAATATTCCTTTATTAGCCTTGATGTCTATAGAATTTGTGGTGATATTCCTTGTTTATTTCCTGATACAGGTAATTTGTGCCTTTCTTTTTTCAGTTCAGTTTAAAAAACAGCAGGAAGTAATTACATAAGAATTCACAGAAGTATTTAAAATAGCTGCCCTGGAAAGTATAAGGAGTGCCTAAAGAAGCAAGCTGTCAGGAGAGTCTGATGGGAAGTAAGGGGCAGAGACCCTGGTAGAATATCCCTAAAAAGCCACCCATCCCTGATTTGGAGGAATGAAGACTCAAGGCCATGATGGATCATGGAGCTGGGGAGAAAGCACACTCCAAATAATTTCTACTACTCAGTTGTGGATACACAGTTTTAGAAAGCATGATATTTATTAGGAGGTCCAAGAAACACAGAGGTGACTTTATCAAGCATAAAGTTAAGAGATTGTTAGTAGTTTGAATAGCATGCAACAGATAGCAACTTTGGAGAAGGAAACTGTTAACAAGTACATTTTAAACCCAAATGAAACATAAAGTTGGGGATCAGTGTTCTTTCATGCAGTGGCTCACTAAATACAAGAGAAAAATCAGCAGAAAATAATTTTTCTTCTGGGACTGCTCAAGGTTAACTTTGCCATCTTCTCCATTTACCAGGTTAAAGATTATTAACAATATTAACTAATAGACATACATAGTGCTTTCCCTTATGTAACTCATATTCTAGTGAACAAGATAGACAAGGAGTGGAAAAGTGAAAAGTGCTAGGAAGAAGTTAGAGAATGCTAGGAAGATGTGGATGAGGGATCTAATCTAACTTGGGGTGTAAGGAACAACTTCTTTAAGGAAATATCAGTTTAGTTGCCATCTGAAGGAGGTGTATTTATTTCAGTGAAATATTATAAGCAGGAAAACAGGGTTTGTGATTTCTACATGTTTATTATGGATTATGTACTTCATCAATATAAAAATTCTGCTTGTTCCTCTTGCATTTTATCTAGAATTCTACTTTGTTTCAAATATTCTTGATAGCTGCATTTTATTTTGCACATAATAAATGCTCTTTCTACTTTGTTTTTAGCATTTTTTTCTTTATTTTCAAAATTATGTGTCACTTTCAAACATCATAATTTAGAGTTTGCATTCTGATGCAACAATCTCTTCTCAAAATGGAACTCTTTAACTCATTTACATTCACTAAATGTAAGGGCCCTGTTTAATCTCACTCTGTCTTCTTATTTTATAGCATTTATTTTCATTTTGCCTTTTTCTATTTATTTTTTATTCCTCCTCCTTCTCCTTCCCCTCTCCTTTCCTCCTTTCCTTCCTCTCCTTGATTCCTTCTTTCTTTCTTAAGTGACTTGGATA
This sequence comes from Aepyceros melampus, assembly GCA_006408695.1. NCBI lineage: Eukaryota > Metazoa > Chordata > Mammalia > Artiodactyla > Bovidae > Aepyceros > Aepyceros melampus. The sequence goes on from SJXQ01000277.1 coordinate 92,999, forward strand.
TTCTAATTGTTGTACAAGCAGTAGTAGCTTTAAAATCCCCCATGTCATCAAACACTGTCCTATTTTAAGGATTATCTGGAAAATACATTAGAAATTATATAACTATAATGTGTCATGGATATTGCCCCCTCTTGTGACCTTTTACAGACTACATCTTCTCACTTTCCAATATAACTCTCCCATGCAAGTAGAAGGGCAAGATCAAGGCTGAGAATCAAAACTGTGGGATAAAAAGGAAGACCATCTCCATCTTTCAGAAGCAAACCCCAGCAACATCAAAAAGGATAATGCTTGTGCTAAGCCCGTGGTGGTTTTCACTGGTATCTTCACACCCTAGAGAAGACTGAGGTACACTTAAAAAGAATAGAGCCAAGAGGGTCATCATCTCTGCCACTCTATCACTGTCCTTGTATTTGTGATTATAATGAACCATGCGAACTATGATCACTCCCTCCAGGTTGATAACAGTGCTTTCTGTGTCACTATCTGCTGTGCTTGCTTCCCCTGCCAAGGTCATTTATGACAACTTTAGCATTGCAGAGGGGCCAGTGACCACAGTCCACACCATCACTGCCCATTTAAGAGCTGCTGCTGCTGCTGCTGCTAAGTCACTTCAGTCGTGTCCGACTCTGTGCGACCCCATAGACGGGGGCCCAGTGTCCCTGGGATTCTCCAGGCAAGAACACTGGAGTGGGTTGCCGTTTCCTTCTCCAGTGCATGTAAGTGAAAAGTGAAAGTGAAGTCGCTCAGTTGTGTCCGACTCTTAGCGACCCCATGGACTGCAGCCCACCAGGCTCCTCTGTCCATGGGATTTTCCAGGCAAGAGTACTGGAGTGGGGTGCCATTGCCAGAGCACGGGTGGCAAACTTGTATGATGGCCATATTGTCGTCCATATATTGTCAGTGCATCCACTGACCACTGACACTGCCAAGACTGTGGATAAACTGATCCATGTTTGATGGCATGACCTTGCAAGTCCCCACCAATATGTTTATCAAGGATCTGATCTGGATAATATATTGGTTATCAGGTATCAGAGGGACCCCTAAAAGGAAGGGCATTCTGGACTATATTAAAGGCTGAGTTGTCTGCCTCCTATGACTTTAATCCTCTCTTTTGCCTCAGATGCTAAGGGCTGGTGTTGTCCTTAAAGACCACTTTTAAAACCATTTCCTGGCGGATAGTGAAGCTGGCCTCAGAAATGGTGTGACTCCTGGATCACCAACCTCAGTAAAAGTACCAGAGGAAAAGAGACCCTCATCTGCAGTGGAGACTCCGTTTTAATTTCCCAATTCTCTGAAAATTTCCAATCCTTAACATAGTTTCCATCCAAGTCTACCTAAAGAAAGGGATTTAGACTATATCTATCACCAGTTCTATGCTATAAAGTATAGACTGTACTTATCTACCAAGGAAACAAATGAAAGAATATTTTTTTTCCCCTGACATGAGATGAGAACATTTTGGTGAGTTAATCAATCATGGGCACATAAGCAAGCATTAAAAATTATGATCTATCAAATCATGAAATAATGGGAGAACATATCCATCAGATTGAAAAGCAAGTTGCAGAGCAATATACACACTATCACATAATTTTTAAAATTAATATATGTATATATAAAAAGTCTATTATTAATGGTTATTAAAACTGAGGGATGATTTTTTTTATTTATGCATTTCTTAGTATAAGTATTCTTTCTGTCACATGACATTGTATATTTTTAGTTACAAGCTCTTTATCAGACAATGCTAATTTTCATGGACTAGTTCTCTAGTTAAGATTAGATTTGCACTAAATTTTTCTTCTGTAAGTTGATGACTATTGCTTGATTTTAGTGGCACTGTCCGATCAAAAGAGTTTTTAAAATGTGGAGTGAGTATGGAAATTAGAGTCACTAGATGACCTGGCATTCAATACATACATATTCCAAATAAATTAAAGTTGAAAGCAAGCAAAATAGATTAGATGAATTAAAAAATTACAATATTTGAAGACACCAAACCCTCAATTCAGTGACAGGTATAACTGCATATGGTTTTTAGGGTGGGAGTGGGAGAATTACCTATTGTTAAAAATTCAGAAAGTATCATGAGAAATTTTCCAGTACACAGGAGAGGTTGATCTTGACCCAGGAAAAAAATTGTAGTGACAGGAGAGAGTACAGGCACATGAGTTAAATAAAATTTTAAACCCTTTAAGAAAACTTTATGGGGTTATCATTACAATTAGAATTTTTGCATTTATCCACTTCCTTAAACTTTTTCTTAAAGACTAAATGTCTTAGGCTTACAAAAATTATTTCTGACAAATTCTTTAGTCATTCTTTCAACAACAAAGTGTGGAGTATTTTTCAAATGTAGGAGTAAGGAGAAGACAGTGAGAAATGTATTCATTGTTTGGGCAAGGTGGGGGGGGATGTCAGAGAGGGCATCCTTGAGAAAGTGATGTCTAAGTGGAGTCGTGAAGAATGAGTAAAAGGTAAAAATCCAGACTAAGAAGTAAGAAATAAAGAGTGGATGAGTTTGGAGGAGAAACATTGGCGTATGTCTGGAAAGACCATGGTGCTTTGGAGGAAGTCAAATGAGCCTAGAGCTAGAATGGGTGTGTGGGTGAAGAAGAGGAGAGAGGCTCAAGATGTTGTGCTAGAAATAGACAGGAGCCTAGTCATAAACGCCTAGTGAGTTTGGTGGCTTTCCATATGATCAATAGTGATTAAACTAGCTTTATGGGTTTTTAAGCTAGGGAGTGAATGAACAGGCTTAGGAAAAATGATACAACACTTTGGGAAGCAATCTGAGTTTCACATTTTCTATTAGAGTTTAATGACTTTTTTCTCCTGTATAGATAGCAGAAGCAGATTTGAACAACTCTTGTTGTTCAAGAGTTGTTCAAACACATGCACACACATACATACACACACAGAATAAATAAAAATTAAATCATCCATTTTATACACATACTTATATGCACATACACTTATTACAATTTTGCAAGTAATCAACACATGCAGGTGCTAATTTACTATTTAACAAATTCATATTTTAAAAGTTACCATGGGGTTACTTTCTCACAAGATTAATTAGTTTTCAAAAACAATTCAATCTTTTAATATTCTGTCTTACATTTAAACAGAAAAAGCTTCATTACAACTTTTTGCTCTAAAATGGTGCTGCAATGTATATGTTTTACAGATTCCCCCTCCTCTTTCTGGGCATTTAATGGCATGGATGAGAAATTACTAGATTGAAACCAGTACAAATATTTTCATGGTTCAATTCACAGTACCAAGAAGATTCACAGAATATCGCCACCAATAGTCTATGAGAATGCCTATACCAGTGCCTTTGCCTCACACTCACTGTGTGTGTGTGTGTTGCTCAGCTGTGTCTGACTCTTTGTGACCCCATGGACTGTAGCCTGCCAGGCTCCTCTGTCCATAGAATTCTCCAGGCAAGCATACTGGAGTGGGTTGCCATTCCCTTCTCCATATACTCACTATAGGATTTTCACTTTAAAAAATTTAACCATTTCATAATCTAAAAAGCTATAACTTAATTTTGAATTTCTTTGATATGCAGGGCTGCTAAACATTTGAGTGTTTATTAGATAATCTTTCATTTCTTTATTGATGATTTATTCCTATTCCTGGAGTTTGAGCAAGCTCTGGGAGTTAGTGATGGATGGGGAGGCCTAGCATGCTGCAGTCCATGGGGTTGCAAAGAGCCGGACATGACTGAACAACTGAACTGAACTGAACTGACTCATATTCCTTGTTTTTCCCCAGAGACATATTAGTTTTCTTTATGGTCTTAATAAAAGCACTTTGCCTATTAGAGTATTAAAAGTTTGTTTATATTTATTATACATATCTCTAGTTCATTTGCTGCTTGCTTTTTATTTTAATTGGGATTTTTTGATTCAGTGTAACTTTTAATTTTTATGTAGTCAAGGCTATTTACTTTTTCTGTCAGGAATACTTTCTTAAGCTTTTATGTTAAGTAAATGCTAGTGTCTCTAAGATTAAGTTTGAAATATTGACAGCCAGTGTCTCTATGGTTTCAAACATTTTGTTAGTTAATAGAGAAATGACTGCTAAGCTAATCATTTGTAACTGTTCTGACATAAAGGAAAATGAGGAAGTGTAAGGATGAGAAGATAAGAAAACATCTTTTTTAAAGTTGCTATTAATCACTGTCACTATTTTGTTAGAGTACATTGCCTAATGTTTATGCAATTTAACTTTTCAAAGCAGTCTTTTCTCTCATATTTTCACTAACCTAATGATCCTCTTAATTTACCATTTCACATATAACTGCAATTATTATGTAGATATCTGTTTGTGTGGATATCTTTGTTGCATTTTTTATGGAATCCAGTGGAAGATGTAAGATAGTTTTAACATGTCTTTCTGATTTCAAGAAACATTTGAGAGAAATAATCATGAGTGAAATTGCGATATGGTTTGATACCTGTTTCATACAACTCTTCTAAGAAGTCATGTTAAATTATACCTGTTATCCCTGAGTCCACTCAACAAATATCAAGCTCTTTCCTAAACACCAAAAATCAAAGAAGAAAAATCTCACAGGCTGGTGGGGGATCATTTCCGCTTTTATAAATAGCAATGTAACTAATAGGTTTTCTATAAAATCTTCTTCTTCTATAAAATCTCTTTTGCTGCATAAATATACTCTTATAATACCCATATAAAAATAATATATGGGTACATACAATAACATATGGGTACATACATAATGCTTGAGGAACATAGTGGAAGGGCTAGGAAACCTTACGTTTATCTCCTTGACTTACTTCTAGAAAGTATCTCAAACTTTATGTAGGAAAATGTGTCTTTGACCCTTGCTCCCCACCCACAGCAATACCAAAACAAAAAACAAAAATGTGTCTCAAAAGCATTCACTATTTTATATACCTTCACCACACCACCCTGATCCAAGAACAGAACTCTCTCAATTAAATGACCACTGCTTTTCCTCTATTTCATTTAAAAAATGTAAAGGAAATCATGTCACATCCTTGCTTAAGCCCTTCAGTGGCCTCTAATTGCACTTGGATCAACATCTACAGTTTTTACAAAGACCTACATGGTTCCCCATCTTCTGCCGCTTGATCTCCAAGCACTTTCCCCTAACACCCCTGCATGCCATTTGTCTGTTCCTCAACCACAAGTTCATCTCATCATCAGGGTCTTTGTGTTGCTGTGTCCTTTCCCTGGAACATTCTCCCTCTGACTCTTTGCATGCCGGCTGTTTCTCTTTATTCCTATCCTAACTCAAATACCACCTTCAGAGAGGTTTTCTCTGCTGTAAAGTACTGACTACTCTTCCAACTTTTGTTTTACTCTGTTTAGTTAGTTCATGGCATTTATCACGATTTGAAATTATAATCTTTATTTATTGTTTACTTGATTATTATAAATCAACTTCCTCATTGTAAAGCTCCTTGCGGGCAGGGACTTCCTTTTGTCTTACTAATATATTTCCTGTACCTAGCATGAAGCCTGGAATACAGAACACTCTCAGCAAATATGAGTGATGAATGCATAAGGGCATCTTACCGGAGATGGCGTGAGAAAGGGTTTTATGTTACATGATCCTATCCTGAAGGAAGAATAGATGTTAACTAGGAATAGAAAGAAGGAAACACATTCTACTGTATCAAAAAGGGTGAGAGAACAGGTTTCCTTTGAGGAGTTGCAAGAGTTTAGTATGATTGTATGTTGGGGATGGTGGTCGTAAAGAGGAGTTCAGTGGCAGGAGATAAACATGTTAACACCTTACTGAGGAGTTACTATGAGGCAATAGGAACTCAGGAATATTTTACAAAGGTGAATAACATGAGCCAGTTGATAGTATACAAAGATCACTTGCCACCCAGAGGGAGACTCTGGCACTGGGGGGACAAAGCCCACACAAGGTGAGGAGAATATCCCCACAGAAGATGGGTGTCACACATCTCACAGTGCTTGGAGGGCATCTATCTGTGGACAGCAGCTGGGGTGGAGAGTCAAACCACTGCCCAGATGAGGAGGGAGTCACCACGGCTCAGTGCAGGGTGGCGAGTCAGAGCACACTGAAGATAAGGAGGAGCATGGACTGTATGGTGTGTGACACACCTGAGCAGAGTGAAGATGGTATCTATGTGGGGGTGGACTGGCATGGGAAGGTAGAGCCCAAATGGGGTGAGACTGGCATCCACATATGAGGATTGCCCTAAATGGGTGTTAGGACCAGATCAAATAACCAAATACATTAAGGATAATAGAGTCATGTTTCTGATTATCAGAAAATAAATTACAAATATTAAAATGAATTCAGTGGTGTAAACACTGAAATTACACTATCACTATGAACTCATTATTTTCAATAAAGATGGTTATGGAAATATAGATGTGTATACATAAATATACCTGTATATACACATTCATACCCACATACATATACATATTGTGCATACAGGTAAATATTCCCTAGCGCTGCCCACTTGGAAGGGCCTTGGAGTGGTGATGTCCTAATAGAAATAAATATACCTAGTACATAAAACTTGGCATCTAAAGATGATTTTCCACTAAAAGGAAATAGTAGAGCTTCTTGGAAAAATGGCTGATTCCATATATGGGACTGGAAAAGTATATATGAGATAAGTTTAGACTATCTTTTTGTTCCCCAAAGCAAGGAAGTACTCCAAGAATGATGGGGACATGTGAAAAGGATGCAGGAGGGCTCCCTTTTGCAGAAACAGGAATCATTAAAGTTTCAAAACAAACAATGATAGTAAAGTTGTAAAACTCATTGACTAAAATAGGAAAATATGAGTCTAAACAAATGCATATAAATAAATCTTAAAATTGAATCTTTGATAGGAAGTGGGATATTAATATAGTTTCAAAGTACTCCCCCACAAATGCTTTTAAGTTACAGAAAATAAAGAATACATTTATCTTTTAAAAAAAAAGAATAATTTTACAGTGGAGAAGTCTGGGAGACAATGTTAACTAAATGATCAGGGTGAACAACATCAGAAATAAGGCAATCACGCACCACTTGACAAGATGGAATAAGCAACAGCAAAACAATGCAGAGGCATTTCTGGATCTTTCTACAAAGGTGAATATTTAATTATGAGGAGGTATCAGACCCAAATTGAAGGACATGCTATAAAATAACTGATCTGTTATCACCAAATGTGCCATGGTTTTAAAAGTCCAGAGAATATGGAAGAATCATTCCAGGTTGAAAGAGATGAAACAGAAATGACAATAGACAAAATGTATGATTCTGCTGCTGTGCTGCTGCTGCTAAGTCACTTCAGTCGTGTCCGTCTCTTTGGGACTCCATAGACGGCAGCCCACCAGGCTCCCCCGTCTCTGGGATTCCCCAGGCAAAAACACTGGAGTGGGTTGCCAGTTCCTTCTCCAATGCATGAAAGTGAAAAGTGAAAGTAAAGTCACTCAGTCGTGTCCGACTCTTAGCGACCCCATGGACTGCAGCCTACCAGGCTCCTCTGTCCATGGGATTTTCCAGGCAAGAGTACTGGAGTGGGGTGCCACTGCCTTCTCTAGACTGTATATTTTACCACAAAGATATTATTAGGACAACTGATGAAATCTGAATTGGGTTTTAGGATAAATTGGTAGTAATGTATTAAAGTTAATGATCTTTGATTTTTTCTGGTTATGGATAAATATTCTTTTTTGCAAGAAATGGCACATTAAGGCATTTGGGGTTGACAGAGCATTAGGTCAGTATCTTACAAAGAGGTCTATGAAAAGGATCTTTGTATTGTGTTTCTAACTTTTCTTTAATGTAATTCTTTGATTGTTTCAAAATATAAAATAATAACAAGAAGATCACTCTGTGAGAAATGTAGAAGATAAATTAGAAGCAGATGAGACAAACAAGGAAGACATTGTGGAAGTTATTCCAAAAATCAAGTCAAGAGAAGATGAATCAAGACAACTGCAGTGGGAGCAAAGTAAAGAAAAAGGCTTTGGGAGATGCTTGGGAAACAAAGTTGACCTGGTTTGTTGGCTAATAAGACTGAGGGAAAGAAGGACAGGGAGACATCCAGTGCAACCTAAATTTCTGGTTCAGAAACTGAGTAGATGGTGGTGCCATAAATTGATATAAGGAAGGAAAGGCAGATTTTTGAGTGAAATGATAGGAAAAGGAGTATGTCAAGGCTGTATATTGTCACCCTGCTTATTTAACTTAAATGCAGAGTACATCATGAGAAATGCTGGGCTGGAAGAAGCACAAGCTGCAATCAAAATTGCCGGGAGAAATATCAGTAACCTCAGATATGCAGATAACACCACCCCTACTTCCCTGGTGGCTCAGAGGTTAAAGCGTCTGCCTCCAATGCGGGAGACCTGGGTTTGATCCCTGGGTCGGGAAGATCCTCTGGAGAAGGAAATGGCAATCCACTCCAGTATTCTCGCCTGGAGAATCCCATGGACAGAGAAGCCTAGTAGGTACAGTCCACGGGGTCGCAAAGAGTCGGACACGACTGAGCGACTTCACCACCATGGCAGAAAGTGAAGAGGAACTAAAAAGCCTCTTGATGAAAGTGAAAGAGGAGAGTGAAAAAGTTGGCTAAAAGCTCAACATTCAGAAAACGAAGATCATGGCATCTGGTCCCATCACTTCATAGGAAATAGATGGGGAAAAAGTGGAAACAGTGTCAGACTTTATTTTTGGGGGCTCCAAAATCACTGCAGATGGTGACTGCAGCCATGAAATTAAAAGATGCTTACTCCTTGGAAGAAAAGTTATGAGCAACCTAGATAGCATATTCAAAAGCAGAGACATTACTTTGCCAACAAAGGTCCATCTAGTCAAGGCTATGGTTTTTCCAGTGGTCATGTATCGATGTGAGAGCTGGACTGTGAAGAAATCTGAGCACCGAAGAATTGATGCTTTTGAACTGTGGTGTTGGAGGAGACTCTTGAGAGTCCCTTGGAGTGCAAGGAGATCCAACCAATCCATTCTAAAAGAGATCAGTCCTGGGTGTTCATTGGAAGGACTGATGCTGAAGCTGAAACTCCAATACTTTGGCCACCTCATGCGAAGAGTTGACTCATTGGAAAGGACTCTGATGCTGGGAGGGATTGGGGTCAGGAGAAGGGGACGATAGAGGATGAGATGACTAGATGGCATCACCAACTTGATGGACATGAACTTGGTTGAACTCCAGGAGTTGGTGATGGACAGGGAGGTCTGGCATGCTTCAGTTCATGGAGTCGCAGAGTCGGACACGACTGAGCAACCGAACTGAACTGATGTTGGCAAGTAAGTGTAGCAAGTCTTATTATCTAACACTGTAGGCTACTGGAGCAAATGAAGTATATCTTATCTTTTTATTAAGCTGAACTTGTACTCTCTGGACTCATATTTCCATGAGAAAGAGAATTCCATTAAAGTAACATTCTTGCCCTATTCTCCTACCCTCCACTCATTTCTCCCCAAAGGAGTTAGAGTTACGTAGCTATAAAATTACTTTGGGGGGAAAACTAAGCATGCTCAACTCTACCCCTTCTGGGTTTTTCCTCTTCAGAACCAACGCATCAGTATAATGTAAACATTTTCTGTTCTTCTGTGGCAAAACTACCTTGTCGATTGTCTAGCTATACCAGTGACAGGTTTGGATGTATGTCTAACTCAGTGGAAAGCACGTCTGGCCACATATCTAGATCCATATTGTCCAATTATCCTATCAGTAACTTAAAAATATGATGTTTAAGTTAACTCCTTCATCCCATTTCTCAATTGGTTCTGAATCTGGGAGAAAAAGAAAACAATATAGTTAATTTGTTGCCTAAAGTCCCAAGAACTATGTAAATGTTTTTTATTCCTCATAGTGCCCAATATGATGTGTGAAGAAATTTATTGAGTAGATTTCAATCAGTGTAAAATAGAATGGTACAAAAATAATACTGTATTATAGTAAAAAAATATAGATCCTTCTAACTATTTGTTTTTGGGTTTTAGGATTTTAACATTATTGATTTAAAACTTGTTTTCAACATGCTATAATACACAGTATATTCATTTTATTTCTCCTCATATATAAAATAGGAATCATAATGACTCTGTTATTTTACATGATTGCTCACAGGATTAAGTAGATTTAAGTCTATATACCACACTGCTACTGCTACTGCTGCTAAGTTGCGTCAGTCGTGTTCGACTCTGTGTGACCCCATAGACGACAGCCTACCAGGCTCCTCCATCCCTGGGATTCTTCAGGCAAGAACACTGGAGTGGGTTGCCATTTCCTTCTCCAATGCATGAACTTGAAAAGGGAGAGTGAAGTCGCTCAGTCGTGTCCGACCCTTAGCGACCCCATGGACTGCAGCCTACCAGGCTCCTCCGTCCATGGGATTTTCCAGGCAAGAGCACTGGAGTGGGGTGCCATTGCCTTCTCCTAGATTAGTATGCTATAGATACCACACTATAGCATACTAAAAGGAGCACACTATTTATTGCTGAATCAGCATACTCCCTTTCAAACAGTTTGAATTCATACAGAATGAATGAAAAAATCAAACCACAATGGAATTGCTAGGGTCAGCTACAAAGAAGTATATCAAATGACCTGGATCATGCTTCCCAAATTGTGTTTACTTCTCCAATGCATGAACTTGAAAAGGGAGAGTGAAGTCGCTCAGTCGTGTCCGACCCTTAGCGACCCCATGGACTGCAGCCTACCAGGCTCCTCCGTCCATGGGATTTTCCAGGCAAGAGCACTGGAGTGGGGTGCCATTGCCTTCTCCTAGATTAGTATGCTATAGATACCACACTATAGCATACTAAAAGGAGCACACTATTTATTGCTGAATCAGCATACTCCCTTTCAAACAGTTTGAATTCATACAGAATGAATGAAAAAATCAAACCACAATGGAATTGCTAGGGTCAGCTACAAAGAAGTATATCAAATGACCTGGATCATGCTTCCCAAATTGTGTTTTGTGGGTCACTAGTTGTGAAAAATATTAATGAGTTTCCCAGGGGTGGCAGTGGAGAAAGGCTATGAAAAATTCTTCAGTAAAGAAAAGTGTTTAACCCTCTATTTCCCCCATATATCTGACCATGAAAACAATTTTGTCCCTTAAGAATAATACTCGGAATGAGTACTCCATAGAGATTAGGACATTCTGATTGAGGGGAAAGGGTAAGATACCTGCCTGGGACTTCTTGACTCAGTAGAATATCCAATGTGGATTTGGCAGAACATTAAGTAAAAAACTTTAAATGCTCTGCTCATCCTATGCTGCTCCCTGGACTATGTATTTACCACCTCATCTCACTAATTCCTATTCAAAATAAAATTTATTTGAGTACTCCCTTCCCAGAACCATCTTCACTGTCTTTTACCAAACCACACTCAGTTTATTAATTCAAATAATATATTTATTGAGCACCAGATATGTACCAGGTGCTGTTCGAGGTACTGTGACTGAGCAGTTAATAATAATAGTAGTAATAATAATAATAATAATATAAGATGACAGTTATCATTCTCATGCAACATTCATTCAAGTGATGAAAAACAGAGAACAAATTAACACATAAATGCTAATCCAGAAGTGAAAAATGTTATAAGGAAAACATAGCATAAAGGAGATAGAAAGTAAAATGGTGGCTGCTTAATATTCAGTGGTCAGAGAAGGGCTCTCTTATAGGTGGCATCTGAATAATGACCTGAAGGGAGAAAGATAATGAGCCATGCAGATCTCTGAGGGAAGGACATTCTGGCAAATCAAGGATGAGAACAAAAAGACTAAGGTAGGAGCCGTTTGGCTTATCTGAGGTAATGCAGTGAAGGTGGCCCTATATAACTTGACTCTCTCTTTAGCTCTTAATCTTTCTCAAATAATTTCCCATTTTCCTGGTGGACAAATTCAGCCAGGATCTCATCAAAAGAAGAGAAATGGGGATAATTAATATTATGCTGGAATGTGATTGACATGACCTCTGTACAGAATGATGGTGATTTTAGTCATTGCTGGAGGATGCAGTCCATAGTGGATGCTTCCTGGATGCTGACTCTCCCTTCCCCTGCACTGGGTCAGCCTGACCCAACTCCAAGCCGTTTGTCTTTGGATTCTCTCACATCCCAGATTTCAGGAGTTCATATTTTCTGTGGCTATCATATGGAGACATCTCTGAGGAATGAAATGCTGGAGGCTGGGATCCTCCATACTGGCTTCTTTCTCAATTTTTTTTTTTTCTTTCTGAATTGTTTGTTTCACCTAAAATGATCCATATTTAGCCAGGATCATCCTAAGTAGATTCAAGTTACTTAGGGAACTTAAAAAGGCTCCCAAATGTGTTACATAAAAGCAGGGTTGCTATCAACAGAGCCAACTGTGGATGAGACCGTGAGAATGAGAGGATAGTCTCTCCAAGGTCATATTTCAAATGTGGCCAAATGTGATTTAATTGCCCCTCTAATAACAAACTGGATCGTTATTGAGCTTTATAACTTACAGCACCATGGTGCATTTTATCTGATTTGAGCATTCCTATGTTCCTGAGAAGCAGGCAAGGTAAATACCATCCATATTTTGCTGACAAATTGAGGGTTACATAGAGGATATATGACAGAGCATGATTAGAATTTTATTCCTAAAAAAAAAAAAAAAAGGTAGGTACCTATAAACAAAATGTTGCATACAGTTCCATAAAATCTTGCCTTTAAAAATATCAATTTAATCAGACTGGAGGGTAGGGCTAGTGCATTTCTAAAAAAAACCTTTCCAGGATATATATCTGAAAGAAAACAAAAACTAATTCAAAGAGCCACATGCACCCCCAGTGTTTAAAGCAGCATTATTTATAATAGCCAAGACATGGAAGCAATCTAAACATTTACCAACGGCTGAATAAATAAAGAAGATGGATATATATACACAATGGAATATTACTCTGCCATAAAAAGAATGAAATTCTGCCATTTGCAACCATGTGGATGGATCTGGAGAGTATCAGGCTTGGTGAAATGAGACAGAGAAAGGCAAATACTTGATGTTATCACTTATATGGAATCTAAAAAATGAAACAAATGTATGGAATAAAATGGGAACAGATTCACGGATTGAGAACAAGCCCTAAAATGACCCCACTTTTATTACAGTGCCAATTAAATCACATTTGCCCACATTTGAAATATAACCTTCCAAAGACCAATCCTTCTCACTCTTGTCTCATCCACGACTGGCTCTGTTGATAGCAACTCTGGCTTTTAGGTAATGCATTCAGGGAGCCTTTTTAAGTTCCCTCAATGATTTGAATATACTTAGCATGATGTTGGCTAAATATGAGGTTATCCCCACTTCCCTACCAATGGGGAGAAGAAATTGGGGGGGGGGGCAAGATGAGAGCAGAGAATTAAGAAGTACAGACTACTACGTACGAAATAAAATAAATAATAGAAATTGTTTTGTAATAACTGTAAATAGAACATAATTTTTAAAAATATTGAGTCTCTACAGTGTATGCCTGACACTAATATAAAGTCAACTATACTTCAATAAAAATAAAAAGGTTCCAGGACATTTCAATTTGTCCAGGACTACTAGTTGATTGTTCGGGTCACTGACTTCTTCCTCAGTATTTTTTTTTTCTGAATTGTTCTTTGTTTCACCTAAGATTATTTTCTATTGGTTTATTCCTTTTCTGTTTTCAGCCTTCTCCTCTCACTTAGCTTTGAGAATGTGCATGCTCAGTCGCCCAGTTGTGTCCGACTGTTTTGCAACCCCACGCACTGTAGCCCACCAGGCTCTGTCCATGGGATTTCCCAGGCAAAAATACTGATGTGGGTTGCCATTTCCTCTCCAGGGGAATCTTCCTGACCCAGGAATCAAACCTGTGTCTGCTGTGTCTCCTGCATTTCAGGCAGGTTCTTTGCCACTGAGTCACCAAGGAAACTTTGGTTGTAGGACTCCAAATGATATTTATACAGTCTTCTTTGATTCCCATCTTTAGGCTTGTCTTCCATTTTCTAATCTATTATTCTCCTCTCAAACTTCATCATCCCTCTGGAATATCATAGTCCCTCTTGATTACTTTCTCCCTATTGAGCTAACTGGGTTTCCCTGGTGGCTCAGTGGTAAAGAATCTGACTGCCAATGCAGGAGATGTGGGTTCAATCCCTGGGTCAGAAAGATCATCTGGAGAAGGAAGTGACAACCCACTCCAGTATTCTTGCCTGGGAAATCCCACAGACAGAGAAGCCAGGCAGGCTAAAGTCCATGGGGTCCCAAAAAAGTCTGACACGACTTAGTGAGTAAACAACAACAATGAGATAATTAACGTTAACAGACTACTGGAGTTAGAAGACCAGAGTTCTTCCCGTCAGTGATTATGTAACATTGGGGAAATGATTCATCTAACCCTCAGAGCCAATCAATAAAATAAAGGAAAAACCTTGTAGGGTTTTTATAAGAAATACATGAAAAACATGCACAATAATAGAACTAAATGGTTCAGTACTCAATAATAAAGATACTTTTAAAAGATTATCTCTTTGAAAGACTTTTTATTCTTTACCTATTTTTACTGCAACCCAATACAATATGCTATACTTACTCTGAGTTATATGCCTCTGCTTTTTACATACCCACTCTCATTTCTAATTCTAAATTATAGCATATGTATTCTATAACCCTCCAGTGCCCAGTAAAATGTGATTCTAGATTTGGCAAGAATTTTATGCACCCCCAGTTCTAAAGCCTTAATGAAGGGAGAGATAATGTGGCTTATTATTAAACTACTTTATTATTAGTCCATTAAGCACAAAGCAAGCCCAGGAGAATGCCCAAATTATTTATTTCCTCCAGGTTGAGTTGTCACCTGATTGAAACAAAGGCCATCATAGGTAGGAGTTCAGGAACAGCTCATCTTTTTGCAAATCATCTCCCTTAGACTCTTGAGAAAACTGGGCCCTTGAGTATTCTCTTTTCTTTCCCTTATGCCCTCTTTGCTTGTTTTTCATAGGGTCCTTCCTTTTCTGCAAAAGTGCAGCCTGAAATCACTTCATTCTGCTGAATAATATTCAGGATAGGATTTAAAATACATGGCAAAATCCAGACAGTACCAGGAGTACCTCAAAATACTCAGAACTTTCCAATTTTCCAGGTTGGCTTTCTGTTAGCATCCAACTATGTTCATTAAGATATTATAAGGTTCAATATTAAGCACCTGTTTGTCTTCTCTGTGACATTGTGCTAAAATAGTCTCTTCTGCCTCTACTATGGTCATTTCTCAAACATCCTCTTTTACTACTATAGATTTGATTTGTGCTGTGAAATAAGAGAAAAGATAGAAAATCAACCCAACTAAAACAACCACTGAGGCATAGCTCAAGAAAGCAGTATTTTAGCAGCTAATGCTTTATCTAAAGTGTCTTTGCTTCCAGAGATGCCAGAATGTTTGAACTTTGAAGTTGATTAGATTTAGTTTCTCCTCCCATTATACAATTTAACATTACAGTCTCCCTCATGCATGTCTCTTTTAGTCTCCTCAATCCTATTCTTTACAACCAGGTTTAATTTCCGATATCCTAAAATAAAAGAAATAAACTGTTTCCTTAACCATGCTCATCTTTCAACACACTGCCATATGCTTTCTTTCCTTTAACCACCACCATTTCGTTCCTTTCAAAACCAACTATTCAAAAAAGTAATCTACAATTAGCGCATTGTTTTTCTCCAACTCTTCAACTCTTTGCATTTTCTCCACTTGAGAGAAATTGCATTCTTGAAGGTCTTTGCCCTCATAATCACCACATAAAGTGACATTTTAATCTCCCTTCTCCTGCACTTCCCAACAAGTCTTGACAGTATTGACTAATCTGCTCTTCAGTTTTCTTTTCTCTCTTTATATTCATGACAATGTGCTGTCTTCCTTCTTTCAGTCAGTTCAGTCCCTCAGTCATGTCTGACTCTTTGCAACCCCGTGGACTGCAGCATGCCAGGCTTCCCTGTCCATCACCAACTCCCAGAGCTTACTCAAACTCATGTCCATCGAGTCGGTGATGCCATCCAATCATCTCATCCTCTGTCGTCCCTTTCTCCTCCCACCTTCAATCTTTCCCAGCATCAGGGTCTTTTCCAATGTCAGCTCTTTGTGTCAGGTGGCCTAAGTATTGGAGTTTCAGCTTCAGCATCAGTCCTTCCAATGAATATTCAGGACTGATTTCTTTAGGTTTGACTGGTTGGATCTCCTTGCAGTCCAAGGGACTTTCAAGAATCTTCTCCAACACCACAGTTCAAAAGCATCAATTCTTCGACACTCAGCTTTCTAAATACTCCAACTCTCACATCCATACATAACTACTAGAAAAACCATAGCTTTGACTAGGCGGACCTTTGTTGGTAAAGTAATGTTTCTGCTCTTTAATATGCTGTCTATGTTGGTCATAGCTTTTCTCCAAGGAGCAAGTGTCTTTTAATTTCATGGCTGCAGTCACCATCTGCAATGATTTTGCAGCCTAAGAAAATAAAGTCTTTCACTGTTTCCATTGTTTCCCCATCTGTTTGCCATGAAATGATGGGACCAGATGCCATGATCTTAGTTTTCTGAATGTTGAGTTTTAAGCCAACTTTTTCACTCTCCTCTTTCACTTTCATCAAGAGGCCCTTTAGTTCTTCTTTGCTTTCTGCCATAATGGTGGTGTCATCTGCATATCTGAGGTTATTGATATTTCTCCCAGCAATCTTGATTCCAGCTTGTGCTTCTTCTAGCCCAGCATTTCACATGATATACTGTGCATATAAGTTAAATAAGCAGCATGGCAATATACAACTTTGACATACTCCTTTCCCTATTTGGAACCAGTCTGTTGTTCCATGTCCAGTTCTAACTGTTGCTTCTTGATCTGTATAAAGATTTCTCAGGTGGCAGGTCAGGTGGTCTAGTATACTTTCTCATCTCTTTCAGAATTTTCCACAGTTTATTGTGATCCACACAGTCAAAGGCTTTGGCATAGTCAATAAAGAAGAAGTAGATGTTTTTTTGGAACTCTCTTGCTTTTTTGATGATCCAGCAGATGTTGCCAAGTTGATCTCGGGTTCCTCTGCCTTTTCTAAATCCAACTTGAATATCTGGAAGTTCCCAGTTCACGTACTGTTGAAGCCTGGCTTGGAGAATTTTGAGCATTACTTTGCTAGCGTGTGAGATGAGTGCAATTGTGCGGTAATTTGAACATTCATTGGCGTTGCCTTTGTTTGTAATTGGAATGAAAGCTGACCTTTTCCAGTCCTGTGGCCACTGCTGAGTTTTCCAAATTTGCTGACATATTGAGAGAAGCACTTACATAGCATCAACTTTTAAGATTTGAAGTAACTCAAATGGAATTCTATCACCTTCACTAGCTTTGTTCCTCGTGATGCTTCCTAAGGCCCACTTGACTTCATATTCCAGGATGTCTGGCTCTTCCTCCTTTATCGTTTTCAATGCTTCTGTGTCTCTTTTACTAAGGCCTTGTTTCTCAAGTAAATGTTAAGAAATTACTTAAACTTCTTGGTTCTCAATTTGTTCATCCATAAAATTACAATAATAATATCCATTCCCTCTAAAATTATGAAAATTAAATTCTATTAGGTGCTTCACAAATATTAACTATATTCCTAAGTGTAAGCATTTGCGAGCATACCACCTTCTTTACTATTTCTCTTTACCATCAAATTCTGTAAATGACTGTAAAATCTTCACCTTAAGCTCCTAACCTCTCTCACCATAATTCTATAGTAATATTTCAGTTTGTATACCATCCCTCACTCTCAATGAGTTTACAAAACCAAATTTATCATATCACACTCTCCCTCATCAAAATGAACTTCTGCTTAAGTTTTTCCTATATCTATTACTATCATTCAAAAATTCCAGTCAACCAGTCATCTTTGACTCCCTTAGGTCTAATCCACCTCTCCATACATGTTTTATCCAAAGTGTCTCTTGTATCAGGTGCTTTACAAAAAGGATAAAACATCATAACCAAGTTCAAAGTTGGATTAACATTCAAAATTAAAGGAATGCATTTACCATTTTAATAGAACAAAAAGAAAAAAAGTTGTATGATCATTCAAATATATATTTTAAAAAAACAATAAAATGGGAAAAAATACATTTATGTTTAAAAAAAAACTTTCAGCAGGTGTATCTATGGCTGATTCTTGTTGATGTATGAGAGAAAACCACAAAATTCTGCAAAGTAATTATCCTTCAATTTAAAAAATAAAAAAGAGAAACAAAAAGCTGTCCACAAACTAGAAGCAGAAGAGTACATATAAGAAACTTAAAGCTTATAGTTAATGTTGAAATACTGAGTGTATTCCCTCAAAATAGCAAATAAAGAAAGGATTTTTGGCTTTACTACTTCCATGCACCATAAAGATAAGAAAAAAATAAAATAAAATACATAAAAATCAGAAAGGATAAAGTAAGACCATTATTATTTTCAGATGACAGGGGAGAAAAAATCCTAAGGAAATTATTTTTAAAGGAACTACTGTGAGTTTTAAATGAAATAATCCAGGTGGAAGTTACAAGGATGATATAAAATTCAATTGTATTTCTATATATCAACAGTAAACAAAATTGGAAAGTTAAAATAGTAAACAATACTAAAGCATTAAGTCAACTCAGTGAGAAAGGAAAGTCTTTCACCATATAGGAAAAAAAATGAAACTTGACTCCCACCTCATACCATACAAAAATGATTTGTGATAGTTTGCAGAACTAAATGCAAAAGCCAGAACCAGAAAGCTTATGGAGGTAAAAAAAAAAAAAAAACCTAAAACAGGTGCACATACTTATAACCTGGAAAAAGACACAAAATGCACTAACCATGAAAAAAAAATTTTTAATCAGATCTCATTAAAATTAAAATAGTCTATTCATCAAAAGGTACCATTAAAAAATATTAAGGTCAGTTTTCCCCTGGTGGTCCAGTGGTTAAGGATCTGCTTTGTAATACAGGAGACACGGGTTTGATGCCTAGCTGAGGCAAATCCCTCATGCCATGGAGAAACAGCCATGCACCCCAGCTACTGAACCAGCACTCTAGAGTCCATGCTCTGCAGCAAGAGAAGCCACCACAGTAAGCAGCCCATGCACCACTGATAGACAAGAGACCCCTGCTCACCACAGCTAGAGGAAGCCCACTTGGAGCAGCTAAGACCCAGCACAACCATAAATAAATGCATAGTTTTTCAAAAATTAAGCCAAATCACCGACTGGGAAAAATATTTGCAGTGCATCAACCAGACAAATAACTAAAATCTTTTAGAATCACAGGAGAATTTAGTAATAAATGTAGTAATAAAAAATATTGTAGTAGTAATAAATGTCATATGAATATAGTAATTAAAAATTACTACAAATTGACAATTAGGAAATTGAACAATCCCATAAAAAAGACGTAAACAGGCACTTCTCAAAAGATATAATAATGAGCAATAGCCACAGGAAAAAGTGCTTAAAGCCATAATGAGAATGCTTTCATACCCATAAGGATGGTTAAAATGAAAAAAATTGAAAGTGTAAATGTTGGCGAGACTATGGAGAAATAAAAAAATCTCAGATATTTCTAAGTGGGATTAAATTATGGAACTACTACTTCAAAAAACTCTTGGCAAGTTTCTTATAATATTAGCTATTCATCTGCCCTACAACCTGACAATTCTACTTTTTGGTGTCTATAGGAACATTTAGTATACATTAATTCATAATACCAAATAACATGAAACAAATATGTTAATCCAACTACTCAGCAAAAAAGAAAAAAAAAAGGCATAACATGAGTGAATTATATTGAGTGAAAGAATCCAGATCTGGGCATACATAAAACATACACACACAGTAGGATTCTATTTACATAAAGTCCAAGAATAGGCAATTCTAAATTATGATGATAAAAATCAGAAAGAAGTGGCACCCATGGTAAAGAATCTGCCTGCCCGTTCAGGAGATGCAAGAGATGTGGGTTCGATCTCTGGGTTGGGAAGATCCCCTAGAGTAGGAAATGGCAACCCACTGCCTTATTTTTGCCTGAAAAATGCCATGGACAGAAGACCCTGATGGGCTACAGCCCATGGGGCTGCAAAGAGTCAGACATGACTGAGCAACTAAGCAAGCATGCATGCACACACTGAGGCAGGAACAAGGGCCACTGATTGGAAACAGGCATGAGGCAACTTTCTGAGGGTAACACCAATGTTCTATATCCTGCCTTGAGTGGTGGTTACACCTACTTACACAGTTGTTAAAATCCATCAAACTGTATTCTTCTATTAAGGGTAAAAAGATGCTTCACCAGCAAAATATTTGGGGAAAAAAAGGCATTACAAAGAAAAAGCAAAAAGAAAACTGGTATGTCAATGCTGTGCTGTGCTCAGTCGCTCAGTTGTGTCCAACTCTTTGCGACCCCATGGACTGTCCACCAGGCTCTGCTGTCCATGGTGATTCTCTAGGCAAGAATACTGGAGGAATGCCCTCCTCCAGGAGATTTTCCCAATCAGGGATCAAAAACAGGTCTTCTGCAATAGACCTACCTGAATTTTTTAACATGTAAATATTTTTCAAGTACTTCAATTATCTTTTCAAGTTTACAAACAATTCTATTTTCAAGTTTGAGTAAGTGAGCCTAGCCTTGCAAATTCATCTAAATAGAGAGCCTCAGGCTTGTGGGTCAATATACTGAAAAGAAACAAGGAGAAGCCAGTAGCACATCAGTATTTCAGACTCTCTGAATCAAAAATAGGAAGTTTCACAATCTGAGGAATTTTAGGACATGAAAGAGTCCAAAGAAGCAAAGATAAAAAGATCAAATACAGGATGCAGAATTAACAGTTGTGACTTACTGAGTTAATAAATATGCCAAATAGTCAAACTCAATAAAGCACTGCAAAATCTGTCACAATTAATACACCAGTCAGAAACACATGCAATGTATAATCAGATTTACCTCATATCGAAAGCAAGAATTCACTGGTTATAATGGATATCTTCCATTTATAGAGTTATGAAAGTAGATAAGTGGATAAAGGTATGCATGAAGCAAAGGAGAAGTAGCCCAACTTGCTCTATCTGATCAGTATCTATTTGTAGTGAGTGAATAGATGAACAGTTCTGTTTTTATTTCTCATCTGTTCTGTGTCACTCTTCTCACAAGACTAAACACATGTACTAATGCCCAGGCAAATAAATGTAAATTAATGATTGATAGTTGTACTTATACTTCCATTTTCAAGGCTCATCACCAGCTTTAAGAGTGAAATGATCATCCAATAATGTTATTAATTTCTAATTAATAAATTAAAATAGTATTTTAATACCCATAAGTCAATCAAATCACATTTATGCATTTCCAGACAGAAAAGCCAGAAGAATTATCGAACACCTAGAGGATTAATAGGCCTATGATCAAAATATAGGCTCTTATATAAGCTAACCAATAATTATCTTTCCTTTGGAACAGTAGCTCTTGTCAATGTTCCATTCCTGACACACCTGTACCTTGTCAGAGCACACCAGGGAGCCTCTATTTTATCCATCTAGCTGTCTGCTATTCACACCCTCTAGTCTCCAAACCATTTCTTGAAATCACATGTTCTACTCCAAAACTCCCTCATAATTACTTTCACTTGAATTTTCTATTCCCTGCTCTCTACAATAAATGAAGAACCCCAGGAGATCAGGACTCAAAAGAAGAAATCACTATTGCACCAATGTCTCTGAGGTAAAAGAAAGAGTGGCCCAAGTGAGGTTATATTCTTTCTTAATTATATACCTTAGCTGTTGTTGTTCTACAACATACATACATACAGGCTGCATTGGTTCTAATTGAGATACCATCATCCTTAGTTTCACAATTTTTTCCCTTCATTTTTCCTTCCCTAAATCATCATTATAACATCTAATAAAGGAAAGTAGAGTCAGTTACCTTCATACACATTTAAAAATGGACAGAAGCAAGGAGTGGAGTCAAGTGGAATTTCTGGCTTTAACACTAAAATAAAATAGAATGTGTAAAGGAGGATTTATGGAGAAAGATCCTTTAGAGTTCATTAGATTACACAGAAAGGAATCTTTTTCACTCACTGAAAGACCAAATGCATTTACATTAGAGAATTTACACTGATACAAAATTAAATGTTTAGCAATAAATTTTATTAATATTTATAAGACAATCTCCTACATAAATAGTTTAAAATGTTGGAAATGCAATAGCTGCATCATAGCACCAGAAACACCTTAAGCTAGTGAGAAAACCAATGATAATAAATGTGACATTTAGCAACTAAATCTAAGTTTTGTGGGGCTTATTTCCTGAAACAAATGAACTAGGTCAAATTTGCCTGAAAACAAAGAGGAATTATTGAAGATGTTTTCCTGCTCCACATAACAGGACATTGTGTGAAATATTACCTATGCTTAAATTAACCTGTAAGTTTTATCCTCATAAAGAGGTAGCAAATTATATATTCTAATGAGGAGTTTTCTACCCTCTGAACAGGATTGTAGGAGACAATTATTACACCCAGGAAAGTACAAGAAACTCAAATCAGTTGCACAACTTAGCCCCTTTGGAGTGCCAATATCCTTATCCATAACACTAAAATATACATTCCCTTGGAACTGATAAAGGTTAAACAAAATAATTTGTAGGAAAGTATTCTATAAGCTGTAAGTAAGTAAAGTCACTAAGTCGTGTCCGACTCTTTGTGACCCCATGGACTGCAGCCCACCAGGCTCCTCAGTCCATGAGATTCTCCAAGCAAGAATACTGGAGTGGGTTGCCATTTCCTTCTCCAGGGGATCTTCCTGACCCAGGGATCGAACCCGGGTCTCCTGCATTGGAGGCAGACGCTTTAACCTCTGAGCCACCAGGGAAGGCCCTCTCTATAAGCTGTAGCAGATATGCAAAGCTTAAATGTCATCTTACTGATGAGGATGATACATATAATAAAAAAAAAAAATCCAAAATAAGTTGTGTTAAAGAAGTTAAGATGTTAAACAAATTATTGTTCATTTAGGTCAAAACAATCTTAAAAGACATATTTGTTCTTCAAATTGGCTCAAAATATTTGTTCATACTATATATCTAAGTAGATAGTGAATGGCATTGATTGGATCCAAAGTTCCTCTCTCTTGAATTTTATGAGGCCCATTCAGAATGAGCCAGGTTGAGAACACCACCAATTCATGTTCTGAGTCCATCTGTTGGCAAAAATATAATGCAAACAGCTTTATAAGTGCTATTTTCAATGAAATATCACAGAACAGCTTGTCCCAATGATATTTCTAAAGCTTGCCTGCAAACCGCCTACTGGGAAATCCAACTGAAAGAAAAGGGGTAAGAGAAAGACACCCATACAGAAAAGTGACAGAAATGGAAAAAAAAGAACAAAGGGTAAAGAGACTAGCTAGAGGAAACTGAACATTGGAGAAAAATAAGGAGCAATGAGAGGTGCAATATCAAATACAGACAAAATTAGTTTCAAGCCATAAAGGATAAAGATTTGGAAAAAACATGTATATAGAAACAGCTGGGGTTGGAGGATAAAGAACTTATCACAAACATGTGG
This sequence comes from Aepyceros melampus, assembly GCA_006408695.1. Lineage (NCBI taxonomy): Eukaryota > Metazoa > Chordata > Mammalia > Artiodactyla > Bovidae > Aepyceros > Aepyceros melampus. Next base: position 116,621 of record SJXQ01000277.1, read on the forward strand.
CATGTCCAAAGAAATGAAGACAAAAGAAAAAGGAAACACCAGAAAACATGTAACATCTCAATAGTTCGAGCATAATTATTAAAATGTTGAGAAAAATGATGTGAAATAGCCATTTTTCTAAGCTTGTTTTTCATATACAAATTCAATTTTTCATAATATACAAATTCAATTGTCCAAAAGCTAACAGATTTCAATGTCTGTCATCATCTCCAAGGGAAGGAAACATTCTCTTCCAAGTCCATTCTTTTAACCTGGAAATCCATTTACTCATTATAAAATAGTCCCGGTATTGCAATACAGATGGTGTGCATGCACTGATTCACAAACAAAATACATTAAGCTGCATACAATGTCATGATTAGCACTTACCTGGGGTCGAATGACTTTTACAATATTTTTGAGGGCAGTGTCAGGAGATGGAGGTGAGCAGTCAGGTGTTGGGCCTGTGGAGCTGTTTCTATGGTTACTAGTTCCTGGAGCAGTAATTGCCACCTCAGAGGCATTATCTGGGAATAAAAATAGAACAACCATGAACCTAATCACTCAGTTTACCTTCTAAGACTTAAAATTAATTTAATGAACATGAATTGATATTTCAACTTAACACGTATTAATTACAAGATCATAATGTGAAATATGCTCGGAAGTTTATTTTAAAGATAATTTGTTTATTGAATATTTTATTTTCTTTTAGAATGGTAAATATCCCCCTGTAGTATTCTTCCAAGGAGGAAGAGTATTATTACTTAATTTATAATGATAGGTCATCCAGCATAAATGTTTAGATTGCCATTATACAGATGACTAAAACATCACCTTAACTTAAAAAAAATGCTCTTTTTATATGACTGGCCTAAGTTTTCTCTATAATATTCATGCCTTCCCAAAGCACTTTTTCCAGAAATCCCTCAAATTGTAAAAAAAAAAAAAATAGCACCCCAGTAAATTAACCTGGATAAAAAAATGACATTTGTGCAAAATAGTTTTATAGTGTAGATAAAAACAAAATTATCACTCCAGATACATGTATCTTCCTAGATGGTCAAAGCTAAGTGAATGAAATTTCAAAAATCCAAAGTAATCTTCCCTTATCTTCAGTATTGTGGGAGCAGAAAGAAGAAACTGATGACTTGAAAATCAGCAATATGTATAACATTTTCCTCTTAAATTTATATCAAAACAAAATAACATCAAAGATGCAGTTTTAGAATGCTTAAAATACTGGGGAAAGGATGGAGAAGGTTCTGTAAATAACTTCTGCTAGCACATAGAAGTTATATTATTTTAACAACACTTTGGCAAATCCTCTAGAGCTTTTTATGGAAACTGTTGCAAGCTCAAATCTTCAAAACATTTACTTCCTTGTTATATTTTTAATTGGTCCCCAATAATTTTCTGTACTCGACAGCTGAATTGGTCCAAAAGTGACTAAGACTGTGAATTCTTTAGATACCAGCAAGTTTCTCTGTTCCATGGCCATTGTCAACAATCCCAGGTGAAAAGCAATGATTTGTGAAGGCACTTCTTGCTCACAGAAAGCAAGAGGATGAAACTCTACCCATTACTTTAAAATACAATTTATTTTCACTGGGGAATTCAGACATAGGCTCATGAAATAAAAAATGCAAGTGTGACACACCAAATTAAATACATAGTTCATAAAATGTCTTAGATGTGTCCAGAGCTCACTCTTGATTTAGTATGATACATAAGGTGGGGTTTGAATGAGCATCTCAAGAATAAGCCAGGTTCTGAAAGACAGTAGTTTGTGGGGAAAGTCTTCTGAATAGGCTTAAGGTAGAATGAGTGAACACTGAAATGGAGACAAAACATCAGTTAGCAAGAATGACAAGATGCATTCATTCTCTCTAATTTGTCCCTTCCTTCTTTCATTCATTCAATCATACATCTAAAACATTTATTCGGGAGCAATTATGTATTTGGTATTATGTTTTATGGATGAATTGAAAAGAATCTCTGGTCAGGGATTAAGATGAATAGGTGGAACACAGACTCTCAGGGCAGTGAAGCTATTATGACTATACTGTAACTGTGGGTATATGTCTCTATACAAATATTTGTCCAAACCCACAGAATGTACAGCTCCAAGAGTGAACCCTAACGTGAACTATGGACTTTGTGTGAAAATGATGTGTCAGTGTCAAGGTTCACTGGCTAAAGATAAACGTACCACTCTGGACGGGGATACTGATAGTGTGGGAGGCTGCGCCTGGGCAGTAGCAGGGAGTACAAAAGGAATCTCTATACTTTCCACTTGATTTTTCTGTAAACTTAAACCTGCTCTAAAAAATAAAGTCTAGTAAAATTTTTTTAAATTTCTGCCCTTGAGAGGTATACAGTCAAATGTGCCATGAGAATGCAAACAATTTATAATGCAATATAACTTGAGAGTTGATAATAGGTAAATGAAGCATGATGAAAAAGCAGGGGGAGAAGAAATCCAACTGTGGCTGGGAAGGAAGATGGCTGTGAAAAGCTGCAGTTTTCAGGTAAAAAAGGTAGGACTAGAACATAAAACATAAGGGCTTGGAGAGTGAAAGAGCATATATGAAGTTAATATTTTATGTTAGGAAGACGTGGGAGCGAAGTTTAGATAACTAAAAGTAGGTTTTATTATTTTGTTTATGCTTAATTCTGTTGGCAATGGGAAATACTGAAGATATTTAAGCAGAGACCAGCCTAGTAATGACAATAATTGCTAATGGTTTTTGAGCATTTATTATGTGCAGGGAGCATGTTAAATTTTTTTACTTACTGAGTCTCATTGAATCCTCCAAATAATTCTTTGAAATAGCTTCTATTACTACCATTCCCATTTTACAGAAAAGACAATCACAAAGTTAAATTTCCAGTAAATGGATGACAAGAAATTCTAGATTGATGGCACATTGCCTTTCTGCTGGTTAGCATGCCCTAGGTATGCAAATATGAACGGAGGAGGCACAGCCTGAAGACTATTACCATAGTCAAGTTATGGGCAGTCTCTGCTACTAAATAGAGTCAACCAACTCCACAAAAACAAAGTAGAATGTGGAAACAAAGACAGAAACAATAAAAACAGAAAATAGCAACCATAGCAACATCTTAGAGTACACTTGTGTGTACTATATGTATAATACCTGGAAGCAGGGAGATGAGTTAACAACAATGACTCGGGATAAATCAGAGTATTAGCATTTGAGTTGGTGATAAGGTTGGATTCTGGATATATTTTGAAGATAGACTAACAGAATTTCTTGATATGTTGGATACAGGGGAGGAGAGAAATAGAGAAGGCAAGCATAACTAAGGTTTCTGGCCTGAGGAACTGAAAAAGATGGAGTTTTGAGCAACAGAAATAGGAAAGACTATTGGAAAAGCACAAATTCCCTACTATATCACTTCAAATCTTGCCTCTATCCAATTTTCTCTCTTCTCTCCTTTTGGATTTCAGTGAAATAATGTTAGACTTATTATTTATTATAATTTATTTTCTCTCTATATTGCATTCTGGATAGTTATATATATATATATAAATATTCATTTTTTAGCTTACTGGTTCTTCCTTCAGCTATGTCGTCTGCAATCAAACAATTTACTTACTTTCAACTATGCTTTTCAGCTCTAAAATTTGTATTTGGTTCTTTTTCAAATACACTACATTATCATCTAGCATTTTCAGTACCCCAGCATTTGCTTACTCTAATTTATTAGAATTGGAAGTTGTTTTGCTTTTTAATCTGTCTGATAATTCCAATGCTTGAAGTCTTCATGAATCTGTTTTTATACCTCTATTTCTCATTCATAGTATTCTGTTCTGTCTCTCTGTCACATCTTCAATTCTGTGCTACTTTTTACTTTTTATTAGAATGAATTAAACATTAATTATGACTCTTTTAGTAAATATTAATTCAAAAAAGAATCCAAACTCATATTCCAATACCAGATGCTGGGATTTGTGGAAAACCTATCTGTTCAAAGTTGCTGCTGCTGCTGCTAAGTCGCTTCAGTCATGTCCAACTCTGTGTGACCCCATAGACGGCAGCCCACCAGGCTCCCCCGTCCCTGGGATTCTCCAGGCAGAACACTGGAGTGGGTTGCCATTTCCTTCTCCAGTGCATGAAAGTGAAAGTTAAGTCGCTCAGTCGTGTTAGACTCCTAGCGATCCCATGGACTGCAGCCCACCAGGCTCCTCTGTCCATGGGATTTTCCAGGCAAGAGTACTGGAGTGGGTTGCCATTGCCTTCTCCGGTTAGATAATTTATTTAACTGCTCTGGATTTTAGTCTTTCTTTAAAATATGAGGATGATTAATAACCATATTCTGGGGCTTATGTGTGAGAGAATTCAAATGAAAAATAACTAGCACATAATCAGATATATAGTATGCAGTTAATAAATTTGAGTTTCCTTTTTCCCTATCAAACCAAATATCAACAGAATTAAACTAAAATATGGAGGAGGGAAGAAAATCTAGAGAGAAAAGCAAGGATATAAGTAGCAGTACTTTGTAGATAAAATATCTAGAGTAATAATGACTCTGAGTACTGGGGTAGAATTTGAGACCAGTATCTTTCAGCTACTAACACAAATTGGTAGGGACAGAATTTAATTCTAGAAATAAGAGATGATCCCTTGAGGAATGATTCACTGCAAGGTCTGGCCCTGTTAAGTGCTTTTGCCTCAAAGCCAGAAAAAACTGTCGGGTAGTCCATGCAGACTGTAAAGCAAAAGCTTCTTGAATGTTTCTTGTAAGAAATTTAATACATAGTACAAGATAGTGAAGAATCAAGTACTAAATTATTTTTAAAAGACTCTAAGTGTGTCCATCTTCTGAATCCATGATCTGTACCATTACACTGATAATTTGATTTTATACTACCTTGCATTGTATTATCTCTTCCAGACTAGGTTATATTTTCACAGTGACTTACATTTCCCTTATTCTCTCCACAGCTCTTAGCTCAATGAAATCTTCTAAGAATACTAAGTGAAGTAAAATGAATAAAATAAAACTTGTGTGTCAGGGGAAACCATCATAAATGCCCTTAATTATATGGAGAAAGGTGATCTGGTTTTTATAATTTCATGGTCCTTTTGGAGAATCCAAATGAAAAGTATATTCTAGAACATACATAAGAGTCTTAGGAAATTGATTTATTCTTAAAATATCCTTTATTATATTATTTATAAAAATCAACCAATCATCCAGTGGACTTTGCAAAATGACAGCTTAAATCCACGATGGTTTTACATGGTCAACCTGCATTTCACACCTGCAGCTACAAAACATTTCTGATGAAAAGGAAATGAGGAGTGTAAAAATTGCTTAGAGAAAATTACTGAATATATTTGCAATTTCAGATTGAAATGAGATACCTTCTAGTCACATTACTTTCTATGCATTAGATTATGCATTATGACTGTCAGTTTCTTCTATAGTAAAAAGCACAAGGAAAAACTTCCTAGTTTACAGGGGCTTTTACAAGAAAAGTATTCTATGAATACAAATAATTCATATGTAAAGTTATAGTGTACAATTTTAATGTCATTCACTAGCATGAATGGCAACCCACGCCAGTACTCTTGCCTGGAAAATTCCATGGACAGAGAAGCCTGGTGGGCTACAGTCCATGGGGTCACAAAGAGTCGGACACAACTGAGTGACTTCACTTTCACTTTCACTTCTGTAAAGGTCCAGATTGTAAACATTTTGTCCTCCCAGGTGGCTCAGATGGTAAAGCATCTGCCTGCAATATGGGAGACCCAGGTTCAGTCCCTGGGTCGGGAAGATCACCTAGAGAAGGAAATGGCAACCCACTCCAGTACTCTTGCCTGGAAAATTCCATGGAGAGAGAAGCCTGGTGGGCTACAGTCCATGGGGTCACAAAGAGTCGGACACGACTGAGCAACTTCACTTTCACTTACACTTCTGTAAAGGTCCAGATTGTAAACATTTTAAGCCCTGCAGGCTAGGTCATCTCTTTTGCAACTATTCAGCTCTGCCATTATAGCACAAATGCAGCCATAGATAATATATAAGCAAATGGGTGTGGCTACATTACAAGAAAACTTTATTAACAAAAACAGGAATGGTCCAGATTTAGTTTTTAGTATTGATCAAACATTTACCAGATAAAATATGTGGTTGTTGTTGCTGTTTAGTCACTAAATTATGTCCAACTCTTTGCAGAGGAACTGCTGACCATGGTAGGCAGATTTTAAGATCATCCTGTCTGATCCTTACCTTACGGTATTCATGTTTTTGTCACATTCTCACCCTTAGACTATAAATTGAACTTGTTGACCTGCTTCTAACAAATAAATATAGAACAACTGACCCTTGAGCAACGCTGAGGTTAGGGCTGCTGACGTCTATTAGTGTAGTATAGTGTAAAATCCTAGTATAACTTTCCAATTGGCCCTCATGGTCAGCAGTTCCTCTGTATCTGAGGTTCCGCTTCTATAGATTCAACCAACTACCGATGGTGTAGTCATGTAGTACTTATTTATTGAAAAGAACCTGAGTATAAATGGACCCATGCAGTTCAGACCCATGTTTTTCAAGGGTCAACTGTAATGAGATGTCGCTTCAGGATTAGATTAGGAGAATAGCTTTAGGATTAGGTTAGAAAGTGTTACGTGTTACGTGCTACGTGTTACGTGTGCCCTCTCATGCTCTCTCAACTCTTTTGCATTGAGGAAAGCAAGTAACTGTACTGTGAACAGCCTTTGGGGAGGCCCACAAGGCGCTGTGAGGGACTAAAGCCCTCAGTTTAACAGCCTGCTGGGAACTGAAACTTGTCAATAATTGCATGAATCAACTTGAAAGTGGATCTTTTACACCCAGTCAAGCCTTGAAATGACTGTAGTTCTGACCAACAGGTTGACTGTGACCTCAGAGAGACCCTGCTCCAGAGCCACCCAGCTGAGACCCTCCTGGATTCCTGGTCCACAAAAACTGCACATGTGTGCATGCTCAGTCGTGTCTGACTCTTTGAAACCCCACAGACTGCAGCCTGCCAGGCTCCTCTGTCCATGGGATTTCCCAGGCAAGAATACTGGAGTGGGTTGCCATTTCCTCCTCCAGGGGTTCTTCCCAACCCAGGGAGCAAACGCATCTCCTGTGTCTCCAGCATTGCAGGTGGATCTTTACCACTGAGCCACCAGGCAAGCCCACAAAAACTGCGAGGTAATAAATATTTGTTGTTTTCAGCCACATGTTTTGGGGTAAATTGCTATATAGCAATAGATAACTGATAGGTGTTTGGCTAACATTTATAACAAGGTCAACATGTTAAATGTTTGGGCTACAATAGTAAACAGACTCAACCTCATTTTGAAGTTGCTGCCCATTTAATGGAAAACACAGAAGGAAAAATGTAGAATTAAAAATCTGTGTCCTTCATGCTACTGTGGGAGCACAGAAGAGTGAGCCACTAACTGAATAAGGGGATCAGGGTGGGAAGTAAATTTATGGATAAGGAGAGGAAGAAAAGAAGAAATATTTCATCATAGCCTCAAAAATGAGTGCCATCAAGCATTTAAGGAGGGAGAAGCATTTTAAACAAACAAACAAAAAACCCAATATGCAATGGGGCAGAAGTATGAAAGAACATTATGACTTTGGGGAACTATAAAAAGCTAGCCTGGATGGAACACAGGATGTGTGTGGAAAAATGAATGGAGATGATGTTGGCAAAGTAAGGTATTAAGATGAAAGATGGCAAGGCATATGAACAGATGAGAAAACAAAACTGACTTTGTGAAAGATTGAATTTTTCTATTAAAAAAAATCAGCAACATTGCATTTCTAAAATTGTTTTCTTTGAAGCTATGGTCAAACACCACTTCCATCTATAAAAGGAACAGACTGCAAAGGTACAGTCACTTTAAAATTCTCATCATAGAAGAGGCCACATTTGTGTGCTAAATGCATGCTGATGTTGATTGACCAGCAACTTCAAGCTGACATTTGGTGTTTGAACAACTATAATCTGTAAAGATATTTGGTCTTATATACATCAGAGAAGCTCTTCTAAGAACCCAATAGCTACAAGGTTTCAAGGACATCAAAGAGTCCACAGTCTCAATTCAACCATGAAAAGTAGCCCCATGAATAGACTGTGGTAGGACAATATTCTCTGTCTCCTTACCCCCTCATTCTTGTTCCATTCCTCAACCATGGCAGGGAGAGCATCTTTAGCATAATTATAATAATTATATAATCAAAATCATGCTGTAATTTGTAAGGACATTAGTAGAAAGAAGTGTTATTTGTCCTACAGATTCTCTGAAGAGCTCAAGAATTTAGGAGGAGTTGGGGCAGTTGCTAACAGAATTTCACCAGCCTCCAGGATGGTACCAAGAATGACAATTCCTTGACTTTTACCGCCAGGATGAAATACATCCCTGGGGTGATGCACGGTAAGCAAAATGAGAGGCAGAGGGAGGCCAGAGGAGATGAGTCCCCTCCCAAGGCTGACTTTTATGGACCGAATTGTAAGCAAATGAATGGACCGAATTGTAAGCAAATGAAGAGGGTAAAAAAATTAAAGAAATAAAATATTTTATCTCATGTTGCACAATTCATGGATTCTTTAGCTTTGTGAATATATTTGTGCTTCAATTCCCACACAGATTTTTATTTTCCAGGATCTATTGGCTTTGAGCACCATTTTGGGTTTTAATCTTTCCTTTTGGTCTTGATGACAAATACTTTTTTCTTTTTTTTCTGATTTTACTCTCAGTGGTGGCTTGTATTCATCTCCTGTATCCTTCTGCTCACTTAAAACTGGTGTTCACATCAAGATGACCACACCACACCCTAGCAATGTCCTGTCAGCCTGGAAGCCCTCCTAAGCAGGCATTGAATCCTCATTAAGAGAAGTTAAAAAATGAACTTGCTAAAACCCCACATGAAGGCATCACGGTAGCTGGAGGTGAAAATGAGATTTATTCTTTCATTATCACAGGGCTAAATTCCAGGATTCTTTCACATTCATTTGAAATGACTCTGCTAAATGTAAAATGTAAAAACGACTCTGCTATGGTCTGCACTGACTCATATCTATCATTTATTGAAATTCAGTTTACTCTCTTTTATGCCTCAAAGCCAAAGCACATGTTTCCCATTTCTTGCTTTCCACCCCAAAGCTGCCATTACCTTGGGACCTTCAGATTTCTTGTAGATCTTAAACAATCATCTAAGCCTAATAGTGTTCTGATTTCCTTTTTTTTGTGTGTGTGTGTGGACCATTTTAAAGTCTTTATTAATCCATTTCAATATTACTTCTACTTTATGTTTTGTTTTGGCTTTGATCACGAAGCATACGTGACCTTAGCTCCCCTACCAGAAACTGGACTCATACTCATGCACTGGAAAGCAGCCTTAACCACTGGACTGCCATGGAAATCCCATTCTCATGTGATCTTTGATTTAACTCCTTTCATATTCTTGTATCTGAGGCTAAACTAGGCACCTCATTTGAACAGCAGTGCTTCATTTGGGTATCGTAATCTCAAAGAACCCATTCCATAGACAGATAGCCCATCACTTTCACTCTCCCATTTGCCTCACTCAAACTAAACCTATTGTTCAACCCCATTGCTATAAACTAATCCTTCTATCTATCTGATTTTATTCAACCTATCAACTCCTTTCTATCTTCACTTTTTACATATTCAGCTTGGACATAATGATTCATCATTTAATAACTCTCTTACCAATAACTACATCCATTCCTCTTGTTTTACCACACACTCCAAGCAAAACTCTAATCCCATCTGCAGTTAACACTTTAATATACCTTTCATATCTGAAAAATTTATTCCCCTAGCTATTTGAAGTGTTGCTGGCAGACAGTCTTCACCTGTCAGCCCTCTTTGGGAACTGTGTCAGCTGAAGAAACTTGCCTGTCCCAAGGTCACACCCCCTTCCAGGAGCACCCTGCTTCTGATGTCTGGTTAACAGACGGCTATAAAGGCTGTGCCTCGTCACCAACTTGGGATGATTTTGAAAGACTATCCCAGTATTGCACTTCCCTGGGGAGTCCACAGAGGCCTATGTTGAGAATTCATCACAGCCTGACCTCTCCTTCTGCCCTATTTTGCTTCCTTTCCACAATCATCGCTTCTGAGAACACTCTTAATTTAGTTATATGCCAAACTCCATCTCAAAGTCTACTTCCTGGTGAATTCGACCTAGATTGAACTAGTCTAATTGTTCTCAGTGGTCTCTTTCACAGTTTATTTTCAACAATCAGATACTAATCACTGCTAAAAACTGTATCAAACAATTTAATATGTTCTTAAAAGTCACACTACTGTGTCATTTCTTCCTTACTGAAGAATCTATCCAGATGACAGGCTGCTTTCTTATACATATTCTTTTACCTAAACTTCTCAGATTCAGTAAATTGCTCATATGACTCCATAAAATCAGTAATGCTTTTACTACACATTATTGAAACTTTTTGTTTGAAACTTGAGGACATTTTTTTCTTATTAATAAAATAGTGCTTAAATACTAGATACAAAGTCATAATCTACTTATGAGTGCAAAAGTATATAATGATTGGAACTTTAAAAGCCCAAAGTGTCCTGCTTTTAAAAAAAAAAATTAGGTGACAAAATCTCAGAGCTTCTGCTGTATCTGTTATTAATTGTATGTACATCTAAGGGGCCTATTTCACAAGCAACCAAAGGTCCTGAAATTATCCATGCTTAATACCTATTTTCCAATTTGCAGAGTTATGATGAGAAATATTTCAAACACTGCTTGGCATCTCTGAACTGGCCCATCAGTGTGTAGCATACACAGGTTAGTAACTAGCAGACACACAAAAACATAACACACACACACACACACACACACATAACCTTTAGAGTGTTTACTCTTTGGTGTACTACTTATGGGAAAGAAATATACTGTTACTCTTATAAATACATTTAAGATATCAAGATATAATATAGGTTTTTCTATAATCTGAAATCCTTTCTTTCCCTCAAAAAAAAAAAAAAAAAACACAAAAAACCTACCAGTATAGCAAAGTAGAGACAAACAATATAGGAATGGACTAGCATGAAGTCCTTCTGCTTTCACTGTTTCCACAAGCCATTGTTAAGTTATATATGCTGTGCTTAGTCACTCAGTTGTACTCAATCATATCCAACTTTTTCTGACTCCGTGGACTGTAGCTCTCCAGGCTCCTCTGTCCATGAGATATGGTGATCCCATAGTAAATGTCCTTAGAATTGATAGTGCAAAAACTTTTACATGGAATGAGAGTGCCATACGATAAATTTTAATCCCATTAATTCAACAGGTTGCACAAACTAACCACCACAGTGAATTATCATCTGACTTTAAAGTAAATATTTCATGAATTGAAACAAATTTATATTTAACCTGAAATATTGAGACCTTACTCTTAAAGAAATTTCTCCCTTCTTTATGAATCTTTCCAAGAGTGCATAGATCAATATTTCCTGTAATTTTTCTAAAATAGATATTTGAAAACTGTATTTCTGGTCTTTTACTCAGCCAGCTCTCCAATGCCTCAGCATGATAAAAAGGGTTCATCATAATTTCTACTCAACCACTTCTTTCATCTTTTCCCACAGCCCCTTACTTATTGTCTACTCTAGAAAAAGACTCTAGTTCTCAGAATGCATCTAATTTCCTCTGACATATAGGTCCTTTCCCGTTAGTATGACAATTCACTAATTGTCCTACCAGGCCCAGCTCCAGTGCTACCTTCTTAGTAAAGTCTTCTCTGGCTGTCAGTGAGTAACTCTCTAACAGTTCCTGCATCATTTCCTCATATGTCTAAAATTAAGCTCATCACATTATAATTATTCATGACAAGGTTCCCCATAAAGACTATGATCTTGGACACAAGAATGTTTCTTACTTTCTTTATATCCCTCAAACTAAGTACTGTGTATTAGATGAATGAACAGGTACAAGATAATATATCAACTGATTAGATACTTCAAAATAGTAAAGGAGTAAAATAATTCTCGTCTCAGAATTTGAGGAAAAAGAATTTCAAAAACATTTTAGGATTTTGTTTAGAAAGATTTCTAGAGGCTAGTAAGTCACTGAGAGCAGTAACAGTGCTGTCATCATTCTGTTCCGCTACAACCAACTTTCCTATAACATTTATTAAAGTTTCTGTATCAGCTATGGTTACCATAAGATATATATTTGAGTTTAACCAAGTAAAATTGCTTATAAAAAGAAAATCCTAGAAGGAACACACCAAATGTTAATAACACTCATCTCCAGCTGGTAAGATTATGGTTTTTTATTTTACTTCTCCTTATTTTGGCCACACTGTGGATCTTATTTCCCTGACCAGGGGTCAAACCCATATCCCCTGTAGTAGGAGGACAGAGTCTTAACCATTGGACTACCAGAAATGCCCCATAATTGTTTCAGTATTATTTTCTAAATTTTTTTCTATTTCTCAAATATTCTTCTATGAGTATATGTTACTTTTATGTTTGTTTCAGACATTGGATATCCTAAAAAATGCATTACAGATAAATACTGAAAAATTCCACTTTTACACTGTCATAAATCTATTTCATTACCCCCTCTCAGGAGTTAATTGCACCATTGCAAGGTTAGTATGCATTCTCCATCTGTGAGTTTATACTTTTATTACTTATGTATACACTCATTATCTATATATTCATTACATATTGGACATACTGTGTTTTGTATTTATGTAAATATATAATGTGCACAATTCTGAATCTTGCTTTTTTCACTTAACATTATTTTCAAGACATATACAAGTAAATGTTTGTAAACATGGTATTTTAATTTTAATTGAAGCAAAATGTTCCATTTTACTAAAATTTTCACTGTGATTCTCTTCCTTATGGACATTTTAGTTTTTCCCAATTTTTTATTCTTACAAACAATGTTACAATGAATATACTTCAGATTCTTAAAGTTCTGTTTTAAAGAACTATACCTAGAAGTAGAATTGCTATTTAAGAGAACAGGGCTTCTCAGGTGGCGTTAATGGTAAAGAATCCGCCTGCCAATTCAGAAGACACAAGAGACATGGGTTCGATCCTTGGGTTGGGAAGATCCCCTGGAGAAGGTAATGGCAACCCACTCCAGTATTGTTGCCTGGAAAATTCCAAGGACAGAGGAGCCAGGCGCGCTATAGTCCATGGGATCACAAAGAGTCAGACATGACTGAGTGAGCACGCAACAACGTGCATTTCAAACTTTTAAAAATATTACATTGTCCATGAAAAGGAGTACCAATTTATAATTCTATAGCTGTGTACAAGAGTTCCTGTTTTTCTACATCTTTACAATACTTCATATCATTAGAACTTTTGTGTCATTCTGGTGATTGGATATAAATTAGCATCTCATAGTGGTCTTAATTTAAATTTCTCTGTTACTGGAGTTAAATATGTTTATTGGCATTTCAAAATTCATTTTCAGTTAATTCCCTTTGTCAGTGGTTTCACTTATTTTATTTGGGTTCTTTTTTTCTATTTCTGGTCTTATAGTACTAATCACTTCTCAGTGTTATACACTGCAAATATTTCTCCCAGTTTGTGGCCGTTTAAACAAATTTCTGACATCTTATATTAAGCATGGATTTTATTTTTAGTTTTAATATATCTGGTTTTATTAATTTTTTCTTAATAATGTGTACTTTCTGTCTTAAGGAATCCTTCCTTATACTAAAATGATCATATGAATTATCTCCCTTAATTTCTTAAGTTGAGGAAGTGTATTGAAAGATTTTATGATATCTGAAAGATCCTTGAGATAGTAAGATAAATCCTATTTAGTCATGATATACTTTTTAATAAATTGCTGGATTCACTGTGGTAATATTTTGTTTAGAATTTGTGCATCTATTTTCATATCAGAGATTATTTCATATATATTTTTCTTATATACTCCTTGTACAGTTTTGTTTCCAAGTCATGGAAAAAAGTTGTCTGTTTACCTCTTGAATTCTCTTAAACAGTTGTCAGAGCCTTGATATTATCTGTTCATTAAGGTGTGGTATAACTGTTCTATCAAACCATTTGACCATGTGTTTTTTGTATCAATTCTCTTCTGTTTATGTCTATCTGTATTGTTATAATTGGCAATTTCTATGTTTTGCACAAACTTGTACCTTTAATCTTGTCTTAAAATTTTTTTGTAATAAAATCATTCATAATGCCAATTTATGGTTTCTTAAAATCTCTTCTGAGTCTTTGATTGCAGCTTCTGTTTTTTTTCTAAATAATATTTATTTGTACCTTCTTTCTTCTTTTGGATCAGTCTTGATGGGTATATTTATATTATTAGACTTTTCAAATATTGATTAATTTACTTTATTATTTTGTTTTAATCCTTGAGTTACTTTGATATATATTCTTTTTTAGTTTTCAAATTTACAGGTAAGGATTCTAGAAGGAGGGCAGCTTACATGTGTTTCCTTAACTTATTGCATGCAACTCATCTAGCTAACCTAAGCCATGTAGCTCCTGGAGCTAACTGGCAGACTGTGTCCAGAGGGAAAATCAAAAGAACTATTACAAGACTGTTACCCCTCTGGGATAGATGAGAGTCTTAGAACTAGTGTACTAATGCCCATGGGCAAAGTGCAGAATGTCATAATCCCAGGATTATCTGGCAGAGTATATGATACCAATGTTGGCATTGGCCTGCATGGTATACATTCCCTTGTACCCCAAGGAACCAAGGATTTGCTGAACAAGTGTTCTAAGTTAGGTGTCTTCACCTAAAATTCTGGAGACGTTTACAGATAAATGTTCTCCTGGTGCTTTGACAGAATATCAGTCTGCCTACTGCTATATTGCTGACTCAGAGTCAGAGACTTCGAAATGTTCCAGTCTTCCAGAGACTGCCATTCTTTATGGCACTGAAATAACTAAATCTATACCTGAAAGAGTAGACCAAGAAACACACCAGTACATAAAAGGGTCAAGCAGCCACAGAAAAAACAGAAAACTAAAAATGAATTCCTAACAAAATAAACCTGATATTAAAGACAGATAATAATTTTTAACACAAATAATGATGATAACTTAAAATATTGAAGTATAGCATATTGAAAAAAAAGACTTTGTGGGGGAAAACAGTAACTGATCAAAAAATTTCAGATGATGTGAAGGTAAGGATGGCTTATTGTTAAAAACCTAATTAGTGCCCTAGAATATGAAATTGAAGAAATACTTCAAAGTACAGAATAAAAAATATATATAGAAATCCTAGAAACTTATTCTGCTGCTGCTAAGTCGCTTCAGTCGTGTCCGACTGTGCGATCCATAGATGGCAGCCCACCAGGCTCCCCAGTCCCTGGGATTCTCCAGGCAAGAACACTGGAGTGGGTTGCCATTTCCTTCTCCAATGCATGAAAGTGAAAAGGGAAAGTGAAGTCACTCAGTCGTGTCCAACTCTTCTTGACCCCATCGACTGCAGCCCACCAGGCTCCTCCATCCATGGGATTTTCCAGGCAAGAGCACTGGAGTGGGGTGCCATTGCCTTCTCCAAGAGACTTACTCTACAAGTATACAAATAGTAGGAATTCCAGAAAAAATAAATAGATGGCCATATATCAATAATTTTAAAGTATAACTAAAAATCCCCTGGTGAATAAATTTATTAGTCTGCTTGTTGATGTTCTAGGCAAGATTAATCAAAAAGATTCACATATACAATTATACACTGGAAAAATCTCTGGGATGAAAGAATTATCATACAAGCTCCCAGAGAGAAATAACACTGTATAGTGGACAATGGCACTAGCATTAAATTTTTCATCTGCCTCACTGACAACTAGACGATAATGGACTATCAACTGAAAAAAATAAAAAACTCTGGACAGAATGGATACTTAAGTAATGTATAAAAGGAAAAAGTAGTGATGAAAAATAAAACTCTATCCTTCTATCTAATAAACTCTGATAATGGTTAAATAATTAAAACAAAGATTCTAAATGAAGAATCTTGAAATAATAGATGAGAAATGCTTCAGTGAATATTCAATTAAAATTCCAGAAGGGCATCTAGAGAAGAGTAAGAGGTAAAAACAATCTGCTTCTAAGAAGAGTTGAAAGTGAAGAATTAAAGTTATTGTGTTAGTCTCTCAGTCATGTCTGACTCTTTGTGCTCCCATGGACTGTAGTTCTCCAGGCTCCTCTCTCCATGGAACTCTCTAGGCAAGGATACTGGATTGGGTTGCCATTCTCCTTTCCAGGGGAACTTCCTGACTGAGGGATCAAATCCAGGTCTCCTGCATTGCAGGCAGATTCTTTAAGTCTCATATTACAGAGGAATGTCAGAGGTGCTAGTTTTCACCCAATTTCTTACTCTTCCCTTATTCTTCAATATTGAATCTTCAGTCCTCAGCTGGAGACAAATCTACCTAGAATTTCTAGCTCCCTCTGCAAGAAGAATGGCCAGACAAAGTCCTGGCTTAACAAAAAGGATGTAGGATGTCTACATAGTCCAGAGTCTGCCCTTAAAGGATCTGTGTGTCTTTCCCATCCCCTAAATCCTTTCAAGATTAACTGGAATGTGATGTGGAAAAAAAAAAAAAAAGTTGTGAATGGGGACAACCTAAGGCTAGCAAAGGAACAAAGTAGATGCCTGGGTCCTTGAAATTATGAAGCCAACATGCCAGCCCTGGTCTGCACATGCCTAGAATACCACCTGAGAGAAAAAATAATGTTCTATCGTGCTTAAGCCATATTCTGCTTTCTTGACTATGCCAAAGCCTTTGACTGTGTGGATCATAACAAACTGTGGAAAATTCTGAAAGACATGGGAATACCAGACCACCTGATCTGCATCCTGAGAAATCTGTATACAGGTTAGGGAGCAACAGTTAGAACTGGACATGGAACAGCAGACTGGTTCCAAATAGGAAAAGGAGTACATCAAGGCTGTATATCATCACCATGCGTGTTTAACTTATATGCAGAGTACACATCATGAGAAATGCTCGACTGGAGGAAGCACAAGCTGGAATCAAGATTGCGGGAGAAATATCAATAACCTCAGATGTGCAGATCACATCACGCTTATGGCAGAAAGTGAAGAACTAAAGAACCTCTGGATAAAAGCAAAAGAGGAGAGTGAAAAAGTTGGCTTAAAAATCAAGATTCAGAAAACTAAGATCATGGCATCTGGTTCCATCACTTCATGGGAAATAGATGGGGAAACAGTGGAAACAGTGTCAGACTTTATTTTTTTGGGCTCCAAAATCACTGCAGATGGACACTGCAGCCATGAAATTAAAAGACACTTGCTCCTTGGAAGAAAAGTCATGACCAAACTAGACAGAATATTAAAAAGCAGAGGCATTCTTTGCCAACAAAGGTCCATTTAGTCAAAGCTATGGTTTTTCCAGTAGTCATGTATGAATGTGACAGTTGGACTGTGAAGAAGGCTGAGCGCAGAAGATTTGATGCTTTTGAACTGTGGTGTTGGAGAAGACTCTTGAGAGTCCCTTGGACTGCAAGGAGATCCAACCAATCCATCCTAAAGGAAATCAGTCCTGAAAAAAATATGCATTGGAAGGACTGATGCTGAAGCTGAAACTCCAATACTTTGGCCACCTGATGCGAAAAACTAACTCATTTGAAAAGATCCTCATGCTGGGAAAGATTGAAGGCAGGAGGAAAAGGGGACAACAGTGGATGAGATGGTTGGATGGTATCACTGACTCAACGGACATGAGTTTGAGTAAGCTCTGGGAGTTGGTGATGGACAGCGAGGCCTGGTGTGCTGCAGTCCAAGGGGTCGCAAAGAGTCAGACATGACTGAACCACTGAACTGAACTGAACTAAGCCACATTTATTTTGGATATCTGTTATAGCAGTCCAGTTTGTATCCTAACTAGTACATGGGGCAAAACAGCTATCATTATGGGAAGTAGAATGTTTTAGTAAACATTTGGTGTCTTGTTTTCATCCAATGCTAGAAAAATAAATATTTGATCATGAGATTATGGAAGGGAAGGGCATCATTATTGTTGTAATAAAGAACAGTGAAAATCCTAAATGAACAAAGGGGAAAAATTACTAGCAACTCAATGACATCAGAAAAATAATTTTTAAAAATGAATAAAAAATAAAATTAATAAGAAGCATAAAATGAAAGTAATAAAATCAAATATGTCAGTTTTTTTAACATATATATATAGAAGGAACTATCCCTTAATTTAAAACAGAGATGGCTACAATTAAGGCATCAGCGGGATCTGTGGTCTCACTTGAGGTTTGGCTGAGAGAGTTGGCTTCACTTACATGATTGTTAGCAGCACTGGGCTCTCACAGAACTGTTGCACTGAGGGCTTTAGTTTCTCACCGGCTATTGAGTAGTGGCTCTCTCAGTTCCTTGTCATGTGAGCTTCTCCACAGAGCAGCTCACAGTGTAGACAGGGGCTTCCATCAGAATGAGTAAGCCAGAGAGCAAGAGAGAGCTAGCAGGATGGAAGCCAGAGCTGCTCTGTACCTGACCTCAGAAGTGACACCCATTATTCTTATCATAGTCTATCCACTAGGAGCAAGTCATTAGGTCCAGTCCACACACAAGAGGAAGAGACTATGCGATGACATAAATACCTAGAGGTGGGATCATTGTAAGCTGTCTTTGAGTCTTAATATCACAGCTGTGTAGGAAAAAATTACTTTTCGCTTTAAGTGAAGCACTTTTAGACTCCATTCCCCTGAAGGATTCAGTGTCCCTGTACATCTTGTCTATTTCCAGGCCCAGTCACCAGCTGGTCTGCCATTTAGATTCCACTTTCTATTTTGTGTTTCTGATCTGATTAAGCATAGAGATATTTTCTCTTCTTTTCAGCACAGCCAAAATTGATAATTTTCTCATTTTTTATTTTACCCCTCATCACTGTTTTGTTGCATTGAAAAACTGGGGAAGAGTCACTTTAAAATAAATCTGACAAATCTTGCCAAATTGACAGGTCATGTTATACTTCTCTAATCAGAAAAACATATAATTGATTTAAAAATCAATATAATACAAATGTGTATATATATATCCCACTCTTCATTCTCTATTATAGAAAAGCTGTGCAAAACAGAAAAAGAGGCTGCTGCTACTGCTAAGTCACTTCAGTCATGTCCAACTCTGGGCGACCCTATGGACGGCAGCCCACCAGGCTCCTCTGTCCACAGGATTCTCCAGGCAAGAATACTGGAGTGGGTTGCCATTTCCTTCTCAGATAAAAGAGGAGAGGGGAATAAACCAGAATAACATTAGTTGCTTTGATAGGTATGATTCAGGGAAAATATTTTATTCTTTTACTTTGCATATGTTGCACAAAATTACTAAAATAATTTATGATATGAACATAAACTTGTTTTTAAAAACCACTAGAAGAAAAAAAGCATTACATTAGTAGTTATGTCAAAATTTTTTATAATATTATACTATAAAGTAATGCCAATCCAATAGGCTTTCCTAAGGGAAACAATTAGTTAAAAGATATTTAAAATGAGCTTATTTGTTGAGAAAAATTTCTGTGTCACTATATCTCAGAATTCAGACAAATCACTTTTTTTCCACACTAGGTTACAGTAATCAAATTATGCTTCACTTGATGTGATGATCCAATGTCCTCATACTTTCCTGTGTCTTAATGTCTGCTTAGTATTTTTAATTTTTTTGCAGAAAGGAATTCTAGCTGGTGCACTGCTCTTATTCGTGGTAAAGTTTTGAATTTCATTATTCTCATTTCATTTCCCCTATTCACAGGTGAGAAACACAGGAGACACTAGATGACTATTGGGTAATGAATTGAATGGTTCTATAGAAATTAAAAACATAGAAAATCTATGTGGTTAAATGGCACCTGCAGTTTCTTCTCTGAGCTCTGTGCATAAAGAAAGAATAGAATCTTCCACAGAGAATGAATGTGGCTAAGTTTGGCAGTAAAATACATAACTCTGGATGCAATAATGGCCTATTTGAGTCCTTTTGACTCCAAGTATCTAGAATGCTTTGAGCTTTTACTTAGCAGGATATTTTAGATAAGACCTCTTCTATTATTTCATGTCTCATGCATATACTTTTTCTTCATGTCTCATATACTTAAAGACCTGGAAATCAGTAAGTCCTCAATAAATACTTGTGGAATGAATGAACAAGTAAATGAACGGATCTTATGAAAAGAGACAGTAATAAACAGGGTTTTGGAGCACTGGGGAAGAGCTGTGAATTCACTGACAATTACAGTGAATTCTCATCTTTCAACAAACTGCTTATCTGTTTTGATGTAGTTTTCTCTACTGTAATAAGAAATATGATGATAAATGTGATGAAAATGTAGATCTGGACATTTTTGGTGCATTAATTCTTGGCTGAAATTCAATAAAATTACTTTTAATTATCTGCTTTTTGTTAACTATAAAAGCAAGTTGGTCAATACCCAAAAGTAATACATAACAATAAGTTATTTCTGTCTTTTACATTTTTATAAATTGCTTCTGAGAAACCAACAGAAAAACAAAACAATCTGTGACACAAATGTAATCTGTTAATACAAATGTAAAATATAATATGTTGAATAAAATCTAGCATAAAATATATTAATGCGAAATTTTTACCTTTTAAATGTATAGTGTGACTGTAGTTGGCTGTCAATTAATTTTGCTAATGTTACTTAATTAAGAATGTAGGAGTACCTAAAGAAAGAACTAGTAGTCTTAGTATAATATCACATTAATAATACAACCTCTATAGAAAAGAATGCAAAATGAATTAGTGAGCCTGCCAGTAGATGAATCTGACATGTCTAGACAGTGTAGGGAGAATAAAAGATGTTAAATATAAGATTATATATAACATTATACAAAGTTTCCTTAAGATTATTATTTCAGTATAATGTTATTTCCAATTTAATGCTGTATGTAGCAGCTGCTAAACAGAATGAAACTAATAAGGGAGTTCATGAAATAACAGCTTAATCACTAGAATGGTTTGAAATCACACAGCTGTAAATTCCCATGAGCTACACTTAATACTTCCTCTTTTAGGAACATTGAAAATAACTCTTGTCAAGTGTTCAACCAGTCCACCAAACAAGATAATCTAAATAAACACACTAAAAATCCAGGGAATTTTTGCAGAAACTAATGCCTGTGGCTGATGATTTGTTATGTAAGTGAATATTGAAATGTCTCCAGTCAGTAACTTCAAGTAACAAAAGACATGTTAATATGTCTTTGGTCAATAAATTGTCAAAACATTCTGAATACGAGCTAAGACATAAGTTAAAAACCTGAATCTTTAACAGATTAAAGAGTTATTGCAGGGGAAGTTTCAGTATTTTGTAAACCATATCCATTTTTATTACCTTTTTGGTTTATTAAACTTTCTACAAAGACAGAAATCATCTCTATATTTAACATTAGATAGATGTGAATTGCTTGACATGAGCTACTTTAAGTTTCTAGATGACTAAGTTGATTTTCACTTTCTAATCATAAAAAAAATGTGTGTAAACTGTAGAAATTTGGACAATACAAAAAAGTATGAAAAAATTTAAATTACATGTAATCCTATTAAAAATATCTAGAGATAGTACTGTGAATATGGTCTTTTTGGTCTCTTTCCCTCATGCACATACACATAATATTAGTTTGCAACCAAATTTGTATCATATGATAAATATACATTCATTCATTCGACAGATATTTGTTGAGGAGTGACTATGTGCCATTATAAAAACCTGAGTAATTGGATATTTTAAAACATTATTTTTAATTATTACAGATGATTTTACCCTTGTATCATTATTAGTTAACCACTCACTTATTTTTATTTTGGAGTTGTCTCCAATTCATCCACTTATTTTCAACTGATTAGAACATTCTTAAGTACCACTTCATAGGTGGACACAATATAGATCTATCAAAAACCAGTCAACAAATTTCCAAAAGTATTTATTTGAAAGGAAAAATTCAAGATTTATCCTGCAAATAAAAAAAAAACCTCAAGATCACATTATTTGCATTAATTTATTAATTAGTAAACTAATTAATTAATTCATGAATTGTGATCTCTAGGGACTTCCCTGGTGGTCCAGTGGTTAAAACTTCATGCTCTCAGTGCAGGGATGAAGGAGACATGGGTTAGATCCCTGGTCAGGGAACTAAGATCCCATATGCTGTGTGATTTGGCCGAAGAAAAAAATAATATGATCTCCAAAGTAAAATATCCTGTATGCAAATTCTAGCACTGACATTTTCTAAAAAGTTCAAAGCTTTTCCATGACTTGTTTCCCTTTCTACAAAATAGTAGTGACAAAACTACTTACTTCACAAATGGCTTAAGATTAAATAAGTTAATATACATAAAGTAAGTAGTCGATAGCATTAGCTAGTATTACTTTTTCATTAATATTTGCTTAATGTCTTTTATATGGCAGTGATTTTGCTAGAAGCTATGGTGCACTTGGAGAACAGATAGGTAAGACTGAGAGCTTTATAAGACAGAAAACTAAAACATATTAAAATAAGTAATCTCCCCAAATCATATAATCCCAATCAAAAGTAAGGAGCCTAAAAGAAAATTAGAAGGTACTAAAATATTAGAAAACAGAGGCATCTACATACATACTTAGTCTGGAGCACAGGTGTGCGTGGCTTCCCACAAAGGTGGTTTCACTGAATAATAAAAGTTATTTACTTGAGAGAAGAAGGAAAAGGGATGCAGAAATAGACTTGCTTCAGGCATATTAAGGCCCATACATAGAAAGAAGCTTGCTGCTATTAAAGAACTAAAAGAAACAAAGAAACTAAACAGGGTCATTTGGAAAGGTTGAGACTATGAAACATGAGGCTAAAGATGAAATGAAAAGGAAAAATATGACATTATTCAGGGCCTTTAGAACCTTTCTAGGGGTTTGGGGTCATCTTTCTAAGAGCAATGGCATGTCACTAAAAAGAGGAGTGATGCACTCAGATTTAAGGCAAATAGGAAATAATATCTTATTACTAAAATAATCCAGAAGAGTGATGGTGACTGAAGAAGAGACATTTGATGAGTAGCTAGGGATCAATAGTAAGTACAGAATTACCTTCCCCCTACCACCTATTCCAGTTAAAAACTGCAAGACCTAGTGATTGATTGAATATGGAAGCTAATGAAGACAGACATGGAAAGAATGACACACATGCTTCTGAAATCAGATGAATGATGAAGTCATTTACTAAGAGAAGGAACACTTCATGAAGAGCAGGTTTTGGGGGAAAGATACACATGTAATTTTGGATATTTGGGGGTCAAGGTATTTTTGAGACATATAGTTGGAAGTATTCAATAGATGGATGGATGGATGATTGGATGAATGAGTCTAGAATTAAAAGAAGTGTTTTAGACCAGAGAGAAAATCTGGGGAGCCTTCAGTACATTGAAGGGCTTCCCTGGTGGCTCAGGAGGCAAATCTGCTTGCAGTGCAGG
This sequence comes from Aepyceros melampus, assembly GCA_006408695.1. Classification (NCBI taxonomy): domain Eukaryota; kingdom Metazoa; phylum Chordata; class Mammalia; order Artiodactyla; family Bovidae; genus Aepyceros; species Aepyceros melampus. The sequence continues at coordinate 140,111 of SJXQ01000277.1, forward strand.
AGACCTGGGACGATCCCTGGGTCAGGAAGCTTCCCTGGAGAAGGGAATGGCAATCCACTCAAGTATTCTTGCCTGGAGAATTTCATGGACAGAGAAGCCTGGCAGGCTACAGTCCATGGGGTCACAAAGAGTCAGACACTAACACTTTCACTTTCTTTCAGCATGTTGATTGTAACAGAAGCCATCCTATGGATGAGAGCACTTAGGAAGAAGGAAAAGTAAAAAAGAATAGGGAGGACTTTGTCCAAGCCTTGAGGAATTCCCAACTTTTAGAACCTTGCAGAAAAACATTGGCTGTCATAAGATGAAAATCTTTTTTGGACAGCAAAGGGAAGAAAAGATATCAAGATGGAGGTGTCACTAACCTGTGAAATGCTGCTGAGAGGTTCAGTGAGGATCAAGACATGTCTTTTGGATTTTGTGACATCAAGGTCACTGGTACCTTTAGAAAGAAACTTTCCAGCCCTAGGGGTACTAATGGATTAGGCATTGGCCTCCTAGAAAGCACCTTTCAACAGAGTAGTGAGGATTGGAAATCCAATGAGGTGGACTGAGAAGTGAAAAGTGAGGAAGGAAATAAACATACTAAAAATGTAAAGGGGATAGAGAGAAAAATAGCTAATGAGTCCAGTGGGATCAGGCAACTTTTTAGTGGTTTATTTGTTGCTTTCATTATTAGCTGTTTTGTTTGTTATTGTTTTTCAAATGAAAAAGACAAACATTTAAATGTTACTTGACCCAAGGTGAAAAAAGAAACAATTAAACATACAGGAGAGAGAAGAGATGAATGAAAGGGTCATGTTTTTTGGAAGGCAGATGCATGGAGCATAGAGGTTACAACTGATCTTCTATGGGAGGAGAAAAATACCCTCTATTTTAAGAGGAACAGGCAAGAAAAGAGTATAGGGGAAGTTGTAGACTTGACGGAGGACATTAAACTTTCACCTGATGACTCTGGTTTTGTTTTTTTAACTATTTTTTTTAAGTGTAGTTGATTTGCAATGTTGTGTTAGATTCAAGTGTACAGCAAAAGATTCTGTTATTCATACATATATATACTCATATATATTCTTTTCCATATTCTTTTCCATGATAGGCTACTTCAAGATATGGAATGTAGTTCCCTGTGCTATTCAGTAGATCCTTGTTGCCCTCATTTTCTTTGTTAATTAAAATATGAGGCCATCTGCTGAGTTCAGTTCAGTTCAGTTCAGTCGCGCAGTCGTGTCCGACTCTTTGCGACCCCATGAATCGCAGTACGCCAGGCCTCCCTGTCCATCACCAACTCCCGGAGTTCACTCAGACTCACGTCCATTGAGTCTGTGATGCCATCCAGCCATCTCATCCTCGGTCGTCCCTTTTTCCTCCTGCCCCCAATCCCTCCCAGCATCAGGGTCCTTTCCAATGAGTTAACTCTTCGCATAAGGTGCCCAAAGTACTGGAGCTTCAGTTTTAGCATCATTCCTTCCAAAGAAATCCCAGGGTTGATCTCCTTCAGAATGGACTGGTTGGATCTCCTTGCAGTCCAAGGGACTCTCAAGAGTCTTCTCCAACACCACAGTTCAAAAGCATCAATTCTTCAGCGCTCAGCCTTCTTCACAGTCCAACTCTCACATCCATACATGACCACAGGAAAAACCATAGCCTTGACTAGACGGACCTTAGTCGGCAAAGTAATGTCTCTGCTTTTGAATATACTATCTAGGTTGGTCATCACTTTTCTTCCAAGGAGTAAGCGCCTTTTAATTTCATGGCTGCAGTCACCATCTGCAGTGATTTTGGAGCCCAAAAAAACAAAGTCTGACACTGTTTCTACTGTTTCCCCATCTATTTCCCATGAAGTGATGGGGCCAGATGCCATGATCTTCGTTTTCTGAATGTTAGGATACTGGGTTATAGCTCACGGGGGTCGCAGAGTCAGACACGACTGAGTGACTAACACACAGAGTGCAATGACGCAGTGTGGAGGGCCCAGGTGAATTCGGTGAACATGAATTAATGAATGTCTAACTCATTACTATATGGTTTCTGACATTATAGACAATCCCTATTCCCAGACAACATGGATGACAACACAAAGAGCTTTACCTCCCATGTGCGGTCAGTCGCCTCAGTCTTGTCTGACTCTTTCTGACCCTACTTTCTGACCCTATAGACTGTAGCCCTCCAGGCTTCTCAGTCCATGGGACAGGAATACTGGAGTGGGTTGACATGCCCTTTTCCAGGGGATCTTCCCAACCCAAGGATCGAACTGGATCTCCTTCATTACAAGCAGATTCTTTACTGCCTGGTCCACCAGGGAAGTCCCATATCCCCCATATAACGCTCACTTTAATGAGCGTTCATTGTATTGTTAGAGATCTTATAAGTCTATAGTTCATATTATTCATATATAGAACAAGTAAAATTGATTTGAGGAAAAAAAGGATAATTTTCCTTTTATTTAGGTTGTTGTTTTCCAAGTATAACAAGTTTCCACCAATTTGATCCAATTGAGTTGACTACATTCAAATTAGTAAACTGTCATGGATGAAAGAAGAGCTAATTTACCAGAATTTCATGGTAGGTACTGCTGCCCTAGTTTCCTCTCTTCACCCTTCTATAAACTAACACTGGATTACATATTTACCATACAGAGATCTGCCTTGATAAATGGCTAAGACATCACTGAGCACAGAGCAAATGCCAAATAAATAATTGCTGTTTGATAAAAGTGGTTCTTATCAGCAAAGCCAGTATTTGTACGTTAAAGAATTGCTTCCAAGGGGCTTAAAAACAGTTTGCTCTCCTAAATGAGTTAAACATACTAACGGAACTCATGTTTACACTACCTACTTGCTTAGCAGAGATTAACATTAGTCTTGGTCCAGTCTGAATTCCTTTAGTTTCAAAAATTTGGCATTAGAATTAAGAAAAGTTCACCATTTCAAAAAATATTTTGGTATAAATCACCCTCACACTACAACCCATTTCAAGATACTGAAGGAGGTGTAGTGAGGTGTGGAAGATTATTCACCACATGACATTTTCATTTCAGGTTGACCATACTCCAGTGAGCACATTAGCAAATTGAATAAGGTAACCGAGACCTGCACTATCGTGGCATGGGACTATTGATTGTGTCCTTTTTATCAGCGATCATCTATTCTCCTGCAACAGGATTGGAAATAGTCCTCACTGGTATTGTTGTAAATGCCTCATTAATCAAAATGGATTTATTGAGCATCCATAGCGAGCAAATTCTATACTAAGTGATTCAAAATAACAGGTTGCCTAGTAACCAGAAAAATGGAAAAATTTCCCAGTAAAGGTTAAAATTAAATGAAAGGCAGATAAGAAAACATTGTGACTTTGATGGCATGTGACTATTTCACAAGGGATTTTCCTGCCATTATAGCCATTTTCTTTTAAGGATAATATTCATTCATTCATTCACTCATTTAATGATTCATTCATTTATGTAACTGAGTCACCACTACAATTATGTCAGGTCCTTTGCTCTATGCCTTAAGGAAAATAAACAGATTCAATACTGACTGAATAAACATGAGTCTTAGCAAATTTGTCAAGCAAGGACTGGACTTCTGTTAATCTTTATTTAATGAGCCTAGTACCAGAGCAATATTATTCTTTATTCCATATAAACCTGTAGTCACTGAGGCATGAGTAAAATGCTTCTTGCAGAGAGTATCCTTCTTTTCTGGTTGAATTATATAATTTTGTTTAATGTAAGTTTATTTCATACTTAAACCAGTTGGTACGATAAAAAACATTTTTCCTATGGTCAGATGAGACCTGTTTTGTACTCGATCATCTAGTTAACAAATTTGTTAACAAGTGACCACAGAAAGGAAACTGACATCCATACTTAACTGATTTTCTGAGAAAATACATCTTCCATACCAGTGAATGACATTGCCAGTTACAACCCAGACACTCAAGCTTTATAGCCTCTGAGTTAAGCACAGCCAGGCACACGACTTGTCCTCATAGGCCTCAGCATCCTAATTCACCCCTCCCATCTAGGTCTTGAGTTTGTGTCCTCATTTACAGTCCCTGTATTTGTTTACTTGGGCTGCTACTAACAATGTATTAAAACAACAGAAATATGTTTTCTCACAATTCTAGAGGCTGGAAGTCCAAAATCAAGGCATTGGCAGGACTGGTTCCCGCTGAGGAGATCTGTTCCAGGCCTCTTTCCTTGGCTTCTAGATGACCATCTTCTCCCTGTGTCTCTTCACATTATCTTTCTTCTTTCCATATCTCTATGTCCTCCCTTTTATTAATAAGTCATGTTGGATTAGTGCCCACCTAAAGACTTCATTTTAACTTTATTATCTGTATAAAGACTCTGTCTCAACTTCTCCAAATAAGGTCACATTCTGAATACTAGGAGTACTAAGGGTTCCAATACACCCTTGGGAGGGGTGAAAGAAAGGGGCACAAATCAACTAATAACAGTCCCTCTAAAGACCTGATCATCCTTCCACTCTCTCTCTTCTCTCTCTTGTCCTCTCTCTTTCTTTCTCTCCAAGAAAAGCTTCAGAATGCATTTCCTGTGTATACAGAAATCCTAATTTTGTCTGTAAAACTGAGCCAAGTTATCCAGCATAGTTAACCAAAAACTGTAGAATACATTCCCTAAGATATAGCTCCTCAGTTCTCTTGCCTACTATTTTCCAAATGGCAGAATCCCAAGGGGATGAGGTATGAGCTTCACTCCTACATACCCCTCAACTTTCTTCCCCCTTCCCCCTCTTCATTAACATTGCCTTTGTCGTGGCCATAATTATTTTATGCTGAGACTTTGTGTTGACCTCCTAATTAATCCTGCTGCTTCTAGTCACATATCTGCACAATCAATCTCCCCATATCGCTTCCAGAGAAATCATTCTGAAACACAAAAACTCATCGTGCCTTGTCCCTCCTTAAAGTCTGTAAGTGGTTTGACTGCTGCCAAGTGAAATTCAAACTTCAGCATGTCACTTCTTGTTTTTTATGTATTTTCCTCTAGTCTAATTCTATGTTCTAACCAGGCTAAATTAGGCATAGTGTGAACGCAGTATGTTCTTCCACACATCTGGATCTTGGTACACACTATTCCATGACCTAGACAGCCAATATTTCCCATTTATTCATCTAACTCTTCCTTCTTTGAGGCTCAAATAAGACACCAGATCCTCCAGGAAGCCTTCACTCACTCCCTCCTGTTCTACTCTCCTGGAGCACCTCATGCTCACTTCTATCATTGAACTTATTACTCTTAATTTTGATACCCTCTAAGTTCCTACCTATCAGGACTTGTACCTTTCACTCTACTTCTGCAACATGCAGCATAAGACCTAGAACATCAGAGGCACTCAATGGATGTTTATTGAGTAAGGAACTGTAGGGTACAGTTTAATATGAAGGCCTCTAAGACTCATGTGTGTCAACAAGTGTTACCTTCAGTTAATAAAGGACTTAGTAACAAAGGGAAAACATTGGTAACACCAAGAGAGTCCAGTAACTTCCCCCAAGTTCATGAACAAAGTTCATCCTGAGAAGAAAAAGAGAAGCTAGGTACAGCAGAATGAGAGACTTGGAAGCAATTAGATCCAGGCAAAACCTAAGGTATATCTTAATGGAATCAACAGATGAAAGACTTGAACTGTCTCCTCATCCAGCCAGATTACAGTTATGTTGGCACTCTCTTCTACCTGCTGTAGTGTTTATGCAGGGGAATTTTGTGGGGTTCACTTGTTAAGGTTCCACCTAGAACTGGAACAGAAATTGCTCTGGCTCTAATATTCATCCATTATATATATATTTAAAAATCTTCCATTTTAAACTCTGTACTCTCACCCCTAGAATTCACAATTACAGCCCAAAGTGCGAGGACCATCAGTCATTATAAATTAATGGGTCAGTTGAGCAAACTGGGGTGTTGGAGAAGACTCTTGAGAGTCCCTTGGACTGCCTAGAAATCCAACCAGTCCATTCTGAAGGAGATCAACCCTGGGATTTCTTTGGAAGGAATGATGCTAAAGCTGAAACTCCAGTACTTTGGCCACCTCATGCGAAGAGTTGACTCATTGGAAAAGACCTTGATGCTGGGAGGGATTGGAGGCAGGAGGAGAAGGGGACGACCAAGGATTAGATGCTGGATGGCATCACTGACTCAGTGGACGTGAGTCTGAGTGAACTCCGGGAGTTGGTGATGGACAGGGAGGCCTGGCGTGCTGCGATTCATGGGGTCGCAAAGAGTCGGACATGACTGAGCAACTGAACTGACTGACTGACTGAGCAAACTGGTTTCTTTCATACTGATGATTGAATGCAATTGGGAAAAATTATATACCTAAGCAAATGAACTCTTATCCCACTTAAGAAACAACAAACAACTCAGGATTGTTGAAGTTTATATTTTCCAAAAGTATCTGTAAGAATATCTTCTCACGATGTGACTTCAGTAACACTTTTCCATAAAGGGGAGGGTTATAAGAAGTAACACAGCTTCTTACACAGTATACCGTGTAAGATCTATACCATGGTAAAATGCTGTAGTGCTGCATAGAAACTTCAAGCCAACAATGACCCTCTAAGGATTTAAAGGAAGCCTCATACATCCTCCCTGTTCAATAATACGGTTTCTAAGAACCTCAAGGACATTGTTTCGTGAAACTCTCTTGAGCACAAGCAAGAGAAAACCTTATCTGGACTATTAGATTTTGCTTAATGGAATGGAGTACAAATTGAAACACACAAAGTCCATGAAGTGTTAAAGGAAAATATTTCAATTTGAACTAGAAGGAAAAAGATAATATAAAACAAAATTTGGCCCCTAATTTTTTTATAGACAGTAAGCAAGTGAGAAAGATACCCAGATTTAAACATGGGTTACTTTTGATGGAAAAGGAAGAATGACTCAGAAGGTAGAACCAAGAGACACAGAAAACAATTACTACTTCATTGTACTAGGCTTAATCAAGGAACTGTGCTTGATTATATTCAGAATAGCCACAAACTAGAGATGTCTGTGTGACCTATTTTCCCTGTGTTTGAATGGGAGTGTCAATTGTGGTTTTCCTATACCTTTCCCACTCTTAAATGTTGGGTGTGTAGGACAGGAGATTGGTAATTTGTCTCTTTAGTTCATAGGTCATCACTGCCAAGAGCAAAGGTATTAAGGACCTATACTGTAAGAAGTGCACCAGGAAGACTCATACATACCTAAACCTAGACTAGGAGTTCATGCAGTAAAGGGCTGATATCTGCGCATCCAGGAAAAGGATATAAATCATAGTGACTAGAGGGAAGACTGTGGCAGATTTTATTTTCTAAAAAGGACAGCAAAAGTATCTTCCATCCTATATTCTCTTATTACAGAGTGACTTTGACACTCCTTCTATCAAGAAGTAGGATTCATATTCTCTCCTCTTGATTCTGATAGACTTGGGACTATCAGTTCAGTTCAGTCACTAAGTCGAGTCTGACTCTTTGCCACCCCATGAACTGCAACACGCCAGGCTTCCAGGTCTATCACCAACTCCTGGAGCTTACTCAAACTCATGTCCATCGAGTCAGTGATGTCATCCAACCATCTGCTGACCCATTCTCCTCCCACCTTCAATCTTTCCCAGCATCAGGGGTCTTTTCAAGTGAGTCAGTTCTTCACATCAGGTAGCCAAAGTATTGGAGTTTCAGCTTCAGCATCAGTCCTTCCAATGAATATTCAGGACTGATTTCTTTAGGTTTGACTGGTTTGATCTCCTTGCAGTCCAAGGGACTCTCAAGAGTCTTCTCCATCACCACAGTTCAAAAGCATCAATTTGTCAGCACTCAACTTTCTTTATAGTCCAGCTCTCACATCCATACTTGACTACTAGAAAAACTATAGCTTTGACTAGATGGACCTTTTTTGGCAAAGTAATGTCTCTGGTTTTTTTTTTTTTTTTTCAATTCCAAGTCTCATTATTTCTTTATTTGCATTAGGTATCACAAAGTCATTCATGAGAAACACATTTTTAAAAGCATCATTACTATAAAATTTGTTAAACTGACTGCAAACATTTTACCAGCAATATATCCTGGAGGGTTTTTATTTTTTCCTTTCTTTCTTTCTTCTTTTTTTTAAATTAATTTTTATTTTTTCGTTTGTTTTGCTTTACAATACTGTATTCGTTTTGCTATACATTGACATGAATCAGCCACGAGTGTACATGAACTCCCAATCCCGACCCCCACCTCCCCCCTCCCA
>SJXQ01000277.1:149297-162477 GCA_006408695.1 Aepyceros melampus
AAAATAGAAAGCCCAGAGATAAATCCACACACCTATGGACAGCTTATCTTCGACAAAGGAGGCAAGAATATACAGTGGATTAAAGACAATCTTTTTAACAAGTGGTGCTGGGAAAACTGGTCAACCACTTGTAAAAGAATGAAATTAGATCACTTTCTAACACCATACACAAAAATAAACTCAAAATGGATTAAAGATCTAAACGTAAGACAAGAAACTATAAAACTCTTAGAGGAGAACATAGGCAAAACACTCTCTGACATAAATCACAGCAGGATCCTCTATGATCCACCTCCCAGAATACTGGAAATAAAAGCAAAAATAAACAAATGGGATCTAATTAAAATTAAAAGCTTCTGCACAACAAAGGAAACTATAAACAAGGTGAAAAGACAGCCTTCTGAACGGGAGAAAATAATAACAAATGAAGCAACTGACAAAGAACTAATCTCAAAAATATACAAGCAGCTTATGCAGCTCAAATCCAGAAAAATAAATGACCCAATCAAAAAATGGGCCAAAGAACTAAATAGACACTCCTCCAAAGAAGACATACGAATGTCTCTGGTTTTTAATACACTTTCTAGGTTGGTCATAGCTTTTCCTCCAAGGAGCGAGCGTCTTAATTTCATGGCTGCAGTCACCATCTGATGTGATTTTGGAGCCCAAAAAGATAAAAATCTCTCACTGTTTTCAGTGTTTTCCCATCTATTTGCCATGAAGTGACAGGACTTGGGACTATAGTATAAGTGACAATGGGAACTTCTAAGCCTAAGTAATAAAAATGATACAACTTCCATGTGGTTCTTTTGGAATGCCCACTCTCAGAATCCAGTCAGTTTGTCAAAGGAAAACCCAAGAACTCCATGAAGAATAAACAAGAACAACAGCCCATAGCATTAGCCCAGTTCTCAGCCAATGCCAACTTGCCAGCCATGTAAGTGACCCATTTTGAAAGCGAGTCCTCTTTCTCTCAGTTGTGCAGCCCCAGCTCATATCACAGAGAAGGCAATGGCACCCCACTCCAGTACTCTTGCCTGGAAAATCCCATGGGCGGAGGAGCCTGGTAGGCTGCAGTCCATGGGGTCGCTAAGAGTTGGACACGACTGAGCGACTTCACTTTCACTTCTCACTTTCATGCATTGGAGAAGAAAATGGCAACCCACTCCAGTGTTCTTGCCTGGAGAATCCCAGGGACGGGGGAGCCTGGTGGGCTACCATCTATGGGGTCGCACAGAGTCAGACATGACTGAAGTGACTTAGCAGCAATAGCAGCAGCAGCAGCAGCTCATATCTGGCAGAGACAAGCTGTCCTGTCAAATGAACTCTGCAAAACTTGCAGATTTTGAGCAAAATAAATGACTGATATTCCACTAGCTCAGTAGGCTTTTGGTGGCTTATTAAATAGCATTAGATAACTGACACGGACACCATTTCCTTTATGAAATCTTCCTCAAGCACCTAGGTGGTGTTGTGTTCCTCTTTTGGGCTCTCAAAGCACTTTTAGTGTAGTATTATCTTAGCACTTATCATACTCTGTTGAAATTAACTACTCACTTGTTGCTTCCTTGTAAATATAGGGCAAGCCTGTGCCTTTTTGGAAAATTAGCTCTTTGAATATACTGCTTTGCCACATTCTCTTTCCTCCCCTTTGGTCAGACAAGTCAGAATTTCTTGGTGTATCTTCTAAGTGTCTTAGCTTCTCTTTCACATATATATTTTCTTATCATTTTGTACCTCTATTTAAAATTCTGAAAAATCCTTCTGACTTAATTTCCAGCTCACTAAATTTCTCCTCAACCGAATTTAATCTGCTGCTCCACTCGTCCACTGAGGTTTAAATTTGGGGTTGTTTTTCTTTGTGTGTGTATGTTTTTAATTTATAAAAGTTTTGTTTTTTCCCCTCAAATATGCTAGGTCATTTTTTTATGGTTTCTATTCCTCAAAACACTTTCAACCTTATGTTTTATGTATAATAACATGGACATTTTATAGTTTGTATCTAATAATTACAATATCTGAAGTCTTTTCATGTGTGTATTTGTTCTTTCTTATTTCTGTTGATTTCTGATTGAGGGTCTTTTTCTTCTAAGCTTAATGATTGCAAACTGATCATTTTAATTGGAAAAGTATTTATAGGAATTACTTAGGGCCTACAGAGATAATTCAGCCATCCAGTAGTCATGTATGGATGTGAGAGTTGAACCATAAAGAAAGCTAAGCACCGAAGAATTGATGCTTTTGAACTGTGGTGATAGAGAAGACTCTTGAGAGTCCCTCGGACTGCAAGGAGATCAAACTAGTCAAACCTAAAGGAAATCAGTCCTGAATACTCACTGGAAGGACTGATGCTGAAGCTGAAACTCTAATACTTTGGCCACCTGATGTGAAGAACTGACTCATTTGAAAAGACCTCTGATGTTGGGAAAGATTGAAGGTAGGAGGAGAAGGAGACAGCAGAGGATGAGATGGTTGGATGGCATCACCAACACAGTGGGCATGAGTTTGAGTAAGCTCTAGGAATTGGTGATGGACAGGGAAGCCTGGCATGCTGCCGTCCATGGGGTCAAAAAGAGTCTGAGAAACTGAGAGAGATAATTTACACAAATGAACTGAGAGAGATAATTTACATTCCTCTCTAGATGGTTTACTTTTGTTTCTGCTTGATGACTGAGGTTATTATGTTAAATTAAATTCATGGACTGATATTTTGCAGGCTGATATGTTTTGGGTGAAAATCTGTGTAAGGACCAACTCATGATTATAACACCTCAGGAATTTTTCTCCTTGTTCTGCTCATAACAAATCATCTTAGCAGATTTTGCAGTCTCCTTAGAATGAATGTTATGAGACAGAATTATTTCTGATTACTGTGAGGGTATAGCCCTTGTAGCTCTAGGTCTATGGAGGAAGGATTTCCTATTAGAGTTCACATGCTGAGCATACACAGAGATTTGCTTTCTGTCATGATGATGTGATGACTAATCTAGAGCCAGACATCTTGGAATGTGAAGTCAAGTGGGCCTTAGAAAGCATCACTACAAACAAAGCTAGTGGAGGTGATGGAATTCCAGTTGAGCTGTTTCAAATCCTGAAAGATGATACTGTGAAAGTGCTGCACTCAATATGCCAGCAAATCTGGAAAACTCAGCAGTGGCCACAGGACTGGAAAAGGTCAGTTTTCATTCCAATTCCAAAGAAAGGCAATGCCAAAGAATGCTCAACTACCGCACAATTGCACTCATCTCACATGCTAGTAAAGTAATGCTCAAAATTCTCCAAGCCAGGCTTTCAGCAATACGTGAACCGTGAACTCCCTGATGTTCAAGCTGGTTTTAGAAAAGGCAGAGGAACCAGAGATCAAATTGCCAACATCCACTGGATCATGGAAAAAGTAAGAGAGTTCCAGAAAAACATCTATTTCTGCTTTATTGACTATGCCAAAGCCTTTGACTGTGTGGATCACAATCAACTGTGGAAAATTCTGAAAGAGATGGGAATACCAGACCACCTAACCTGCCTCTTGAGAAATCTGTATGCAGGTCAGGAAGCAACAGTTAGAACTGGACATGGAACAACAGACTGGTTCCAAATAGGAAAAGGAGTATGTCAAGGCTGTATATTGTCACCCTGCTTATTTAACTTATATGCAGAGTACATCATGAGAAACGCTGGACTGGAAGAAACACAAGCTGGAATCAAGATTGCTGGGAGAAATATTAATAACCTCAGATATGCAGATGACACCACCCTTATGGCAGAAAGTGAGGAGGAGCTAAAAAGCCTCTTGTTGAAAGTGAAAGAGGAGAGTGAAAAAGTTGGCTTAAAGCTCAACATTCAGAAAACGAAGATCATGGCATCTGGCCCCATCACTTCATGGGAAATAGATGGGGAAACAGTAGAAACAGTGTCAGACTTTGTTTTTTTGGGCTCCAAAATCACTGCAGATGGTGACTGCAGCCATGAAATTAAAAGGCGCTTACTCCTTGGAAGAAAAGTTATGACCAACCTAGATAGTATATTCAAAAGCAGAGACATTACTTTGCCGACTAAGGTCCGTCTAGTCAAGGCTATGGTTTTTCCTGTGGTCATGTATGGATGTGAGAGTTGGACTGTGAAGAAGGCTGAGCGCCGAAGAATTGATGCTTTTGAACTGTGGTGTTGGAGAAGACTCTTGAGAGTCCCTTGGACTGCAAGGAGATCCAACCAGTCCATTCTGAAGGAGATCAACCCTGGGATTTCTTTGGAAGGAATGATGCTAAAGCTGAATCTCCAGTACTTCGGCCACCTCATGCGAAGAGTTGACTCATTGGAAAAAGACTCTGATGCTGGGAGGGATTGCGGGCAAGAGGAGAAGGGGATGACAGAGGATGAGGTGGCTGGATTGCATCACGGACTCGATGGACGTGAGTCTGAGTGATCTCTGGGAGATGGTGATGGACAGGGAGGCCTGGCCTGCTGCGATTCATGGGGTCGCAAAAAGTCGGACATGACTGTGCGACTGAACTGAACTGACACAAACCTATAGAGGACTTGAGGACCGAAGTTTAACAGCCGGTTCAGCAAATTCCCTCAGGACAAAAGTAACTTTAATGCTCCATTGGCTTCCCACCTTCACCAGTGTATTGGCCTGATTATCTCTCACTAGTATATCGGAGAAGGCAATGGCAACCCACTCCAGCACTCTTGCCTGGAAAATCCCATCAACGGAGGAGCCTGGTAGGCTACAGTCCATGGGATCGCGAAGAGTCAAACACGCCTGAGCGACTTGACTTTCACGCGTTGGTGAAGGAAATGGCAACCCACTCCAGTGTTCTTGCCTGGAGAATCCCAGGGAGGGGGGAGCCTGGTGGGCTGCCCTCTATGGTGTTGCACAGAGTCGGACACGACTGAAGCGACTTAGCAGCAGTATACTGATAAAAAGATGTTCCTTATTTAAATGTTATTTACTTTACATAATTTTCCTGTCGCCTTTTTGATGCTTTTAAGTCTTCCTTTTCTGTATTTTTATCTAGCTTGCTGTTTTTTGTTTTTAAATTGGTCTGAGCCTAATTAGTTTTAAAACCTGGGTCCATTTCTTTTTCATCCCTGTATCCTCCTCAGCATGCAGCAAAGTGCCTGGCAAGTGAAGGAAGTAGATTAGTTTTCTAATATTTAGTGAATAAATAATGTTTTCATTCCTGCTTCCTCCACCCCTAACTTAACACTCTACCTCTATTCCCTAATTAAAGCTCTTTTAAATTTTCATATGTGTGTATATATATATATATGAAATTCACATGGGGGTGTGTATATAAATATATATATATATATTTCTACATTAACTGAACTTTACTCTGATTTCCCCACTATTTTCCCCATGATCTCTCCTACAGAAGATTTTTCATTCTTTTCGAGTTTCATTCTTATCATCTCAGCCTTGTCTTCACTCTCCATGATTGCTTCTGAATCACCCACTATTCTACCTTCATTTAATCTGCTCATCTGAAGATTATGCTACTCTATTATAACATACTTTTCCTGACTTTATTGTTACCATATGTGGATTTCCAGGCATAATTCCACGTTTCTTGAGGATTTCACTACTTGGTTCACACTTTCTATTCCATTTTAGCTCTTAATATAATGCAGCAGTGTAATTAACATAGCATTTAAGAGTATAAGGGGACAACCCATGTTCAAGTCCCAGAATCATCCATTGTTAACATGTAACCTTGGGAGGTTACCTAATATTTCCCTGCCTCACGTTCCTCTTCTATAAAATGGGAATCGCGGTATTATTAACTTGTAGCATTTTAAGAATTACAGGAAATAATGTACATAAAGCACTTATAATAGTATCTAGTACCAGTAAATGCTCAATAAACCTTAATTATTTTCATGATTATGCTCTGACCTCATGCAAAAGTCTTCCATTCACATGCTTATGATTCATACAACACCCTGGGCTTCCCAGGTGGCTCAGTAGTAAAGAATCTGCCTGCCAATTCAGCAGATGCAAGAGATGCAGGTTCGATCCCTGGGTCAGGAAGATCCCCTGGAGAAGGAAATGGCAACCCTCTCCAGTACTCTTGACTGGGAAACTCCGTGGACAGAGGAGCCTGGTGGATTACAGTTCACAAGGTTGTAAAGAGTCAGACATGACTGAGCACGCACGCAGGCATGCATGGCCTCTGTACTTCTCCAAAACCTACTTGTTCACTTCTATAAAATTCTACAGCCAGTCACTTAAAATAGTATTTCTGAATTTTACTTTAACCCTTCTCAACATTTAACTCTTCTTTTCAGTCAATAACCCTTACATTACTCAGAAACTGAGCCCATCTGGACATATATATTTCAGGCTTTCTCTGTATTCATAATGCTTTATTTTTTCTTCTCTCTAAGAGAAGCAATGGTTGTGCTTTCTTAGACTATCTCAGTCTTAATTTATACCCATCAGTTTTCTCTTTTTACTCTTTCTCTTCAATCTCTTGTTCTCCATCAGCAAACTCCTCCAACTTCTAAACTTGAACAAGTCTTACTTATCCTAAAATAAACTAGCCATTTCTCCCTCATACTACTTTCTTCTCCTGTGAGCATTTTAGCTTTTTTTCTAATCCTATTCAAAGGGTAATTTGTATTCTCCACTCCCTTTTCCTTCTGCATTTCTGAGTATCTCACTGTTAGCTTTTAAAAATCTAGTTTTATCACATCATTTCTTAAACTTACTTTTCAAAGACAGGTAGAAATTGGATTGTCAAACAAACAAATAAACAAAGCCTCTCCTCAGAAATTCTACAATTTCTTTGCAACCTTGAATATGCTGACCACCCACTTGAAGCTCTCCTCTCCCATTAGCTTTCATGTAACTACTTTGCATTCTTCACTCACAGGCAGTGGCAAAGGAATAGAAAGCAAGCATGATGACAAACAAAAACTCATGTTCAAGCAAAGGCCCCTCAAAGTATTGATATTAAATAAGACACTTTAATTTCCTCATCAGTAAAATGGGCATATTTGTTCATCTTGTTTACCAGTTTATAATGCTAATAAATAAAGTAATGGATCTGAAAATACCATAAAATAAATAAAATATATAAAGTAGTTGAGTATGCTTTGATAACCTGGAAGCAGACAGGATGCAAGAAACTACACTTAAAGATTCTTGCTACCAAATTTGCTACGAGACTCTGAAGGACCCAAAGCTTTGTATCTGACCTAGAATGTTTTTCATTATTAAAAGTTTTCAGAGTGTCTTCACTGTGGCAGTACCACCTCCATGAGAGCTCTTGCCAAGAAATTAAGAGCATTCACATCAAAAATGTTCCACTTACCTGGACTCACTTCAAGATGCAAAAAAAAAAAAAAAAAAAATCCTTATGTCTATATTGGGGCCCTTTCATTTTTAAAAATATTGTGGGATATCAAAATACTAATGATACATCTTCAAATATACAAGCATGTAAACTGAATTGGTCCATGTTAGTAAGAAATATTACCAGTTCTTGGAGAAGGGGCCCTTGCAATTTCTAAGGAGCAAGGCTTCTTTGTAACTGCTGTGTCCATGAGATCACATAGAAAATTCTCATTTTCTGAAGGAAATGTATCCAGAGAGGCAGATGGTACAATTTCCATAGTGTAATTCCTCTTCTTTGGATAGGACTCCTGAAAGGAAGGAGAAAAAATAAAAATAGCTTTGTGATAAAGACACAGCCTGTTTAATTTATAAAAACTAGAAAAGATAATAAGTTTCGTCAGTTCTTCTAAAAGTGATTGAGAGGTGATGATTCATCTGTTTGAATAAGTTATGCAATTGTGTAACCCCAATATTACCAGTGATCTTCTTAGAAAGGTCCTTGTAATTTGGTTCCCCTGAAGTTGTCACTAAAGTTCTTGATTTCAAGTCATGGTCTCTTTTTTATAAAATATGTTTGTTTTCTACTTGTGGCATAAATAGTTGTTTAATCAACAGTCATTCCCAAGACTTTTCTCCTTTGCCTGCTTCCTAAAGATAGCCATATGGCTCCATTTTTGACCAGTTAGATACAAAGGGAAATTTGCTGGGAGGCTTCTTGAAAAATATTCTTTCCCCAGAGAAAAAAAAGATATGCATCTAAGAGGCTTTTCCAGAGCAGGATTTTTTAAAAGCCTGGGACCTTGAAAATAGTTTCAGGACCAGTTTCTCCAGGCTTCTTAAGCAATTATTAAAGTTTCTTATTGTTTGAGTCATTGCTAATTGGTTTTCAGTCATTTAGAAGTGAATGTGTTCCCACCCAACATACTTCCTTTGTGAATACTGTTAATATACTCTTAGGTTACTCTTTGTGGCTTAGGATAAAATTAAGGTCTTTTCTATATTGCTGATTCTTCAACATATTCTAAAAATTGGACTTCATTTCATTTTACAATGTCTTTATATCTTATGCAAGGCATTGTGTATTTGTGAGAGAGAGAGAGTGTGTGTGTTTGTCACTCAGTTGTTCTCCACCTTTGAGATCCCATGGACTGTAGCCCACCAGGCTCCTCTGTCCATGGAATTCTCCAGGCAAGAATACTGGAATGGGTAGCTATTCCCTTCTCCAAGGGATCTTCCTGACTCGGGATCAAACCTGGGTCTACTGCATTGCTAGGAGATTTTTTACCATTTGACCCACCAGGGAAACCCATACATGGCATTAATGGTCAGCAAATATTTATTGAGCATCTATCATATACATTTAGAATTATGCTGGGTCTACTGCATTGCTAGGAGATTTTTTACCATTTGACCCACCAGGGAAACCCATACATGGCATTAATGGTCAGCAAATATTTATTGAGCATCTATCATATACATTTAGAATTATGCTAATTGCTGGAAATGTTTAAAAAATGAATGAGACGTAATCCTTGCAATCAGAAAGTTTGTAGTTTATCAGAAAAGAAAAACAGATTATCTGCATGATAAATTTGACAATTAATTGGATTTACTTTTGATATATATTACCTTTATAAACCATACTTCATTATCAAAAGAAAGAAACAAATGAAAAAATAAACTCATTTTCAAAAAAAAAAAAAAAAAACAAAGAAATGTTAACTGGTATGCATCTTTTGTCCACGCAGGCTGGTTCATTTTAATATTTGGCTGGGTTGAACATTGGAATGCTATTACTAATTTTGTGACATAAATGAGTCATCTATCTTCTGTGTTGGTCAGCTTTATGTGTCAACTTGGCTGGGTTATAATTCCCAGTAATTTAATCAAATACTAGTCGAGGAGTTGCTGTGAAGGTATTTTGTAAATATGATTGACATTCATAATCAGTTGACTATGAATGAAGGAGTTTATCCTAAATAATCTGGCTGGGCCTGAGTCAATCAGTTAAATGGCCTTAAAGGCAGAATTGAGATTTCCTGGAAGAAGAAATTCAACCAGTAGGCCATATCCTGAGTTCATGCCAAAGAGTCCAAGACTGTTTTTTCTGATGGCCTACATTGTTTTCATTTCCAAGGCTGCTATAACAAGTCATTGTGAATTCACTGGCTTAAATGACAGACATTTATCTATATCTGTTTATCTATCAATCATCTTCCCCTACTGGTTTTGTTTCTCTCACTTAACAATGACTGACATGTTCTCCTTAGATCTTGTTTCCTCATCTATAAAACCATGGGATGGGTGGAAAGGAAAAGGTAATCCTCAAGGATCATATTAAATAAATAATTTTTAAATGTCTTGTTATTAAAGAGATCACAGATTTCCCAATTATTTAACCCTTGCTTTCTATAGTAAGCACAGAGTGGAAGATGTTAGTAATAAGGATGTTGATTCAATTTCCTTCAATAATTAATACAGTAGAGAATCCCTCAGTACATGACACTACAGCATTGGTCACAATATAATTTCTAGAGTTTACAGAATGTGAGTTTCTTCTTTATTTTGTATGCCTTTCTATCAAACCCATGCAGAGAAAGTATAATTAGAGACTAAGCTTTCCTTGCCACTTCAGTCAAATATTGGCATTCTCTATAGGGAGAAAGATTTAGCAAAGATCAGAACCTATTTAGAAAATTCTCTTTGTCAACACTTTCATAAGAAAATAACACATTAGTCAAATTTCTCTCCCTCTTGGTGTGACTAAATATTCCTGATAGATTCCAGTCTTTTTTTTTATTAAAACGATGTTGCAGAAGTAAGCATATGTCTTGCTGTCTAATAAAGACATCTAACAATAAACTATTTGTGCTAAAATGGAAAGCACTCATAATAATCAATTTTTGATGCAAAAAAAGAATAATTTTGCAATTTAGTGAACAAATATGACTTTCAATTGTTTAAAAATATAATGGAAGAAAACTTGACCCTAGGGGGCCAAACCAGAGATTCCTGCTAGTCAAGTATAATACTGAAGTTCCATGCATATGGTCAGATCAATAACTTGCAAGGAACTAACTGTTCCTTTCCAGTTAATGTGTTTCCTTCCCCTCACACATATGCAAAATGAATATTTCCAGATGCTGATTAAATTGTTCCTTGGTTGAACCATGCCTCCTTAAGAATATAAAAATTTTTAATGTGAAGTCTATAGAGCAATGGTGGGCTACTCAGAGCAGTGATAAAGAATCTGCCTGCCAATGCAGGAGACAAAGGAAATGTGGGTTCTATCCCTGGGTCAGGAAGAGCCTCTGGAGAATGAGTTGGCAACCCACCCAAGTATTCTTGCCTGGGAAATTCTATGGACAGAAGTGCCAAGAGGGCTATAGTTATGAGGTTGGAAAAAGTCAGACATGACTGCGCACAAGAACACAAGTAAAAACAATTATAGTGCATGGCAAGATCACATCTTTTGTTATTCTAAATAGATGTCATTTATATTTATATATTATGTATATGTGTGTGTGTGTGTGTGTGTGTTATCTTTTAGAGTAAAGATTATTTATAATTTTAACCTTAATTGAGAGTGAAGAATATATAATAATTCTTAGTCAAAAGAAATGTGGAAAACTACATTTATAGTGTATCTCATTTTGGTCAGTCCCATAGTCATGTCCGACTCTTTGTGACTCACATGGAATGCAGCACACCAGGCTTCCCTGTCCATCATCAATTCCCGGAGTTCACTCAGACTCATGCCCATCGAGTCAGTGATGCTATCCAGCCATCTCATCCTCTGTCGTCCCCTTCTCCTCTTGCCCCCAATCCCTCCCAGCAGCAGAGTCTTTTCCAATGAGTCAACTACAGCTTCAACTAAACAAAACTTTGTCAGCAAAGTAACATTTCTGCTTTTGAATATGCTGTCTAGGGTTGTCATAGCTTTTCTTCTAAGGAGCAAGCATCTTTCAGTTTCATGGCTGCAGTTACCATCCACAGTGATTTTGGAACCCAAGGTGAGGGGAAAAAAAGTCTCTCAGTTTCCACTGTTTCCCTGTCTATTTGCCATGAAGTGATGAGACTGGATGCCATGATCTTAGCTTGTTGATCGTTGAGGTTTAAGCCAGCTTTTTCATCTCCTCTTTCACTTTCATCGAGAGACTGTCTAGTTCCTCTTCACTTTCTACCATAAGGGTGGTATCATCTTCATATCTGAGGTTATTGATATTTCTTCCAGCAATCTTGATTTCAGTTTGTGTTTCATCCAGCTTGACATTTCCCATGATGTACTCTGCATATTAATTTAATAAGTAAGGTGATAATATATAGTCTTGACATACTCCTTTCCCAATTTTGAACAAGTCTGTTGCTTTATATCCAGTTCTAACTGTTCCTTTTTGACCTGCATACAAATTTTCTCAGGAAGAACAGTCTGGTATTCACATCTTTTTAAGAATTTCCCACAGTTTGTTGTGATTCAACAGTCAAAGGCTTTAGTATAGTCATGAAGCAGAAGAAGGTGTTTTTCTGGAATTCCCTTTCTTTTTCTATGAATCAGCAGATGTTGGCAATTTGATCTCTGGTTCCTCTGCCTTTTCTAAATCCGGCTTGTACAACTGGAAATTTTCATTTCACATACTGTTGAAGCCTGACTTTAAGGGTTTTCAGCATTGCCTTACTAGCCTGTGAAATGAGCACAATTGTATGATAATTTGAACATTCTTTGGCATTGCCTTTCTTTGGAATTGGAATGAAAACTGACCTTTTCCAGTCCTGTGGCCACTGCTGAGTTTTCCAAGTTTGCTGGCATATTGAGTGCAGCACTTTAACAATATTATCTTTTAGGATTTGAATTAGCTCAGCTGGAATTCTATCACTTCTACTAGCTCTGTTTGTAGTAATGCTTCCTAAGGCCCACTTGATTTCACACTCCAAGATATCTGACTCTAGGTGAGTTATCATGCCATCATGGTTATCTGAGTCATTGAGAGCTTTTTTTGTACAGTTGTTCTGTATATTCCTGTCACCTCTTCTTAATCTCTTCTACTTCTTTCAGGTCCATACCATTTCTGTCCTTTATTGTATGCATCTTGGCATGAAATGTTCCCTTGGTATCTTTAATTTTCTTGAAGATATCTGTAGTCTCCCTTTCTATTGTTTTCCTCTATTTCTTTACATTGATCACTAATAAAGGCATTCTTATCTCTCCTTGCTGTTCTCTGGAACTCTGCATTCAGTTGGATATATCTTTCCCTCTCTCTTTTGCCTTTCACTTCTCTTGTTTTCTCAGCTAATTTTAAGGCCTCCTCAGACAACAATCTTGCCTTTTTGCACATCTTTTTCTTGAAGATGGTTTTGGACTCCACCTCCTGCAAAATATTGATATCCTTTGCCCATAGTTCTTTGGACACTCTGTGTATCAGATCTAGTCCCTTGAATCTATGCATAACCTCCACTGTATAATAACAACGGATTTGATTTAAGTCTTACCTGAATGGCATATGGTTTTCCTACTTTGTTCAATTTAAGCCTGAATTTTATAATGAGGAGCTGATGATCTGAGCTACAATCAGGTCCAGGTCTTGTTTTAGCTGACCGTATAGAGCTTCTCCATCTTTGGCTGCAAAGAATATAATCAGTCTGATTTCAGTATTGACCATATGGTGATTCCATAGGTAGAATCATCTTTTGTGTTGTTGGAAAAGAGTGTTTGCTATGACCAGTGCATTCTCTTGGCAAAACTCTGTTAGCCTTTGTCCTGCTTCATTTTGTACTCGAAGGCCAAACTTGCCTGTTACTCCAAGTATCTCTTGACTTTTTAGATTTGCATTACAATTCCCTATG
>SJXQ01000277.1:162814-174330 GCA_006408695.1 Aepyceros melampus
AATCTGGCTTACACACTCACTCACACACTGCAGTGGAGCAGTACCATGATCTGCTGTCTGCAAATTGGAGAACCAAGAATGCAATAGGTGTAATTCAGTAGGTTTTGAGGGCCTGAGAATAGACTGCCATTGGTATGATATCCAACCTGAATCTGAAAGCCTTTGAACCAGAAGCACTGATACCCTTGGGCAGGAAAAGATGTATGCCTCAGTCCAAACATAGAGCATGAGTTCAATCTTCCTCCCTCCCTCTTTTTTGTCCTGTTCAGGCCCTCAGTGGGTAGAATGATGCCCACTCCCACTGGTGAAGTATTTTTGTCTACTGAGTCAAATGCTGAGTCTCTTCAGGAGATATCTCAGACACACACAAAAATAACATTATACCAGCTATTTGGGCTCAGTCAAGGAGGTGACATATAAAATCAAAGAAAACAAAGTGTTCCTCCATTTTATAGATGATGAAGCTAAGGCTTAGAAATTTAAATAACTTGTCTGGCCATGCACAACTTCAAGTGGTACAGAAGGATTAAACCACATTCCTCACCTCATGTTTTCCCTCTACAAACTCAGAGATTTCAATCTTCACCCTGCAAATAACTGAAGAATTCTGTCTTCAGAGCATAAAAAGATGAGTATCCTGCATCAACATTACTGATGGACCATGAAGCAAAAATATATGAGATGGAAGTTTTTCCATCATCTTTCAGGTAGAGGACACAATCTCCGTCCCAGTCATCTTCCCACTTTGCCTCTTTCTCCCTCCTGTATTCTAAGAATGGGACCTTGAAAGGAATGAGATTAATTCTGATAGAGAAAGTAGGGAGAAAAGAAGACAAGTTTTCCCCTTTTGGGGTTTGGTCTCATGTTTTTTTTTTTTTTTTTTTCATAGAAAACAAATAAACTTGATTTTAAAAAGCTTATAATCAGTCTTTTCAAATACCTTGCTCTAATAACTAAGATGGAGAGATTGTGATAGATCAAACCATGACTTCTGTGCATTTCAGTTTAAAAAAATCAGAATTAAAAGTTTCATAAAGATGAATTTAAAAGCAAATGTTCTGATAATGAGTGTCAGGGAAATAATTCTCCACACTCTTTTCTCCATAACTGAACTAACCATTTTATTGTTATATAACTATTCTAAGACAATATTTTTCATCCTGTACCTTTAGTCTTGCTTATGGGCTTTTGGGGGTTAGTACATGGTCAAAGACTATAGTAGGAGGAACTGGATTAATGTATTTAAAATTATTTTTCTACAGGTCACTATCACTTCACCTAGTTAGTTTCTTTCATGCTTAAGATAATCTGAAATTACTTTCATTATTTATTTATCACTGTCTTTTTTTCCTCAACATAGTACCAGGATCACTAAAACATTGATCTTGTCTCTCTTGTTCCTTACAGTGTCTTTATAGTCTAGGAATAGCCAGACACATATTAAGAGCTCAATAAATTAACTAAAGAGGGGTCATAATAGGATACTCTTTTTAGAACATAACATACATTCTGATTAATGCTCTGTAGACAGGACATATTGAAGGTGGGAGGAGAAAGGGACAACAGAGGATGAGATGGTTGGATGGCATCACTGACTCATTGGACATGACTTTAAGCAAGCTCTGGGAGTTGGTGATGGACAGGGAAGCCTGGCATGCTGCAGTCCATGGGTTGCAAAGAGTTGAACATGACTGAATGACTGAACTTAGATAGACAATGCATTTTTGTAATTGGGACAAAAGAAACATCAAATATTATTAGAACATCACCAATTTACAGCCTCCTAATGAAATAATGAATTTTTGTAAAGGTCATAAATACTGCTAATATCACAGATACCAACCAGGTAGTATGATTATTCAGGTGTAATTCACATAATCACCTATAAAGTATTCTTAACAAAAATTTTAGGCTAATTCATATAAACCTCCAAATTTGGGCACACTTTTGCAGGAAATACAGGGCAGAAGAATATATTAAATAGTGCCAGGGTAATTTAATCAGCAAAATCTAGAATAAAGGACTTCGGTATGACAAACAATTCGTATCTTAAATAAATTAAAAGTAAAAAGGAAAAAGAAACACTGTGTTAAAGACAGGTGTCACAGTCAACAAATTGTGTGTTTTGTTTGGTTCCTATCCGAATGCCAGCTGTTGAAAATAATTTTGAGTATTCAGAGAACAGTAAATACCAACTGGATGTTTACTATTATCATAAAATTGCTATTTTTTAGAAATGGAAAAGGCTGTCCTTGAGAGAGCCCCATACTGTAATTAGATCTCAAAGCTTAATAGCTTCACCTTCCTTGAAGGTGGTTGCGAGGGTGAGTGCAAAAAGCATTTGAATGTTTTGTCATTATTCAGTGTTTCCTTTCATCTCTAGTAATAATTTTCCCCTTAACATCTACTCTGTATAATATATTCTGATGTTTATAAAGATTTTCCAATCTTTTTTATACATATATTCCAGTACTTTCAGGTTTTTTGTCTGTTTGTTTGTTTTAGGTGAAACTATTTCAAATTGCATATTTTTTACATCTAATTTTTTCATTTTATCTTTTAAGTGAATAAACTCAGCAGTGGCCACAGGACTGGAAAAGGTCAGTTTTCATTCCAATTCCAAAGAAAGGCAATGCCAAAAAATGCTCAAACTACCACACAATTGCACTACTCTCACATGCTAGTAAAGTAATGCTCAAAATTCTCCAAGGCAGATTTCCGCTATACGTGAACCGTGAACTTCCTGATGTTGAAGCTGGTTTTAGAAAAGGCAGAGGAACCAGAGATCAAATTGCCAACATCCGCTGGATCATGGAAAAAGCAAGAGAGTTCCAGAAAAACATCTATTTCTGCCTTATTGACTATGCCAAAGTCTTTGACTGTGTGGATCACAATAAACTGTGGAAAATTCTGAGAGAGATGGGAATACCAGACCACCTAACCTGTCTCTTGAGAAATCTGTATGCAGGCCAGGAAGCAATAGTTAGAATTGGACACAGAACAACAGACTGGTTCCAAACAGGAAAAGGAGTCCTTCAAGGTTGTATATTGTCACCCTGCTTATTTACTTCTATGCAGAGTACATCAAGAGAAACACCAGGCTGGAAGAAGCACAAGCTGGAATCAAGATTGCTGGGAGAAATATCAATAACCTCAGATATGCAGATGACACCACCCTTATGTCAGAAAGTGAAGAGGAACTAAAAAGCCTCTTGATGGAAGTGAAAGTGGAGAGTGAAAAAGCTGGGTTAAAGCTCAACATGCAGAAAATGAAGATCATGGCATCCAGTTCCATCACTTCATGGGAAAAAGATGGGGAAACAGTGGAATCAGTGTCAGATTTTATTTTTGTGGGATCCAAAATCACTGCAGATGGTGACTGCAGCCATGAAACTAAAAGACGCTTATTCCTTGGAAGGAAAGTTATGACCAAATTAGATAGCATATTGAAAAGCAGAGACATTACTTTGCCAACTAAGGTCCATCTAGTCAAGGCTATGGTTTTTCCAGTGACCATGTATGGATGTGAGAGTTCGACTGTGGAGAAAGCTGAGTACCGAAGAATTGATGCTTTTGAACTATGGTGTTGGAGAAGACTCTTGAGAGACCCTTGGACTGCAAGGAAATCTAACCAGTCCATTCTAAAGGAGATCAGCCCTGAGTGTTCCTTGGAAGGAATGATGCTAAAGGTAAAACTCCAATACTTTGGCCACCTCATGTGAAGAGTTGACTCATTGGAAAAGACTGTAAGTTTAGATTATTTGAGATTCTTCTTTTTTCCTAAGTTTAGCTTGTATTGCTATTAAACTTCCCTGTTAGAACTTCTTTTGCTGTGTCTCATAGGTTTTGGATTATTGTGTTTTGTTTTCATTTGTCTCTAGGTATTTTTAAATTTTCTCTTTGATCCCTTTGGTGATCCATTGGTTGTTTAATAGCATATTATTTAGTCTCCATGTGTTTGTGTGTTTTCAGTTTTTTTCTTATAGTTGATTTCCAATCTCATAGTGTTGTAGTCAGTAAAGATGCTTGATATGATTTCAATTTTCTTAAATTTACTGACCCATCATGTACCAATTTATCCTGGAGATGTTTCATATGTATCTGAAAAGAATGTATCTCAGTGTGTTCTTCCATGGGTTTATCCTGTGTGGGATTTCTTCACTTCCTGGACTTGATGACTATTTCCTTTCCCATTTTGGGGAAATTACCAGCTAGTATCTTTTCAAATATTTTATCAGGCTCTTTCTCTCTTCTACTGCAGGGACCCCTGTAATACAAAAAGTTCATGTTTGATGTTGTCCTAGAGGTCTGTTAAACTATCCTAATTTATTTTCATTCTTTTTTCTTTATTCTGTTCTCTAGCAGTAATTGCTACCACTCTGTCTGCCAGCTCATTGATTTGTTCTTTTGCCTCATTTACTCTGCTATTGATTCCTCCTTGTGTAGTTTTGAATTTCTGTGTTCAACTCTGTTTGCTGTTCTTCATGGGTTATAACTCTTTGCTAGAAAAACTTCTTATAACTTCTTACTCTGTCCCTGCATTGTTTACCCAAGTTCTTGGGTCCCCTTTATAATCATTACTCTGAAATTTTTCTCAGGTAGACTGGCCATCTCCACATCACTTAGTTGTTCTTCTGGTGTTTTCTCTTGTTCCTTCATCTGGAACATATTCCTTTGCCATCTCAGTTTTTTTTTTTTTTTTTAATTTCTGTTTGTATTTTTATGTATGTGGTAGCTTAGTTACATATCTCAGCATTGGAGGAGTGGCTCTGTATTGGGTTTGTTCTTTGTGTACCCAGCAGTATATTCCCCTCTTGTCACCCAACGGCCAGGGACCAACTGGTCTCAGGGTAGGTTCTGACATGTCTTTGCGAACTCAGTTCTGCAGCTTGCAGGATCATAATTTCCTTGCTTTTGTGTCTGCCCCCTAGTGGATGAGGCAGGTCTAGAGATTTATGCAGGCTTCTTGGTAAGAGGGGCTGGTGTCTGCCCACTTGCAGTTGAGGCTGTGCCTTGGTCCTCTGGTGGGCAGGACCATGTCGAGTGTTGTGTCTAGAGGTGGATGTGAACTCAAGAAATCTTTAGGCAGCCTTTCTGCTAATTGGTGGGGTGTGTTCCCAATCAGATAAAGGATCTGAGCACTGGAGCTTACAGGCAATTGGATGGAGCAAGTCTCAGTACAAAGTACACAGAATGTCTGCCTCCAGCTAGAGTTCACATAGGCCCCCACTATGTCTATCACCCCAGCTTTTATCACCCCAGAGAGAGCCATAGTTGCCTCCTGTCTCCCCAGGAGACCCTCTAAGACCAGCAAGTATATCTGGCCTAAGTTCCTATGAAGTCACTGCTTTTTCCCTGTGATTAGTGCATGCAGGACACTGAATCTGTCCTCCAAGAGGAGACTGTTTCCTTGAATCCTGTGGAGCTCCTGCCATCAAGCCTTGCTGGCCTACAAAGCTAAATGCTCTAGAGGCTCCTCTTCCTGGTGCTGGACTGCTAGGCTGGGGAGCCTAGCACAGTGTCAGAGTTCTCACTCCTGTGGAAGAAGCTCTGAAATATGATTATTCTTCTGTCTGTGGGTCACCCAGCCAGGGGTATGGGATTTGATTATATTCTGAGTGTGCCCCTTCTACTATCTCATGGTTTCTTTTTGTACCTTGGGATGTAGAATTTCAGTTTTTGGTAAAGTCCAGTCCTTTTTTACCAATGTTTATTCAGTAGTTAGTTGTGATTTTGGTGTGCTTTTGATAGAAATTGAGCTCAGGCTCCTCCTCTGCTGCCATTTTGTCTCCCTCTGAGGACTCATTTTAAAAATATTGACACCTTATGTACAATTGGATATATTTTACTACTAAATCAAAAGAGAATACAAATATAACTCAAATATAACTTTAAATGAATGATCATTACAGCAAAAAGCTTCTTGTGTGGGACTTCATTTCTGGCTTTTGAAGAACCTGATGAGATTTTAAAGTAATGTGCTATCAGAAATCTTTTCAAGTACCTTATTGCCTTTGAAGCTCATTTAGAAAGAATAGAAGATAATCTGATAAATAAAACTTCCTCCTTCCCTAACTATTGTCCATCTATTGATGGACATTTAGGTTGCTTCCATGTCCTGGCTATTGTAAAAATTCTGCAACAAACATTGGGGTACATGTGTCTTTTCCAGTTATAGTTTTCTCAGGGTATATGACCAGTACTGGGATTGCTGAGTCATATGGTAGTTTTGTGGAGAAGGCAATGGCACCCCACTCCAGTACTCTTGCCTGGAAAATCCCATGGACGGAGGAACCTGGTGGGCTGCAGCCCATGGGATCGCGAAGAGTCGGACATGACTGAGCAACTTCACTTTCACTTTTCACTTTCATGCATTGGAGAAGGAAATAGCAACCCACTCCATTGTTCTTGCCAGGAGAATCCCAGGGACGGGGTAGCCTGGTGGACAGCTGTCTATGGGGTCACACAGAGTTGGACAGAACTGAAGCGACTTGCAGCAGCAGCAGCATGATAGTTTTGACTTCCCAGGTGACTCAGATGGTAAAGAATTTGCCTGCAATGTGAGAGACCTTGGTTTGATCCCTGGTTTGGGAAGATTCCCTAAAGAAGGAAGTGACTACCCACTACAGTATTTTTGCCTTGAAAATTCCATGGACAGAGGAACCTGGCAGGTTACAGCCCATGTGGTTGCAAAATGTTAGACATGACTGAGCCGCTAACATATTTTATGGTAGTTTTATTCTTACTTTCTTAAGGAACCTCCATACTGTTTCCATAGTGGTTGTATCAATTTACATTCCCACCAAGAGTACAAGAATGTTCCCTTTCTCCAACACCTTCTCCAACATTTATTGCTTGTAGATTTTTTTATGATGGACATTCTGACTGGTGTAAGGTGATCCCTCATTGTAGTTTTGATTTGCATTTCTCGAATAGTGAGTGATTCTGAGCATCTTTTCATGTGTTTGCTGGCCATCCTGTATGTCTTCTTTGGAGAAATATCTGTTTAGGTATTTTTATTTATTTATTTATTTTTTGATACTGAGTTTCAATAAGCTGTTTGTGTATTTTGGAAATTAACCTTTTGTCAGTTGTTTCATTTACAAATATTTTCTCCCATCCCAAAAGTTGTCTTTTCATCTTATTTATGGTTTTTTTGCTGTACAAAGCTTTTAAGTTTAACTAGGTCCCATTTGTTTATTTTGGTTCTTATTTACATCACTCTAGGAGGTTTATCAAAAAAGATCTTGCTGCAATTTATGTTAGAGAGTGTTCTGCCTATATTTTCCTCTAAGAGTTTAATAGTGTCTGACATTATATTTAGGTTTTTAATCCATTTTGAATTTATTCTTGTGTATGGTGTTAGGAAGTGTTCTAATTTCATTTTTTACATACAGCTTTCCAGTTTGCCCAGCACTGCTTACTGAAGAGACTGTCTTTTCTCCATTGTACACTCTTACCTCCTTTGTATGTTCTTTGCTTTTCTTTCTTCCTCTTTTCTAAATTTAACACAATTATCTTCCCTTTCTGATTTTCTTTTCATTTTATTGGCTTTTTAAAAATTTCTCCATTTTAAAGTACAATTTCCATTCTAAGCAATCTGTAATGTAATACTCTTGATTTTGTAAGAATCATTCACTTATGCTCTTTCAGTAGTTTTTTTAATTATTATGCAAGTCAAAGAGTATCCTCTGTCAAATTCACAAATTCATTCCTTTTTCTTTTATTCTTGGAGATTTTCTTGTGTTATCTTTATATTATCCTCTCCACTTTCTTTTCTCTCTTTTGGAAGTTCTTATTCATCAAATGTTGGATGTTCCTAATCTTATTTGTCTTTTATTTTTATCTCTTTCTTTTCCTTTTGTAAGATTTCTATACTTCTAAAGTTATTATATTTTCAGTATTAACCGGTATAGCTTTAAATTTCTATTTTTTAATTGTACCTTTTATAACATCATTTTCTCATAAAAGATGCAATTTATTTTATCTCTTAGGGTTATAAATAATGTAATAATATACTTTGAAGCTATGTTTTGTTCCCTCTGTTACCTTTGTTTCTTCTAAATTCCTACAGAATATTGCACAGCTTAATCACATTTAAGAATTAGGCACTAAAAATACTTACTGAAATTATTTTATATGATTTAAATATGTAGAATGAATTAGGAAGTAATGATATTTCATTGTTAGACGCCTACATGTCACCATCTGGAGATCTTTTATCTGACACTATTCACTTTCTTCAGATATGCATATTCTGTTCTTCTGAACTGAGACACATGATTGGCTGTTGACAATTTCAGAACAGGAAAATGAAGGCTGGTGAAGGGTGTTTCACTGTTCAATATATTACTCTATTTAACTCCCTTATTTTGAACTCAAGATCTCCTAATCTGATATCCCTGGGTCCTGAGGCTTTCCATTGGTACTCTTAGATAAACATTCATCCTGATAGGCCAACAGATTAGTATGAGCTGTAACAAATGAAAGTGCTTAAAAAATGAAAGGCTCAAAAGAACAAGTCTTGTAAATTAACAGTTTTCATAACTATTTTCTTATTGTTGTCAGTGAATTGTTTGCATATGTAGGCACTTTGCATGCCAAGAATGTGCACATTATGTAATAGAGAAATATTTTTATTAATTATAAATAGGATAAACAAAAGCAATGTGAACTAGACCTAGGTAATAAGCAGGAACGTGCCAAATGGTTAATAAAATATTCTGGATAACTGGAGAATGGCATTATGTAAAATTAACACCTGTTATTAAAATAGGTGGTATTAGATTTAAAACTATCATAATAGGATAATCTCCAGCTCTAAGTGAATTGACAGGATAAATGTTTTCCTCACTTTTATTGGTCACTCGGAGAAGGCAATGGCACCCCACTCTAGTACTCTTGCCTGGAAAATCCCATGGACGGGGGAGCCTGGAAGGCTGCAGTCCATGGCATCGCTGAGGGTCAGACACGAATGAACGACTTCACTTTCACTTTTCACTTTCATGCATTGGAGAAGGAAATGGCAACCCACTCCAGTGTTCTTGCCGGGAGAATCCCAGGGACGGGGGAGCCTGTTGGGCTGCCCTCTATGGGGTTGCACAGAGTTGGACACAACTGAAGTGACTTAGCAGCAGTAGCAGGGATCCAAACACTTTCATATGTGTTTTCTGCCCTTCCATAAGTTCTCAGATTGGCTGCCAGGTGGCTCAGTGGTTAAGAATTCACCTGCAATTGCAGGAGATTCAGGTTCCATCCCTGGGTCAGGAAGATCCCCTGGAGAAGGAAATGGCATTCTACTCCAGCATTCTTGCTGGGAAAATCCCATGGATAGAGGAGCCTGTTGGACTACAGTCCATGGGGTTGCAGAAGAGTTAAACACAACTTAGCGAGAAAAATACAACATAAGTTCTGAAGCTTTTCATTCATAGAGAAGATGATGACAGAATGAGAGTGCAGAAAAGTACGTGAGCTTTGAAACTGTTTCAAGCATGAAGTAACACACATCACTTCTGCTTACACAGCACTCATTCATGAGTTCTCAAAAACTCGACTTGATAAGTATGTATGCAACTGTCTTTATAAGCTTGGATGTTATACTTAATGGAAAAGATATTCTTATACACCTGATTAATTTTATTATTTTCACCCATTCTTAATGGGCTTGTTCATTTCTTTTTTTTTTTTTAAATATGGTGGCAATATTGTTATATCATACCCTTCTAATTTGGTTTTTGCTAATGGATTTTTAATAGTGAGTTATAGGACTTTTATTAAGACAACAAATTATATAAATAAATTACTAAACAATAAAATTCAATATATTTTAACTGTAAGAAAAATTACTCCATACATTCTATTATTTGTACTCTTTAAACAAACATTTTCCCCTCTGTTTTCTTTCGCAGGCTTTATTTTCTCCAATTGGATTCTGTTTGTTTCAGTGCCCCTAGTTTTTGTCTCACTCTATGATTTAATCTCTTCATTTGTATAATGCAGTGTGAAGCCATCTTCTCTTGCTTCTCATCTTGACTTTATTCATAATAATTTGTGGCTCAGAACAAGTCACACACCCTGTCTTGGTCTCTGCTTTCTGGTCAGTTAGCTATAAGAAAGGCTTTTAAACATCTCCATGAAGTTCTTTCTAGAGCCAAAGTTCTGTAATTTTAAGAACACTGAACTTAAACAGTATTCAAGGATTTCATTTTTACTTCCCTAGCCACTGTAAATCATTAGACTGTTGTTACAGTATTTCAGCAAATTTAATCTTCAGTAATCTTCTATCTTAGCTTCTGGAATAAAAGCAATTATGGTCAGACATTTGTAATTACTGAAGCTTTCAAGTTTCATTTGCAGCAAAATGAAACTCATTACTTTCTCTAATCAGCAAACTATTCTAATGTTACCTGCAAATCTAAAGAAAAATAATAAATACCTTAAAAAATCCTAGATTGAAATTAATCAATCATTCAGGGGAGAATCATGAACCCAGAAGCTAGAGAATAAGAAAATTCTTAGGTAATTTAGAATCACTTTAAGTAATGTAGGTGTGTCTGAGAGAATCGAATCTGACAATACTTCTGGGCTTTGGCTTTATGTAACCAAATTATATAACAATACATGGCATTTATAAAGTCATTGAAGTTTTTAATGTACTTTTCCATACCTTTTAATTAATTTTGTACTCATAACCCAAAAAAGTAATCATAATGGTATCATTTTGACGACTTGAAACATGCTGTTCTCTTGGTTATTTCATTTAATACTTATACATCTTTTTAAAAGGACACTAGAATTATACACTATTTTATGATGAAGAAAATTACACTTAGAAATATCAATACTGGGACTTCCCTGGTACTCCATTAGCTAAGACTCTGCATGCCCAATGCAGGGGTTGTGGGTTTGCTCCCTGGTTGGGGAACTAGATCCTATATGCCACATCTAAGCACACATGGCACAACTAGGGAACCCACGCACTGCAGCTAGAGATGCCTGCACACTGCAATGAAGACCCAGCACAGCCTGAGTAGATAAAATAATTTTTTTAAAGAAATATCCATATTAAGTCACTTATTTCAGATAGTTCAACTATTAAAAAGTAGTGTCAAGAAGCTGTTATTACCCAGGGTAAGTTTCCATAATATTTGCCAAGATGGAATATTGATCATTTTTAATTAAAGTTGCTTAATAAATGGACAGTGCAAGAGGGCCATTTTGACCTTCTCTTCTCTGTTTCTGAAGAAGGAAACAAATCCCTAACGTGAAAGGCACACTCCCTGAATCTGGAGTTAGAAGGACTCTCATCATTAGAGAAAGGGAATTCTGGCTAAGAAGCCTATATAAATGAACTTTTTTACTTCTTTAATTTACTACCCCCCAGATTCTTCACTAATGAAGCACCCAAAGGCTAAAATTTTTGTCCTGTCAGTTCCTCACAAATTTATTGTTTTTTTTGCTTGCTTGGCCACCTGTAAGTTCCCATTTCTTTTGAGACATGCATGTGCATGAATTAA
>SJXQ01000277.1:174660-193380 GCA_006408695.1 Aepyceros melampus
CTCCTTGGAAGAAAAGTTATGACCAACCTAGATAGTATATTCAAAAGCAGAAACATTACTTTGCTGACTAAGGTCCGTCTAGTCAAGGCTATGGTTTTTCCTGTGGTCATGTATGGATGTGAGAGTTGAACTGTGAAGAAGGCTGAGCACCGAAGAATTGATGCTTTTGAACTGTGGTGTTGGAGAAGACTCTTGAGAGTCCCTTGGACTGCAAGGAGATCCAACCAGTCCATTCTGAAGGAGATCAACCCTGGGATTTCTTTGGAAGGAATGATGCTAAAACTGAAGCTCCAGTACTTTGGCCACCTCATGTGAAGAGTTGACTCATTGGAAAGGACCCTGATTCTGGGAGGGATTGGGGGCAGGAGGAGAAGGGGACGACAGAGGATGAGATGGCTGGATGGCATCACGGACTCAATGGACGTGAGTCTGAGTGAACTCCGGAAGCTGGTGATGGACAGGGAGGCCTGGCGTGTTGCGATTCATGGGGTCGCAAAGAGTCGGACACGACTGAGCGACTGAACTGAACTGAACTGAACTGAACCATAAGAACTCTAGACCGATAGAGGGGGAAATTTCCCCTTCCCCAAGAAATGTCACCAGGCATTCTCATGTAATTAACTACAACACTGAACTGCTGCATATTGAAGATGAGATCTGGATGCTGATGTGATTTGCTATCATTATTATTTTTGGCAAACTGTAAGTACTGTAAAATATTATGATATTTAAATTCTGGAAAATGACTTCTAGAGATGTCACAAAATGATACAGATTTTTCCTATTGGGTACTCTGAGTAGGCTTCTTGCTTGTGATTCCAAGCACTGTATAATTTCTGATGTACTCTATATTCTCTTCACCATGGCTAAGAAAGAGATATATACAGTGCAAGCTTTCTTACATGCCTTCCATGTCACTGACCTGTCTAAAAACACCATACTCACCATTCCTTCTGGAAAACATACTAACTCTGTTAACAAGCTGAAGACTTGGAACTGAAAGTGTCTCTAGAATCATCACTTATTATTGCTCTACTAACCAAATCACTTCCAGCCTAGCTTTTGTCATAAACTAGGGCAACCCACTCCAGTGTTCTTGCCTGGAGAATCCCAGGACAGGGGAGCCTGGTGGGCTGCCATCTGTGGGGTCGCACAGAGTCAGACATGACTGGAGAGACTTGGCGGCAGCAGCAGCAGCAGGGCCTCTCAGAGAGTAAAGAAAGTGCCTGCAAAGTGGGAGACCTGGACTCGATGCCTGGGTCGGGAAGATTCCCTGGAGAAGGTAATGGCAATCCACTCTAGTATTCTTGCCTGGAGAATTTCATTGACAGAGGAGCTAGAGGGCTGCCGTCCATGGGGTGGCAGAGTCGGACACAACTGTGCGACCTTCTGTCTCTCTCAGGGTCCCTGCTGTACTCACGAAGGAATAAATGCGTACAGTTTCAGACTAAGTAAAATATAGTCCATTTCAATACAAAGTCTGTCTTTCCATCCTAGCACTACCTCTATTGGCTCTTTGGAGGAAAAAGTGAAAAGATCCTTTGGGCAGAAATGGGTAATGATTTTCTGGATAGCAATGTCATGCCCACACCAGGGCATATGGGAGATATCTGATGAGTCACTCACACTCTGAGTATTCTTATTGGCCTCAGCATGCTAACTGGAACCTCTGTCTCTATTTTCACTCATTTCCTCTCGGGTCTAAAATCCTTGAAAGTGAAGTAAAAGTGTAGCTCAATCATGGCCGACTCTTTGTGATCCCATGGACTGTACTCTGCCAAGCTCCTCTGTCCATGAAATTCCCAGGCAAGAATACTTAAGTGAGTAGCCATCTCTTCTTCAGGGGATCTTCCTGACCTAGGAAATGAACCCAGGTCTCCTGCACTGCAGGCAGATTCTTTACAATCTGAGCCACCAGGGATCCTTATGGCTAATGAAATTGCTCTTAACTGGTTGGGGTCCGAGACATCTCCACCACCTGCTGGTCTCACTAAGCTTGCTTCTGAAAGTTCATACTTTCATTTTCAGGCATGGTTATTTGCATCTTGCCCATTTTCAGAAGCCATATTCAAATCCGAATATAAATTCTATGAGGATAGAATTCTTGGCTATTTTTAGTTCACTACTTTATCTGCGTGCTCCACACAGGGTCTACCATATAGAAAATGTGCAAGAAGTATTTGCTACATGAATGAACAAGTTCTGAAAAGTCTTCACTAAATTCATACATTTTTCTGGTGATAAAAGTAGTTATAAACTCCAAAATGGGATGCAGATTCTTTTCATTATATGCAGCTTCTATGACACAAATTCTTCATAAGGAAAAAAAAGCTCTGAAATTACACCCACAAAACAAATAATGCAAAGATAACAGCTTACTATAAATAATAATGTACTATATACTTTCTCACTGCATTAACTTTTTAGCTTCAAAATTATAGAGCCAGTTGTAGATAGAAGAGAAAGATTCTTTCAACTCGGTAGATTCCTGTAGTTTCAAATGAACATTTTGGTGACTCTTCCTTTATTAAGAAAGCAAGAAAGCACAGGGAATAATGAGCTCTTCTGATTTCTAGATTGTTTTCTACGATCTCAGGAGAAAGCAAGATATTCTTCCTTCATAATATATTAACAGATGCTGTTTCCTAATCAGTTTTATACTAATCTAGGGAAAAGAGATTTTGATTTGACCAGGAATGTTAAAAGACAATTATGAACACAAAAATATTATTAGATTTTAATTCCTTTTGTCATGAAGTTTCCATGTGTATCATGTTCATCTGTGTTATGTAGATAAACAAGTTAAAAAGAAACAAGAAAGGTTAAGAAGTGTTATTAAGAGGTTTTTAAAATTTGTTTTGCTGGGCCAAGGCTGGAAGTGGCACACATTATTACTAATAACATTTAATTGTCTATACATAAGGTACAAGGTAACATCTAACATCAAGTAATACTGCAAAATGCAGTATGCTCAGAAGAAGGAGGAAATAGATTTGATAAACAATTTTTGTCACAAAATGAAATATAAAAGTAAAAAAAAGATTAAGAATTTTCTCACACTTGATTCTATGAGTTTTGTATTTTCTTCATAATATATCCTTGCTGCCATCCTTTTCCATCATTTCTCCTTTCCTCTATTTCTTCTACTCCTTCGTTGCCTGAAGTTCCACAAATAATGATTAACCCACTAATTAGTGGCAGACCAACAAGTTCCGTATAGGGAGAGTTTAGGAGTGCAGTCTGGTTAGAAGGGGAACTAGGGGACTTGTCCTGAAGCTTCTGACAGTATAATTTCATTTGTTGTTAGATTCTATCATTATTTGGCTGGAAATGGTGAATGAGGCTGGTGAATTTGACAGGGTTGAAATGACTTCATGACTGCCTTTTGATCTCATTTTTATTCAACAATAAAGTAGGCACACAGTCATTCATATGCTCAAATGCTCAATTCTTAGGTCAGGCCCTGATAATTTTCTCAAACAATGGTTTTAGCAAGCCATTTCATTTCTTTGAACACTTTGTTTTGTTTTGAACTTTTCCTTTTCTATTGGAGTATAGCCAGTTAGAAATGTTGTGATAATTTCTGGTAAAGAGCAAAGGGACTCAGCTATACATATAAATGTATCCTTTCTCCCACAAACTCCACTCCCATCCAGGCTGTTACATAACACGGAGCAGACTTCCCTCTGCTATAGAGTAGGTCCCTGTTGGCTATCTATTTTAAGTATAGCAGTGCATATATGTCAATCCCAAGCTCCCTAATTATCCCTTCACCCTATCCTTCCCCCTGGTAGGTAACTTTAATTTCCTTCTCTAAGTATGTGAGTTTCTTTCCGTTTTGTAAGTAAGTTCATTTGTATAATTTCTTTTTAGATTTCACATATAAGGAATATCATATGATATATCTCTTCTTTGACAAATTTACTTCACTCAGTATGACAATCTCTAGGCCCATCCAGTTCAGTTCAGTTCAGTCGCTCATTTGTGTCTGACTCGTTGCGACCCCAAGAATTGCAGCACGCCAGGCCTCCCTGTCCATCACCAACTCCTGGAGTTCACTCAGACTCATGACCATCGAGTCCATGATGCCATCCAGGCATCTCATCCTTTGTCGTCCCCTTCTCCTCCTGCCCCCAATCCCTCTCAGCATCAGAGTCTTTTCCAATGAGTCAACTCTTCCATAAGGTGGCCAAAGTACTGGAGCTTCAGTTTCAGCATCATTCCTTCCAAAGAAATCCCAGGGCTGATCTCCTTCTGAATGGACTGGTTGGATCTCCTTGCAGTCCAAGGAACTCTCAAGAGTCTTCTCCAACACCACAGTTCAAAAGCATCAATTCTTCGGTGCTCAGCCTTCTTCACAGTCCAACTCTCACATCTATACATGACTACTGGAAAAACCTTGGCTAGACGGACCTTAGTCGGCAAAGTAATGTCTCTGCTTTTGAATATGCTATCTAGGTTGCCCATAACTTTTCTTCCAAGGAGTAAGCGTCTTTTAATTTCATGGCTGCAGTCACCATCTGCAGTGATTTTAGAGCCAAGAAAATAAAGTCAGGCACTGTTTCCACTGTTTCCCCATTTATTGCCCATGAAGTGATGGGACTGGATGCCGTGATCTTAGTTTTCTGAATATTGAGGGTTAAGCCAACTTTTTCACTCTCCTCTTTCACTCTCATCAAGAGGCTGTTAAGTTCCTCTTCACTTTCTGCCATAAGGATGGTGTCATCTGCATATCAGAGGTTATTAATATTTCTCCTGGCAATCTTGATTCCAGCTTGTGTTTCTTCCAGTCCAGCGTTTCTCATGATGTACTCTGCATATAAGTTAAATAAGCAGGGTGACAATATACAGTGTTGACGTGCTCCTTTTCCTATTTGGAATCAGTCTGTTGTTCCATGTCCAGTTCTAACTGTTGCTTCCTGGCCTGCATACAGGTTTCTCAAGAGGCAGATCATGTGGTCTGGTATTCCCATCTCTTTCAGAATTTTCCATAGTTTATTTTGATCCACATAGTCAAAGGCTTTGGCATAGTCAATAAAGCAGAAATAGATGTTTTTCTGGGACTCTCTTGCTTTTTCCATGATCCAGCGGATGTTGGCAATTTGATATCTGGTTCCTCTGCCTTTTCTAAAACCAGCTTCAACATCAGGAAGTTCACGGTTCACGTATAGTGGAAGCCTGGCTTGGAGAATTTTGAGCATATTTTACTAGCATGTGAGATGAGTGCAATTGTGCAGTAGTTTGAGCATTCTTTGTCATTGCCTTTCTTTGGGATTGGAATGAAAACTGACCTTTTCCAGTCCTGTGGCCACTGCTGAGTTTTCCAAATTTGCTGGCATATTGAGTCCAGCACTTTCACAGCATCATCTTTCAGGATTTGAAATAGCTCAACTGGAATGTCATCACCTCCACTAACTTTGTTCATAGTGATGTTTTCTAGGCCCACTTGACTTCACATTCCAAGATGCCTGGCTCTAGATGAGTGATCACACCATCGTGATTATCCGAGTCATGAACATTATTTGTACAGTTCTTCTGTGTATTCTTGCCACCTCTTCTTAATATCTTCTGCTTCTGTTAAGTCCATACCGTTTCTGTCCTTGATCGAGCCCATCTTTGCATGAAATGTTCCCTTGGTATCTCTCATTTTCTTGAAGAGATCTCTAGTCTTTCCCATTCTGTTCTTTTCCTCTATTTCTTTGCATTGATCACTGAAGAAGGCTTTCTTATCTCTTCTTGCTATTCTTTGGAATTCTGCATTCAGATGCTTATATCTTTCTTTTTCTCCTTTGCTTTTCACCTCTCTTCTTTTCACAGCTATTTGTATGGCCTCCCCAGACAGCTATTTTGCTTTTGTGCATTTCTTTTCCATGGGGATGGTCTTGATCCCTGTCTCCTGTACAATGTCATGAACCTCATTCCATAGTTCATCAGACACACTATGTATCAGATCTAGGCCCTTAAATCTATTTCTCACTTCCACTGTATACTCATAAGGGATTTGATTTAGGTCATACCTGAATGGTCTAGCAGTTTTCCCTACTTTCTTCAATTTAAGTTTGAATTAGGTAATAAGAAGTTCATGATCTGAGCCACAGTCAGCTCCTGGTCTTGGTTTTGTTGACTGTATAGAGCTTCTCCATCTTTGGCTGCAATGAATGCATTCAATCCGATTTTGGTGTTGACTATGTGGTGATGTCCATGTGTAGAGTCTTCTCTTGTGTGTTGGAAGAGGATGTTTGCTATGACCAGTGCATTCTTTTTTGGCAAATCTCTATTAGTCTTTACCTTGCTTCATTTCACATTCCAAGGCCAAATTTGCCTGTTACTCCAGATGTTTCTTGACTTCCTACTTTTGCATTCCAGTCCCCAATAATGAAAATATCTTTTGTAGGTGTTAGTTCTAAAAGGTCTTGTAGATCTTCATAGAACTGTTCAACTTCAGCTTCTTCAGCATTACTGGTTGGGGCATAGACTTGGATTACCATGATTTTGAATGGTTTGCCTTGGAACTGAACAGAAATCATTTTGTCGTTTTTGAGATTGCATCCAAGTACTGCATTTCAGACTCTTTTGTTGACCATGTTGGCTACTCCATTTCTTCTGAGGGATTCCCGCCCACAGTAGTAGATATAATGGTCATCTGAGTTAAATTCATCCATTCCAGTCCATTTTAGTTTGCTGATTGCTAGAATGTCAACGATCACTCTTGCCATCTCTTGTTTGACCACTTCCAATTTGCCTTGATTCATGGACCTGACGTTCCAGGTTCCTATGCAATATTGCTCTTTACAGCATCGGATCTTGCTTCTATCACCAGTTTCATCCACAGTTGGTTTTTTTTTTTTTTTTGCTTTGGCCCATCCCTTCATTCTTTCTAGAGTTATTTCTCCACTGATCTCAAGTAACATATTGGGCACCTACTGACCTGGGGAGTTGCTCTTTTGGTATCCTATCATTTTGCCTTTTCATATTGTTCATGGAGTTCTCAAGGCAAGAATACTGAAGTGGGTTGCATTCCCTTCTCCAGTGGACCACATCAATGTTGCTACAAATGACTTTATTTCATTCTTTTAATGGCTGAGTAATACCCTATTGTATATATGCACCATATCTTACTTTATCCATTCTTCTGTTGAATGGACATTTAGGTTGTTTCCTTGTCTTGGCTATTGTAAACAGTGCTGCAGAAAACATTGAGATGCATTTGTTCTTTCAGGCCATGTTTTTCTCCAGATATATGCCAGAAATGGGATTGAAGGGTCATATGGTAGCTCTATTTTTAGATTTTTAAGGAGCCTCCATACTTTTCTCTGTAGTGGCTCTACCAATTTACATTCTAAACAATAGTATAAGAGTGTTCACTCATCTCTACACATTCAGCATTTATTGTGGATTTCTTGATGATCCATTTTGACATTTGACCCATTTTGACTGGTGTGATGTGATATCTCATCATAGTTTTGATTTGCATTTCTCTAATAATTAGCGATGATGAAGATCTTTTCATGTGCTTCTTGGGCATCAGTATGTTTTCTTTGGAGAAATGTCTATTTAAGTCTTCAGGACATTTTTTTGATTGGGTTATTTGTTTTGGTGATATTAAGCCTCATAAGCTGTTTGTAAATTTTAGAGACTAATCCCTTGTTGGTCAGATAAATTGCAAATATTTTCTGCACTCTTTGAATCTTTGAGCCTAATTATTTTCTACCACATTTTGTATGTTTAACAATCACAATACTAAGTATTAAATAAAATATTTCCTATGTTGTTTTTATTTATCACCTACACCAGTATAAAAATGGGGAAGTGTTTTATAGCAGAAGATATATAAGTTAATGCAACCACTGAGAAGGTTTCATTTTTCACTCTGCTTAAAATATAATTACCACAACCTGTCTTTCATTTTTAATGTGCTCATATCCAACTATATTTTGCTAGCTATTAATTTGAATGACCTTGAGAAAGATGAGTAATTAAAAGAGAACTTTATAACTATATTTTATAAAATAATTGTAAGTCACATATTTCTAATGTTAAGCATCTTCTGCCTATCTGATAGGATTCAATGACTATGAAAGCCTAAGATATAGAAATGAGTGGTCCCATTTGAATAAAGAGGAATAATTGTGTTCAACGGAGAATAAATCAAGACCATCATCTTTTGTAGTTAGTGTATATTCAGACATTAGTCTCTTAAAGAATGATAGATGTCATTTCAAGGCAGTATTCTAGATACCATGTTGAATTTCAAAAAGTACAAGGCATATTTGTTCTATCACATAGCTTGAAATATAGTTGGGAATATAAGCTATATAACTGTAAAATAAAGCTGTTTAACATATAAGTTATTTCAAGAGTAAATTAGTTGAAGTGGTAGATCAAAGAATAAAGCTTTTGTGAGCAAAGGATGATCAGAGGATTTCCCAATGCAAAGGGATAATGTGAGATTTTAAGGAAAACTTGTGTTTGTCTGTTAGAAGGAAGGGAGGACTCTTTTCTAGCAAAGGAGAAGAATGTTAGTAAAGGTACGTACATGAATATCTAGATGAGTTTGGAAGAAATATTAACTTAAAACATTTTGCTTATAAATGACAAACACCCAACCAAAACTAACTTAAAGAAAAAAGAAATTTATTGACTCACACAACTATCAATTATGGCATTGCTGAATCCAGGGGCATCAACAATATGATTAGGACTCCTTCTCTCCTTCCAACTCTAGGATCCAGTTCCTCCCATTCACTGGCTTCATTTTCAGATAGGTTCTGCCTAAGTAGCAGGAAAGAAGACAGCTGTATACATATATACAGCATTTATTAGAAAACTAGACTTTTTGAAAAATTTGATTGATTCTGTCATGTATTACCAAACTAATGATTCTGATCTAAGTGATATGTTGATGATACTGTGGTTTAAACTAGATAATAGGCCCAACTCTTAAGTGGTGATACAGGAAGATCCTACCTAACTTTTATGAAATAGATTGTCTATGTAAAGATGGTTTCATTTACCTGAATAACAAATGAAGGCATCTTGGAAAGTCACAAAACACCTATATTCTTTACAGGAACGTCTAATGCACTAACCTGCCAAAGTAAAGGAAATAATTCAGGGTGTATCTGACCATACAGACAAAAAGTCAATTTAGTATCAGATTGTGGAAGATTTTAAGAACAAATATATTTTCTTGTATCTTCTGAATAATTAAGAAGATTTCTTTGGAATGAGTAGTGATACTCTGAAGGCCATATATTAGGAAGATTAATATGACAGGAAATAGAATCGATGCAATAAGGAGCCGATGGTAGCAAGAAGATGAATTTGGGGACTACAACAGATATTGAAAGGTAATGTGATAAATCCCTGACCATGACTAATGACGGTGAAAATAATGTGGAAATTATATCTATATACGTCTATGTGCATGCTAGTGCTAAGTCGCCTCAGTCTTGTCTGACTCTTTGCTACCCTATGGACTGTAGCCCACTAGGTTCCTCTGTCCATGGAATTCTCCAGGCAAGAATATTGGAGTTGGTTGCCGTGCCTTCCTCCAAGGGATCTTCCCTACCCAGGGATTGAACCTGTGTCTCTTTTGTCTCCAGTATTGGCAGATGAGTTCTTTACCCACGAGTGCCACCTGCAAAGCACCACCTATAAATCTACCCCTATACCTATGTATAGGTATATGCATAGTGTGTGTTAGTCACTCAGTTGTGTCTGGCTCTTTGTGACCCCATGGACTGTAGTCTGCCACGCTCCTCTGTCCATGGGATTTTTCAAGCAAGAATACTGAAATGGGTAGCTA
Source organism: Aepyceros melampus (assembly GCA_006408695.1). NCBI lineage: Eukaryota > Metazoa > Chordata > Mammalia > Artiodactyla > Bovidae > Aepyceros > Aepyceros melampus. The sequence goes on from SJXQ01000277.1 coordinate 184,469, forward strand.
TTCCCTTCATCAGGGAATCTTCCTAACCCAGGGGTTGAACTCTGGTCTTCTGCCTTGAAGACAGATTTTTTTACCATCCGAGCCATGAGGTAAACCCATACCTAAATATAAACTAGCAAAAAGACTACATTGACATGACTTGTTGAATTATAGGACAAAAGAATTGATGAGATAGTGATAGCTTATGGTGAACGGTGTTGGATTATTGATCTCTGAAGAAGGAGATTTAGATTTGGCACCAGAGACCAGGCTTGATCATTCAAGAACGTTTGTATAGCATAGTTTTATTAATGTGAAAAGCGACAGGGAAAGCTTCTGACATAGACATCAAAAGTGGGATGGAGATTACTCTGATGTTAGTTTTTAGCCAGATGTTTTATGTCTGCTAGAAAGCTATTAATCAGATAAGAGAGACACCTCAAGCCCAACAGAGTTTCACCAGGTCCCTTTCCTACAATATACATTTTTGAGATAGGATGACATGCGGTGTGTCATCTGCCAGTATGAAACAATCGATATGAATACTGGTTTGTTGAGCTTTTTTCAGTCAAAACTTAGTCTTAGGTAGAATGATTTTGAGGAAAGGCAAATTCCAAAGCAAATACTTAGTTTCATTAACAAAGCTTAAGAAAAACATTTCCATAAGGAAAACACATTGGTTAGCTCAAGGTTTGAGAAAAGTTAAGTTCAGGTGGAACCAGATGTCGTCATGGCAACACAGAATTTTAAGAGAAAAGAATCCTACACATAGTTTGTTTCCTCTTGCCACTTAAGGGAGAGATTTAAAATGTCTGAGAAGTGACACACAGTCTGTGGAGCTGAGGTGTCCATGCAGCCCTTTCTCTGGAGGACCCCTGGTCTGAAGGGCCTTGTGAGCCCTCTACACATGGCACCCTGTGAGCAGGTGACCCTAGACTAAGCACAAAGGAAAAGAGAAAGAAAGGAATCAGATTTGGTTATATTTTAAATCAGTTCACCTCATTCAATGGTGTTGACTGACCTTTAATTGCCAGGCAGTGTGTCCAGACTGGAGATTGTTAGGTGAATTAGATATGAGTGTTACCATTAGAAGACTTTTATTCTACTGTTTCACCAGGAACTTTTTGGAGTTCTTGTGGAGTTCTCTCCATTTTCACATCCCAAGTCAGGAACAAATGATCCAAATATCCATTCTATGTTTTACCTCTTCTGGCTTCTTTCATGGACAGCTTCCCCACCAGACTTGTTTGAAATTTTATCAAGGAGTTATTTCAGAAAATTTATAATATTATAAGGACCTCAAGAAAGAAATCAAGGATGACACAAACAGATGAAGATATACACCATGTTCCTTGATTGAAAGAATCAATATAGTGAAAATGATGCCACTACCCAAAGCAATCTATAGATTCAATACAATCCCTATCAAACTACCAATGGTATTATTCACAGAATTAGAACAAATAATTTCACAGTTTGTATGGAAACACAAAAAGACCCTGAATAGTCAAATCAATCTTGAGAAAGAAAAATGAAACTGGAGGAACAACCTTCCCAACTTCAGACTATACTATACTACAAAGCTACAGTCATCAAGACAGTTTGGTACTGGCACAAAAACAGAAATATAGATCAATGGAACAAGATAGAAAGCCCAGAGATAAATCCTCACACTTTTGGGCACCTTATATTTGACAAAGGAGGCAAAAATATGTAATGGAGAAAAACTGGTCAACTATGTGTAAAAGAATGAAATTAGAACATTTTCTAATGCCATGCACAAGAATAAACTCAAAATGGATTAAAGACCTAAATGTAAGAAACTGTAAAACTCTTATAGAAAAACACAGGCAAAACACTCTCTGGCATAAACCGCAGCAAGATCCTTTATGACCCACTTCTTGGAATATAGGAAATAAAAACAAAAGTAAACAAATGGGACCTAAATAAGCTTAAAAGTTTTTGCTCAATGAAGGACACTATAAGCAAAGTGAAAAGACAAACTTCAGAATGGGAGAAATTTATAGCAAATGAAACAACTGGCAAATAACTAATCTCTAAAATATACAAGTAGCCCATGCAGCTCAATATCAACAAAAAACAATTTAAAAAAGTGGGCAGGCTTATACAGCTATTTCTCCAAAGAAGACATACAAATGTCTAGTAAACATGAAAAGATGCTCAACATCACTAATTTTTAGAGAAATGCAAATAAAAACTACAGTGAGGTATCCTCTCACATTGGACAGAGTGGCCATCATCAAAAAGTCTGCAAACAATAAATGCTGAAGAGGGTGTGGAGAAAAGGGGACTCTCTTACACTGTTAGTGGGAATGAAAATCAATACAGTCACTATGGGAAACAGTATGGAGATTCCTTAAAAAAACTAGGAATAAAGCTACCATATGATTCAGCAATCCCACTACTGGGCATATGCCTGAGGAAACTAGAATTAAAAGAGACACATGTACACTGATGTTCATTGCAGCACTATTTACAATAGCTAGGACATGGAAGCAACACAGATGTCCATTGACAGATGAATGGATAAGGAAGTTATGGTACATAACAGAGTGGAATATTACTCAGCTATAAAAAGGAATGTATTTGAGTCAGTACTAATGAGGTGGATGAACCTAGAGCCTATTATACAGTGTAAAGTAAGTCAGAAAAAGAAAGACAAATATAGTATATTAACACATATAAATGGAATCTAGAAGGCAGTATTGATGATCTACTTGTAAGGCAGCAAAAGAGACAGACATTTTGAACATAGTTGGGGAAAGAGAGAGTGGGATAATATGAGTGTATAGCATTGAAACATATATGCTACTATATTTAAAATAGCCATACATAAACTAAACTCAGCTAAAAAGGAATGTAGTTTAGTTTAGTTTAGTTTATGATGCAGGGAACCCAACGCTAGTGCTCTGTGACAACCTAGAGGGGTGTGATGGGGAGGGAGGTGGTAGGGAAGGTTCAAGAGGAAGGAGACACATGTATACCTAGCCCTGATTCATGTTGATGTATGCCAAAACCTATCACAATATAATAAAGTAATTATTCTCCAATTAAAAATAAAATAAATTTTAAAAGTAAAAAAATCTGATACTTGCAGCCTTTTTCCTTCATTTGGAGACCCCTGGCCTTCCTGCTTGATACCCTCTCAGTAGAAAACATGTTAAGGAAACTTCTAGGAGATACTTAATCAGAACTAGAGTGAACTGGCAGTTAAGGAATCACATTTTTGAACATTCTTCCTCTCCATTCTTCCTGAGGCTAAATATTCTAGCTCAAATCTAAAGACATTTGTGCTTAAACATAAAAATATTTTATTTTCATATGTGGTTCCCCTGATTTGCTCTAGGTTATTTCTCCTTTACCTAGTTTTTTCTTTCTGTAAGAGACTTTAACTCCTACTTTTTAATATCAAGTGTTTTGACTTGAAATCCTTCAGTATTATGTTCAATTTGTACAAAGGTAGACTGAAGATTTTGGTAATCTGAATGATATCAGGAAGACAATTAAGGCTCTGAATGGCAAATATCCAAACACTTGTCTCTTATGATGTTTATTTTATAATTTTGACAGAGAGAGTAGAATTGACACCCTTTTGACAAAGTAATAGTAATATAACCAACCCCTCCAATCTCTTGGAGTTATTTTGAGGCTCAAATGGATATAATAAATGCACACACTATGGAAGCATAAATGAGAAGTATTGATATTTAATGCCTTTTATTCTGTGACTTCATCATAATGCAAACTTATGTTCTGGTGAATTAAGAGTGGAAATGGAAAGACAGGTTCAATATTTCAATCTTTAGTACCTTATCCCAATATTTGACAAACAGACTGCAGACTCTTTTTCATTCATGATAAATATAGTAAAGAAGGTGCTTATTCTTAGCTGTCTTTTCAAATAAGATGAATGAAATGGACAAGGAATTTATTTGGGCCAAGAAAGAAGTTGAGAACTACCAATCAATCTATACAAAATATAATCACTGAATTTAAGCCCGTCTGTATTTCAGCTGTTTTACTGATAAATTATTTGTCAATATTTCAAGTCAACTATGGTTGAATTTGCCACTCTTTTTTACTGGGCAACTATTTGAACAGCAATAGACAGGCTGGTTTGTGGTTTCTACTTGTATGGTGGTGGAACATTCATGAGTGATTTCTTAAAAGGAATTCACAAATTACTTGAAAATGTCAATACAAATCCAGCTTTAGATTTCAGTAACTGTGGTCAATTTGACATTTAGAATAACTAGGGATATTTTCTGGTTTATCTGCATTATTTTGCATGGTTTTAAATGCTAAAGATGTAAACAGAGAATATAAATGCAGTCACTAAAAACTCCCTGCTTTTCTGAAGATGATTGTTTATATTTTCATTACTCCACTGATTATTTAAATATGTGTTTAAGCTAATACTATAAGGAGATACACAAAGTAACACTTTTTAAAACATGAAGTCACATGTAAACATAAATTTATGATGCATTCTCAGTGAATCATATTAGGACAGAAAACCATCTCTATAATATTGGAATTTTGAATCTGAATTTCTTAAATTATTGAAAATGTGTGCTTTGTAGCAAGACGTTCTCCTTCAGGTTTTTTCTTGGTTTCCTTACTTGCTGTTGCTGCTGCTGCTAAGTTGCTTCAGTCGTGTCCGACTCTGTGTGACCCCATAGATGACAGCCCACCAGGCTCCCCTGTCCCTGGAATTCTCCAGGCAAGAACACTATGTGCCAAATATCCTCAGCCCCTGTGTCAGACTTTAATGTTTTCCTGGCTACTCAGTTACTGTTATTTATAGATTCTTCACCTTATCTGGATTATTCTAATCCTTTCCTCCTTCCATGATATTTATGTTGAGAGATCAACAGTAAGGTAAGATCAGCTTTGTCTGATGAATTTGTCCATTTGTAAAACATATCCCAATAGGTAGGTATTGAAAAACCAAATTTTTCAATAAATCTATTTCCTCAGGATCATAATGATATAAACTTAATAAAATGAATAATCTGTTGTCTGTATATTCTGTCCCTAAAGAGCACAAAATTGAAGATAGAGAATGAACTCATCACATAATTGGGCTTCCCCAGCAGCTCAGTGGGTAAAGAATTCCCCCTAAATGCATTAGACACAGGAGATGTTGATTCGATCTCTCTGTCAGGAAGATCCCCCTGGAGAAGGAAATGGCGACCCAATCCAGTATTCTTTCCTGGGAATTCCTGTGGACAGAGGAGCTTGTCAGGCTGCAGGCCATTGGGTTGCAAAAGACTTGGATACGACTAAGGGACTGAATACACATTTCAATAAGAGTTTTACAGGTTTCTCAGTGGCAATTACTTGCTAAAGGCCCCTGCTATCCACCTCCCTGCTCCCCTGAGCAGATAAGAGTTTTGAGCAGATGACAGACTATCACTACTTCCCATACGTCAAAACTTGTGTTACCATGTTTTCTATATTTACAGACCTATGAAAATGAATGCAAAACTCTGGGCTGAAAGCCAAACTAATCAAAAAAGGAAGGATACTGTGGATAAGAACTTGTAAAACCTAAATTAGACTGATCCATTGACTTGTATTACAAGACAACCTGTATTAGAGTTAGTTGCCGTATATGTAAACTAGAGGGAATAATAACAGGGACAGAGACAAAAGTGTGCTTAGTCACTGAGTCATGTTCGACTCTTTACAACCCTATGGACTGTAGCCCTCCAGGCTCCTCTGTCCATGGAATTCTCCAAGCAAGAATATCGGAATTGGTAGTCATTCCCTTCTCTGGGGAATTTTTCCCAATTCAGGGATTGAACCTGGGTCTCCTGCATTTCAAGCAGATTCTTTATCATCTAAGCCACCAGGGAAGCCCAGGGACAAAAGTGTTAGTAGTCAAAAACTGATATTCATCAGTTGCCCTATAAATCTAGCAGTCATATATGCATATGTATGTGTTTGTGTGTGTGTGTGTGTGTGTGTGTGTGTGTGTGTGTGTGGAGAAAGAGAGCAAGAAGATAAATATATCAGTATAGATCTAGAGAGAAAGAAAACTATAGAATTTATACACAGTGAGAGAGTGCATGTGTCCTCTGTGTCTGTGTAACAGGAGGTTGGGACAATTTTAAAATTAAAAAAAAAAAATCACTTTCAGGAGGAAAAAATAAAACAGAAAAGCAAACATTCTCAATAAAGATGACTGGTGATCAAACGAGAATCTCTCATGTTTCTAAGCACTTAAGGTAGATGATAAAAACCTTGTGATAATATTACTTCTTCTATGCACATAAATTATAATGTAATTAGTGACAGAGCTTCATCTTCTGTGCAGCCCTTCTTTTCTTAAATAGTGTTGTTGTTTTTTTTTTTTTTTTTTCCTAGGAGGTGGGATTGAAGGATGTGAAAGGAGCAGGACAACAGAAGGGAAATAGCTGACAGTGGTAAGCAACATCAACACTAAATACAAAGAGACAGAAGATGGATCTTCACATCCATTCCCTTTTCTTCTGGCTCAGTTTCTCCAGAACAGCCCCAGGGAATCCAACTAACTGTAAGACTCGTGAAATCTTAGTCACTCTTCTAGAAATCCAAGCAGTCATAGGGCACAGAATTAAACCCGGTGATATTTTAGCACCTGTAGATGACCTTAGCAGGTGGAGCCAGTTTGGAAAAGGTCCCAGGGAAGAATCTGATCCTGCTACTGCATCCCCCAATTCTGGGCCAGTTACTTATACATGCAGGTCATCCATCATTTCATTAATTCTAAACACATTTTGAAAACCTCTCATTTTACACTGTTTGAATTTTGATTCCACTTATCATATTATGTCAGAGTTATATTTTATTTTTTTAATTTATTTTATTTCATTATTATTATTATTTTACTTTACAATACTGTATTGGTTTTGCCATACATTGACATGAATCTGCCACAGGTGTACATGAGTTCCCATACCTGAACCCCCCTCCCACCACCCTCCCCATATCATCTCTCTGGGTCATCCCAGTGCACCAGCCCCAAGTATCCTATATCCTATATCAAACCTAGACTGGCGATTCATTTCTTGGATGGGAGAGTTATATTTTATTTGAAGTGTAAGTGCTGGTGAAGTGAAGTGAAATTCATTTCATCATGTCTGATCCTTTGTGACATCATGGTCTATATAGTCCAAGGGATTCTCCAGGCCAGAATACTGGAGTGGGTAGCCTTTGCCTTCTCCAGGGAATCTTTACAACCCAGAAATTGAATCAAGGTCTCCTGCATTGCAGGCAGATTCTTTACCAGCTGAGCCACAAAGAAAGCCTGTAAGTGCTGAAGTCATTGAGTATCTTGATATATGGGAGTTATACAGGTATATACATAAGTAAAAATTGTTTGAATTGCACATTTAAAATTAGTGCATTTTCTTCAATACTTTGGCCACCTGGTGTGAAGAGCTGACTCATTGGAAAAGACCCTAATACTAGGAAAGATTGAGGGCAGGAGGAGAAGGGGACGACAGAGGATGAGATGGTTGGATGGCATCATTGACTCAATGGACATGGGTTTGGGAGGACTCTAGGAGTTGGTGATGGATAGGGATGCCTGGCATGCTGCAGTTCATCGGGTGGCGAAGAGTCAGACATGACTGAGCGACTGAACTGAACTGAACTGAACTGAATATACTTTATAGGCTTTTCTGGTGGCTCAGTTGTAGAGTCTCCATGCCAATGTAGGAGACATGGGTTTGATCCCTGGGTCAAGAAGAAAGGAAAGATTGAGGGCAGGAGGAGAAGGGGACGACAGAGGATGAGATGGTTGGATGGCATCATTGACTCAATGGACATGGGTTTGGGAGGACTCTAGGAGTTGGTGATGGATAGGGATGCCTGGCATGCTGCAGTTCATCGGGTGGCGAAGAGTCAGACATGACTGAGCGACTGAACTGAACTGAACTGAACTGAATATACATTATAGGCTTTTCTGGTGGCTCAGTTGTAGAGTCTCCATGCCAATGTAGGAGACATGGGTTTGATCCCTGGGTCAAGAAGATGCTCTGGAGAAGGAAATGGCAACCCACTCCAGTATTCTTGCCTGGAAAATTCCATGGACAGAGGAATCTGGTGAGCTACAGTCTATGGTGTCACAAAGTGTCAGATATGACTTAGTGATTAAACAAGAAGAATACATATTACATACATCAACAAAATTTTAAAATGTTCTTTTAAATCATAACCTTTTAACTGGAGGAGTTTTGTTGTAAAATAGTGATGTAATAGATGTAATAGAATAGAATGATGTAATAGAATGAAAAGAGAAAGCGTAGGCTTATGTAATGCCTCTTTTTTTTTTTAAGAAGGCTCTGATCTTCATAAAGCCCTTTATCTCTCTTGATCTTGTTTCCATATTTTGAAATAAATGAACTCTAAGTTTCTGAGCCTGATCCTCAAGCTATTCACTACAAACCCAAGTGTAAATTGGGCAAATATCAGACCAATTTTATTCATGTGAAATGTAGTCTCAATCCCTTTCCAATCAGACATGAAAAGGTTCCATATTTTCTGTTAATGTCTTCTCAGATTTTATTATTACATGAAATTCATGAATAAAATATTTCTTGTAGACAGCAATCTACACTTATGCATAAAACAAACCAGTTTCTTTTCTTTCAAAGGATTACATCTTTGAGAATTCCTTAAAATTATCTTACAATTTATTAGTAACTGGATATAGCAACATATGTTCTGGGATGCTTTGATTTTGCATCAGCCTTTTCTCTGAATATAAGATGAACTTACATTTTTTATTAACAGAATGTAACTATGCTGCCTTATATGATATCTAAGACAATAAGCAAATCAGAGAAGAAGGGAGACTTGGTAAAAATTGGCATCTAATATCCCACTCATTCATTTATTCATGTGTTTAAAGAAACTAGGAG